>BMAU01018459.1:0-545000 GCA_019973935.1 Trichonephila clavipes | reverse complement strand
ACTTTTAGAAAAAAAAAGAAAACACAGGTGTTTTTCTTCTTTTATTTGCCAGTTACTTTATTAGAGAGTGTAAATATCTCAAAAATAATTTGTTGATTATAAATTATAACAGTATATATATACAGAATCACAAAAAAAAGAAAAGAAACATCTTATTTACACTATGCCATCATATTCTTTTTATGATATGTATAATGAAACCAAACCGAAGTATTATCAAATGATTTTTTATGTTCTTTAAAGTTATTCTTATTCATTATTATGGGTTATCATTTATATAATGAATCTGAAAAATATTTTGAACCTAAAGTATGATATGCAAATACAATGTGAATAACAAACTCACCAATTTAAAATATATCGAAATATTACACACTTTGTTCACAACGATAACTTTGTTTTCACAAATACGAATATCAGACTACGAATCCTGCGCGTGTGTAGAATCGCTCTGAGCTATTTTAGCCCACCTCCTTGGAAGATTCTCAAATTTTATCACTTCTCTTGATTGTACAATGCAACTTTATATCATCAGTCTAATTAATTTCGCCGGTTAGGGCGATTCAAAGAAAAACGTATACTATTTTGCTATGTTAGCTACCTCTGAACATATAATAGAGACAATTTCAAAAGATTTCTAGTAAATACCGAAAAACCGGTACTTAAACTTGTGATTACCGGTATTACAAAATTGTACAAATGGCTCAAAATACCGGTATTCGGTATACCGGTATTGCAATCCCTACTTGATTGTATAACAGTGATCCCTTAGATATCGAAAAATAAATAAATGACATTATTTCAATTTCCTCTTAGTTGCAGCAATATTTTAAATCTTGTGATTCTTTGTATTGTAGTTTGACAATTGAATGATGATTCATTCTATCAACTAATGTGTCCATTGTTTAAATGTAATAGCCTGATTCTTCAGATATAAAAATAATAATAAACATTTAATTTAAGTGTACAGAAACATTGCTGTTGTGTTTTCCACCAAAGATCTTAGTTTCACTTTAACGAATATCTGGTAGGTAATGTGCAGATTGAGAAATGAAACAATTTTCCTTTCTTTAACGGATCACTCTAGTTAAGGTGCTGAGTAAATTATTTCTGCATTTTATAGCTGTAACACGTATGTAAAAAATCTATCTGTATTTCATTGTTTGAAGGGAAAAGGACAAAAAAGAATTAATGAATTCAGTTAACATATTGTTGCCTATTGAGTCCATGGGTATTATTATAAGCCCTCTTGTTGAGTAATATGTCGCTTCTTTTCATTTAGAAACTGAAAAGCACTTTTAATTATTGATTGGCACTTTTTTAAATAGTTTTTTATTATATTTTCTGAAGTTTAACTTAATTTACTGTACTTTTGTTTTGTTTAAAATTGAGTGTCTATGTGCTTGTTTATTATCTATGTTTAGAAAAGTTTGTATTTTGGTGAATAGCAACATTTTTTGTATTAGCTGGCAGGAGAAAAAATAAATAAATTGAATCAAATTAGTGTAGTATGCTTGTATATTTTATCTTAAGAAAACCTCAAACTATAAATATTTAGAGGAGAAAACGACTGAATGTGTGTGTGTGTGCGTGTGTGCGTGCGTGTGTGTGTGTGCGCGCGTTTGTGTGTGTTTGAAACGAAATTCAGCAGGGGTTTCAACAGTTATAATGAAATTTTCGCATTAAAAGTATCTACATATAATCTTGTACAATGCTAAAATGTTTAACTTTATAGTTATTAAAAAAATCTGGAGTTAAAAGGAAGTAGAACATGCTCACAGTCATGTAGGAAATAAACCCACGGATTTCACTTTAAAAATCTTTATCAATTCCTTAAAAATTATTTTTATTAATTTCCAAATATGATTGAATATTTCGCACAAAAATATTACTTTATGAGTACAGACATATGAATAAATAATTTTATATGACAATACTAATATCCCCTAGTTTTTTTTTTTTATTCACCTAACTAATCCCTGAAATAACATTACAAAATTTAAAGTTATAACTTCTATCGTGTGGTCATAAGCCCGTACACTTCTTTTTCAATAAAAATCTTCATATTCAAAGATTTTCGTTTCATTTTATTTCATTTTACAAGGTCGTCACCTAATTTTATCAGGGGACACTCAGATGTATAATATTATGCCAGAATTTCATACAGATGTGTAATGTTTCTCACTGTGAAAAACCTGTAAGGCGATGGTAGTTACAAAGAGTTAAAAAGAAATAAAAATGGACTTGTATAAGCAATAATTAGCAGACCTCTGAAAACTCTTCATTGGTACAGGAAAATCGCTCTATCCTACTTCGAAATGTTCTACAACCAAAGAAATCGAGGGAATAAAAAGATGAGGATGCGTCAATATTGGGAATCAGTAATTATGCATTTATTTGATTGCGAAGGCAGCAATGTAGGAGAAAGCCGCAACTATAACACAAATACAACTGATTTTCATTACTTAGAACCTCTTCCTTTAACAGAAAAAAAGATACCTACAAACCCATGTCAAATGTGCACAAAGAGCAAAGAACTTAAGGGGACTAGGTATTTTTTGGCCAGTGTATCCCAAAAACCCAGCACTTTGCTTTCATTCTTGCTTCAAAGCTCATCATAGACAGTAACAACAATAACAAAAGGTGTGTGTGTGTGTGTGTACTTATGGACGCAAGCAAGAAGTTATACTTCTTTGGCTTAAAAAGATTAAAATCGTTTTAAAACTCTTGAGTAGGGCGAACTGGTCCAAAGACAAAAGGTGGTCATGAGCAGAGTTGAACGATACTAACCTTCAGTCAATCGGACCAGCCAAACCCGAGATAATCACGATTTAAATGAATTTAAATACCCCCGCACAGGGACAATAGGACCAATAACATGGGGGTTTTAGGCATACTGTATCTGGAGATGAGGTGAACCGAATATGATACCTGAGACCTCATATTGAATGTCTCGGCGGGAAGAATCATTCCTGAGAAAATTAAGACATCCGCCTGAAGAGCCCCTGAATTATGGAATTATGGTCATTTTAAAATAATTAAAACATTTAAAACAATTAAATAAAATAGAAGCAGGGCACCCAGAAACTCGAAACTCAGCCTAGTTGTGAGGAAACACAAGAGGAATCCATTCGAACCGGTCCGTAGTCCGTAGTTGCAAATGGGGCGGCGCTAGCTTGGGAAAGGAAAACTAAACTAACTCCCCCGGGGGGGGGGACAATTGTGACGTAAATGGTCACGCACATCCCAGTGATGCACAGAGAAGTAGGTTATCCCAAAGTTTCGTCCTTCTATCTCTGTAATATCGTGACGTCATCAAAAGATCGAACCCCATAGGAATAACATGGGGATTCTAATTTTAGTGATAACGCCCCCTAGGCCCACTATCTACACACGAATTATAATAGTCGAAAGAGCTCAACGAGAAACCATGGTCCGAGTTTCATTAACGAAACTCGAAATTCCTCGGAGCTATGCTGGCTATAAAAATTTTTTAAACTTTAAAATAATTTTTAAATGTTAAATATGGGTAAAGAAATGAGGCTATGGTCCTGAAAAAATATATCTAGGATGCTCATAGGGAGAACAATCGAATCCAGCCGGTGTGGTCGACCAAGATTGCATAGGATTCGAGTTATTACTGGGGAAGCCCTGTAGGGGATAGCACCGGAGGGGACCGATTCCAAGTAAAGCTCGCGCTAATACGAAGTATGGCGGACCTCCGAAAATCAAGTCCCAAGCTCAATTCCTTAGGGGATGAAATGTTTTCCAGTCCCCATATGATTAACATGGGAGCATGATATTTTAGTACTTAAGCCCTCCCCATGCCTACACAATGGGAATGAAGAAGATGACTGGATGAGTCTTAAAGAGTGGAACAATTGGTTCAAATCTCAAGTACGAGACTCGAACAGGAGCCAAGATATTTTGAATTTAAACAAATTTAAAAAGTTTAAAACAATTAAAAACTATGGAAGAAATAACCTTATGAGCATGAAATTATAACTGGAAGAGCAGATAGAGAGGGATCGAATGAGCCAAGTCCATTCGGACTGTCTCATTCGAGAGCTGTAGAGGGGGGAGTGTACCTGGGCGATACGTCCAAACAGATATGGTTTATAACAATAGTTATTACGATTCCCCAAATATCAGTCCCCTAGCACCAAAAAAGTGTCATGTTAAAATATTAAACAACGGTGTGCGTCGATGCCGTGACGGTATGCACGCGCATCTGTGACCGTTCTGCATCGCATCCATGACGTGTGCGCACGCATCGTAAAAAAATTACCTTCATCCTTTTTCCCAAAAGTGCAATAAGAAGTATAAATTCAATTTTTTTTTAATTTTTGGAATACAGTCGCACATGAAATGTTATAATCTAACCATCTAAATTAAAATTTTAACATTAAAAAGTGATAACTAGCATGTTTTATGCACTATATAAATTTTTCATTCCTTCTTTCTAATAATTCCTAACTCAAATGGAGGTATGCAATCAATCTAAAATCTCAGTAAACTTTACGAGACGCATTATTCGTAGCCGGCAATTTAGTACACACACTTGCTACGAGACATCCCGTATATAATTGGCAGTCAATAGTTTAAAAAAGTGATACTCAACATACGGCCTGCCGATCTTTTCTGAGTGGCCCGGTCATGGCCCAATGAACTAAGAAATTCAATTATTGGAGAACAATGTATTAAAAATTTAGCAGGAAATTCTTATAATGAAGCAATGAAATATATAAATTTTGCAATCAATTTATTTTTCTTATTAATAGTAGAATGTAAACAAGTGGTTCACAGACAAAAGAAAATAGAAATTATCCCATAACGCGGTAAAAAAAGTCTTAAAAAATATTTATGTGTGTGTTTGATAGAAAAGTTAAAATAGTATTAAAATAAAAGCCAAAAATATATCAGTTTATAGTATTTTGATCAATTTTGTCGTGAATGTTGCTTTGGTTTTAAAGTGTATTTTTCCCAATATACGCATATTGCTGCCCTCATGAAATAACTGTCAAGTGTATGTGGCCCATGTGAAATACCTATTTTGTCGTAGCAGCCCGGAGGGAAAAAGTTGTGTACCCCTGGATTAAACTATCAATATGTAAGGTGATTACCAGAATTAGAAACCTTCTAAAATAAATAAAACTGCTATATTGAAAATCTAAATCAAAAGATCCTTTCTCTCTATTAGTCATTCAAGAATTCATAATAATGTGAGAGAAAAGAGTACATGAGGAAAATGTGTTTGATTAACGAAAGGAAATTTTTTTTCTTTAAGAACTTACCAGTGAAGGGGGAAAAGTTTTCACATTAGAAATAAAATTTTCCCAATTCTAAAGGTTCGAAAAACTATGGTTATAACTATTCATTTGCAAATATTTTTAAGAGAAAAAAAAGCCTTTAAAAATTCAAAATCTTTTGTAATAATAATCGAACAAAGGTAAGTGAGTAAAGAATCAAAATTGAGATCATAACTTATATTGTAATTCAATAGTCCTACTTTGAGAAATTTTATTTTTTTCATCGCTGAAATTTGAATATTCATCTTTTAAATTGAATTAAGGATTAATTTCATTGGTAGTTTTTTTAAACAATAAGGAGTCATATCATGTTCTGTATATTTTTTAAATACTTAATTATGATTAATATTTTTAAAGTGAGATATAATGAAAACACATTTTTTTAAAGTTTAGACAAATTTACAGTCATTAAATTTGCATGAGAATGTTTAACATAACACATTAAGTTTTTGATACCTACTATGTTTATACATATCTTAATTTAGATTATAAATTGTTCATATTCAGTGAGCCAAAACTAATTGGCAAATACCAAACCTATTCAGAAATTATTTTCTTAAAATAAAAATCGAGATAAAATCTCCATTTTCACAGAATAAGAATTGTCAAAAGAAATTGTGAAGATTTAAGTTTACTTTTTCAGTCAACCGAATAAAAATTATTTTAATAATCCAATCTTCTCTCTAAGACACTGTGCTGAAAATTCGGAATTAGAATAAAAATTCGACATCTGTTAAAAATGTGACAAATTCCCAAGAGAAAAAAGGAGTTAAAGCATTTTTAACTGCAAACGGTAATTTCTAAGAAAGATATAAAAATAACAGCTATGTCAGCAATTTTTTTGGGAAAAAATAACTGAAAAAATTCATTAGTATAAAACTAAAATCTGAAGTAAATATGCTTACAAAAAATGTAGCTATCATACTTTCGAATAATGCTTAATAAAGACAAATAGCTTCACAGTTTTTTTCTTTTGTTTTACGGTTTCAATAATTTTTAAAAAAGTTTGAAGAGTTTTTCAATACATATCAATTAAAGAAATAATCTTAATATTAAATTAATATTCCATTATATTCAAGATAAATTTTAATTAAATTTCTTTAAGTTCAGGGGTGCTAATTTTGTCTCAAGAGCTGAAAATATAAATAATATTCAAATAGATATAATTCTTTGAAATTAAAATAAAAGAATTCGATTCTCTTAAGCATTATTTATAAAGGAATGAGGTTTCAAAGAAGTGCAAAATGTTTCAAATATAATCATAATTTTAAAATTTATAAGCATATGGAACATTTTTGTGATAAATATTAAGTAAGCTTTATGTTGCACATGCTATTTTCTAAAATAATAGCCTTTGATGTATAAAATTTTATAGAATTATAAAATGTGTCATATATACTTTTTTTAAACCCTATCAAATTTTAGTATTATATATATTTTGTATTTTAAAATATTTGAATAATATTGAAATTTTAAAAAAAAAATTTAATGCAGTTTTTGTTTTATTTTTAAAAAAATATAACTTATTATTATATTTATATAAAAATAGCTATAGTATAATACAGATATATTTAACTTCATAAATCAACTTATTTATAGTAATTAGAGCTGCAATTTTAGAAAATATCATGCGTGAAACTTAGTGCAACGTCAAACTTAATTAATATGTCTTACAGAAAGGCTTCTTATTTTCATATGATTATAATTTTTAAAATTGTAATTACATTTTAAACATTTTACGCTTTATCGAAGCCTCGTTCGCTCATAGATAATGTTAAAAGAATTGAATTGTTTAATTTTAACTTCAAAGAATTTCCTCTAATCGAAAATTGTTTATACTTTCAGCTCTCGAGACAAAATTAACACCCCTGATACCCCTTTCACAAAATACAATTGTATACCTGTTATGAGAGATTGCTTGCAAAGCGCTTTTCAGTAAGCACTAAATCTATTGAAACTCCGCTGTCGAGAACTTGATCTTTCTTTATATTTTCTGTTATAATCCCCAAAATAAAAAAAAAAAATCCTTCCATTCAGCATTCTCTTTATTTTATAAGTTTATTTACGCTGTCGTTTTTCTTCCATCATAAGACTTCCATAAAATTTCTTGACAAATACAGTTTTTTTCCGCTTAATGTGTACTCAAATTTGTAAAAGAAAAATTTATTTTAAAACTGAAATTGGATTGAGATAAAATATTTATAGTCTTCAAAAAGTTATCGTTTAAAAATACTAAAAAACACGCTTTTATGGTTAATCGAAATAAAAAGTAAAATAATAATTCTTAATATAAGAATAAAATAATTTACGAGAAAATTAATGTCATTGGGGAGCAAAAGCGTATATTATATCAATTAATATAATTTCTTACTAGTTGTATTCCGAAATATTGAGTTACTGTAAAAATTTAGTACAAAGCACACACACACCCCACGCTTTTACCACAATGACATTAATTTTCTCGTAAATTATTTTATTCTTATACTAAGAATTATTAATTACTTTTTAGTTCGATTAACCATAAAAGCGTGTTTTTTGGTTTTTTTAAACTGTAATTTATTTTTCATTTTTTTGTTCGATCTAGAATAAAAGCATGTATTTTAAGTTTTTTTAACTATTATTTATTCATACACTTTTTTTTTTAAAATTCGAAAAAGTTTACCTATCCCTGAGTTAGAATAATTTTTTTTTATCACATGCACGAGTCTTTTTTTTTATTTCCATTTTCAGAAAGATTGGACAATTGCTTATATTATGATAAAAAATTGCAGACTTTTTCAATTTTAGGGTTACTGTTAATATTTTATTCGCCAAATCTGGAAATGGAATCTAGAATTAGTCGCCAAATCTGGAAATGGGATCTGGAATTAGTCGCCAAATCTGGAAATAGTATATAGAATTAGTCGCCAAATCTGGAAATGGTACATGGAATTAGTCACCAAATCTGGAATTGGTATAGTGAATTAGTTGCCAAAAATAAATATGGATCATCCTGTCTCCTAATTATCTTGTTCAGGACAATGGAACAAAATCATGAAATTGACAAGTGTGCAAAATGTCAAATTATTCTGACCTTTTAAAGTGGGTAAAAATCGAGTTCAAAGATTCCGTTACATACAAGTGAAACTTATAAAAGCGTGTTAAAAAGAGAGGAAATATTATTGTGGAATTGTTAAATATGGAGACACAGGGAAACAAATGTCGGTTTCTGTTCACTCGTTTTGAATATATATCAATAGATGATAGATGTTGCTTATTATTCATCTTATCAGTGCGCATAATTTATTTTAAATCCTAGTGCACTTTATCACTTATAATTAAAAGCCGTTGACCTTGGCAGACGTGTTTATTTGATCCACCGACCTACCGGTCCGCAGTTACACCGAGCATGCTTAGACAACTGAGACAAAATGAATCGCCTATCGAGCCAGTCGTTAAGGGTTTAATTCAGGGGTACTCAACCTTTTTTCTTCTGGGCCGCATACATATGTCAACCATTACATGCGGGCCGCATACATATGTTAGTTATTTTACGCGGGCCGCAACTTAAGGATAAATGGAGGAGGGGGAGAAAAATGCTTTAAGATCAAGATAACATTGAAAATTTAAAATGTGGAAAATTGATCATAATATTATGACTCCTGTTTTGCTTTTTTTAATTATTATTTTTTATATTTTTATTTTTGTTTCTAACACTGAACTAGAAGCATTTAAAAAACACTCCTTCACAATTTATGCTTCAGTAAAAGGTTTCATACGATTCCGCTGTGATATTACTTCTGACAAAACATTTTGTTGCTGTGGCAAGGATTATTCAAGAAAAGCCTATTTATCACCTCTTGAAAGAGATCCTTGATAAAAAGTGTCATTGAATGATTCATGCTTATTGGTATTTTTTGAATATATCACTTTCGTGACAAATCAAACAATTACTGATACATGTTTGTTTTTCACTAAAAAATAATCAAGTTCCCAATCGTTCTGAAACCATATATTTTCTTCGAATAATTTTTGCTTAAAAGATATGAAAGATATTTAAAAATTAATTCCACCCAATGTTCATTCCACTATTGTCTGTTATCGCTAACCGTAACTGTTTCAAATAGAAAAATAATATCAATTCGTACCCGTACGACACCGACAGCAAAAACCAAAATTGATATATTTGATTTCTGGACAAAGAATTTCCCACCATATTTTTTATACAATGTTCTTAAATAAGTGAATTTCTCAGAGCAAGGGGCCATGACCAGGCCACTTAAAAAGGCTCAACTGGCCACATGCGGCCCGCGGGCTACAGGCTGAGTATCGCTGGTTTAATTCCTGTCTCCACTGTTAGCGGCTTGCAGAAGGAGGCACTGCTGCAAAGTACTCTAGGGCGCTGGACGTTAGAGAGTAAACTAAAAGTGGTAAATTTTGGGTCGGGTTCAATGAAGTCTTCTTTGGTTAACACAGTGCTTCTCAAACTTTCAATACTTGCGACCCAATTTTCAGGCATAATTTTCTTCGAGCCCCCTCCCCCATCCAAACAATGTATTGAATTCAATAATAATGTACTCTGACGTATATCTAGAATATGAATTTAATTACAAACCGTACAATTTTTCAAGATAAGTATTAAATTTTTGATATAATTTTATATATGACAAGTCCATGGGGTTACTGGTAATTGTTTAATTTTTTCTTAACTTGGTATTGTTAAATTAATTATCAAATGCAGTGCAGTACTGATACATTTATTTATATTTGTTGTACCAGTGTAAATGAGAGTTTTATTTTTTATGATCCCAGAATGTATTTTGGTTTGCTTTCTTTCGGTAAATTAATAATATTTTTAAATAATTTTTTATTAATGTTAAAATTAAAAAGTATCAACCCCCCTATTCCTCTAATTTATAATTTGCTTACTGTCGATTCATTTTGCTTCGTCTATCCCGTCTTGATGGTTCTATATGAATCATTGTTAAATAAATATTAAATTATTAATACCGGATATTAAATGATCATAAGATTTACTAATCATTCATTTACACTTTAATTTTTCTGCTTTTTTAATAAGAGTAAAAGTCAAAATTTAAAGGGATTTTTGTAGTTTTTCTTTCGAAGGTTTGGCAACAATGCTAGTATCCAGCGCTGAATGAGGGGTAGTTGATAATACTTCTATACAATATGTTACTCGATTTCCCTCTTAATTGTTAAGGTGTAGCAGACCGTTCAACATGGCAGCTCCATTGTTGATCTGCACCAAGAAGAGCAGTGGCTCGATTTTTGTTTGCGGAAGGTGTGAAACCTGTGGAATTTATTCGTCACATACAAACACAGTATGATCACAGCTGTTTATCGTGCAGCGAGAGTACTAATGGATATAATGCTTCGAACAGGAAAGAACTTCTTTACGTGACGATGAAAGAACGATCAGTTCATCAACGTCAGCCTCTGAGGACTACGTGTAAGTTGTTGAGGATATCGTGATGGAAAGGATGACTAGAATCCAGAGCTCAAGTATCGCTACTTCTGTAAAAAAAAGCGAATCACTATCCTCCTTTCCTCCTTGGTGCAGATCGACAATAGATCTGTCATGTGGAACAGTCTGCTACACTCCAACAATTACAAAGGAAGACGAGTGGCGTTGTATAGAAGTATTGCCGACTGCCCCTCTTTCAGTGCTGGATACTAGCACTGTTTCCAGATCCTGGAAAGATAAATTGCAAAACTCTCTTTACTTTTAAACTTTTTCTCGTACAAATTTAGTTTAATTCTTAATTGTGATATATGTACTTTGTGGCTTGAGAGGAATATATTTTTAATTTTAATACAGAAAGTTTTTTGACTGTCGAATTGAAATGTTCTAATTGGCTAAGCGTACTTCAAAACAATATAATTCCATTTTACCGTGCAAGAGAGAGATATCATCTATGCCATAGAACTGAATAAATAAAGAAATATATCAATTATATGTGTATGCTTTCATTAGTAGTCTCTTGTTTTCAAACTTTGTATAAAATGTTGTCTTGTATGACGTAACATTCTATAGCAAGATAATCACATACACTGGTGTGCAAAAATTAAGGACGAGACGGTTTTTTCAATATAACTTTGTACAAAAGCTTTCCAAATAAACACATTTAATACCGTAAGATCCCCAATACGTAAGGACATGTAAGCAACACTTACTAAAAGAGAAATCAGAGGGATAAAAAGAAGCTTGATTGAAAAAGTAGCATGGAGGGCAATGCGACTGAAGACCGAAACATCCCTGTGATGGGTGTCCAGCAAGAAACATCCGGTCTTTAGTAGGGGATATGATCTCCTCTGACTGCTAGGCAGGTTTCACAGCGTCTGCCCATGCTGAGAATGAGGGTGTCAAGGAGTTGTTGAGGCATTGCTGCCCATTCGTCTTGCAGCGCCAATCGAAGCTCCCGAATCGTTACTGGTGGTAAGGTACGAGCTGCCAAGCGTCTGCCTAGAAAATCCCATACATGCTCGATGGGATTGAGATCCGGAGATCGTGCCGGCCAATCCATACGTTCAATATCCTCACTCTCTAAGAGCTGTTCGGCAGCGACTGTGCGATGACATGGTGCATTGTCGTCCATGAAAAGGAACTGCAGACCCATAGCGCCTCTAAAAAGACGCACGTATGGAAGAAGAATCTCGTTACAATAACGGGTCCCGTTGACTGAACCTGCGTCGAAGATGTGAAGGTCTGTACTACTACCAAGCATGATGCCTCCCCAAACGAGAACACCACGACCTCCATACCTGTCCCTTTCAATGATGTTCGAGGGATGATTGCGGCTTCCCCGCTCTCTCCAGATGAGTATGCGATAAGAATCGCTACTCAAACTGAATCTGCTCTCATCTGTAAAGAGTACTCGTCCCCATTCATTGTCTCTCCAATTCCGGTGTTCCCGGCACCACAGAGAACGCCTTCTCCGATGGGCAGGCGTTAAAGGTACACACCGTACAGGGCGTCGTGCAAACAGACCACCACCGTGCAGTCTTCTGGCCACGGTAAAACGCGATATCGGTCGTCCAGTCGCCTGTGTCGTGTGTCTAGCGATTTCTCCCTCTGTCTGCCGCCTGTTTCTTCTGGCCTGTAAGACAATGTACCGGTCATCTGCGGGTGTGGTTCCGCGTGGACGACCACAACTGAACCCCCGGATAGCTGTTCCTGTAGTTTGAAATTGTCTCCAAAGTCGTGAAACGATGCCGTGAGCAATTCCGAACTCTGCAGCCACACTTGTCACACTGCGGCCTTGCTCCAACTTCCCAATGATTCGACCTCGGGTAAAAGCATCCAGATGTCGTCTAACAGATTGTTTATTCGCCATTTCTCGCTGAGGCAGCAACTCGGTGTGATTTTAACTGCTATACGGCGTGCAATCTCTTTGCCAGAAATACTGATCTTACACCGACAACATGCTTTATACTACTCAGACACTCCCCCATTACGTCTACCTGCATATCTGCGCATGTGCTACCGTACATCACCTTACTTAATCTCCTGATTGGTCTTTCTGTCCGCTCTGCCTCTTCGTTCAGCTGATATGCTAATTTTTTGACTTCGTCCTTAATTTTTGCACACCAGTGTAGATGCTTATTCAAGCTATCATTTAAGAAATGTAATTTTTGTATCGTTAAATAAAAAAGATTAATGTCCAAATGGTTGGAGTCATCTGGTGAAGAAGTTCAATAAAATTATCTGAAAACGATTTATAATGTTTCATTTCCTTAGCATGTTTTAAAAATGATTAATAATAATTTCAGTGAAGATACCAACAGCGGATACATATAGTGGTGAGATTTAAATATTATTTTTTGTTCCATATTTCTACAATGCAACAAGATTTCCACTTTTACATCACGTATTTAATATTCTTCTTTTTTCATTAATAATCATAAATAAATCTTAAAAATATATGAATCGTAAAAAAACTCAAGATAAAAACATTTTAACAAATTTTACTCTTAAAAAATTTGCTGCGGTCTCCACCGAACTAATGACATCTCAACGGTCACGTAGTTTCGCGTTGGAAAGTATTCGAGACCGGACAATTCGACGCTTATATTCTAAGGCAAGTCAACCTTTGACCTCCCTTTATTCAGCAAACAGAGAGGAGACCGGTACAGTCCCCAAGCCGAGTGAGGGGTGACAAAGGCCAATGGCCAGATGTTAAACCCGGCTATGTCCAAACAGAAATAATTTCACCTCACGGGACGCTTTTGAGGGCGGGACTTAAAAGTAACTTCAGCAGCGTCGACCTTACCCAACTGAATACAATATTACTGTTCGATAATTTGAGTGATTTGTTGTCAACAGTGCAGTTTCATGATTTTTAATTCTTTTTTAATTTCAAAATTGAAAATTCTTTTAAAATAGTTCTAAATTTCAGAACCATCAACGCAATATATCGTTATTATATATATTTCCTCCACATTTCATTTAATTCGGAGTCCATACACTCTTCGTTCATTAATTTTTAAACCAATGTGTAATGAAACTAATAGATTTTGAGAAATAAATTTAGGCTTTCAATACACAAGAATAAGTCGCCTATCCGGTAGAGTGCTTAGTGACGCTAACTACGGTGCCGAAGAATCTGGGTTCGAATCCTGGGAAAGACATGGATGTTTGTGTCGTAATCCTTCTTTTTTTCGTAATGTGTTCTTCACGCTTACTTCTATATAAGCCCACGTGTGATACTTTGTGGTGCACGGGGTTATAAATGTTCTCAATAAAAAGATACACAAGAATACTTAAATATATTTTATATGCAGGTATGCAATAGAAAATTCAACTAAAAATACATGTTGTTCTAGGCACTTTACATTTTAAAAACAGTGATATCTCATTAGAGTAGGCTATTTGTAACTCTGGCATTAATACTAGGGGTACCATTTTCACCAGGACTGTATAACTCTTTCTTATGTCGATGATATAGCAATTATTACTCGTACAAAAAATGTTTAGTCAGAGGCATGCCTCGCCCTTACGAAGTCGGCTGAGAAATTGCATTTAATTATTAAAGAAGATAAAACTAAATACATTCCAATTACAGAAACTCCAGTAGGTTTTCAATACCTGCAGATAGAAAATTACAAATCTGAAGTGGTCGTTAATTTTGCCCCTATTTGGACTCAAACATTAATATTCTAAACGACATTGGTTCTGATATTAAAAGACGCATTATTGCTGCGAATAGATCTCTTCATGGTATAAGAGCTTTCTTAGGGGGGAAGTTAATTAAAAGACATTCAAAAGTTATGCTGTATAAAACAATCATCAGACACGTACTTATCTATGGATCTGAAACTTGAACTTGAAATTTTTTCATTATATCATACTTCTTATACCATAAGGCTCTAAATGAGTTTTATATATAACAAAGTATTCTAGAGAAAAAAATTTCACCTTTTTTGGAATGTGTCTTCTAAATTTTAAGAATTCTGTATAATATACAAGGATGTAATCGATATAACTTTTCAAGTTCATATGGATGTTGGAACAATTTTCTGCCTGAAAATGTGTATTAAAAATCAATTGGAATGTTTGATGTTAGAAGAAGACTTTCTCTGCTAGAGAAGTTCATAAATGTCAATTTTGAAATAATAATAAATTTTTGGGACATCTCCATTATTCCACTTACTGCTTCTTGGAAGATTTGACATCCGAAAACATCCTTTCATTATACAAACTTATTTCTCTCTTCTTTTTCCTAAACTATAATTCTCAAACTATGTTAAGGATTTGAATAGTTTTCAAACATTTGAAAAATTCATCTGAAAATGGACTTCGTTCTAAAAGGGCGGGAACTGGGTGAAAAACAAAATTACTGGAAAGGTGCTCAAGTATGGCTTTCAGTAAACTAAAAAGTCATTTTATTTACTTTTCAATGTTTGATTTCCAGTTCATTTCCCAGAGTGCTTTGCAGCTGTTGATGGTCTTTTCATGTATTCTACAAGATCAACTCACTGCGGTGCTTTTCAAAGAATATTTGAATGCGTTTTTCATTTTTAAATTATTCTTAGTGATGCATTTAATCAGGAATTTAAACATAGGAAATGGAATATATTTGAGAGGCTTTTTATAATTATTATTATTCTGTAATGAATGATATTTTTACTGAGAGCTAGGCCTAATGGCAAAAAACAGAGTCAAGAGCTTTCGATCAATTTGTGCAAAGAAAAAAGTTCTAATAACGATGAAAGTTGAAGTATTTATATACTTAAGGAATCGTGCACAATTTCATTTGATTAACATGTGCACGCATTTTAAATTACCATTGTGAGAATGGCAACACAAAAAAATCTGAAGTGTAAAATAGACTTTAATATTCGTTTTTTTTTTTTTTTGGGGTTCTAAGTGTAATAGATGATTTTTAGGTTAAAGGCATCCACAAATCGGTAATTTATGCTTTTCAATGGATGATACTACGGCACTTCAAAAAATTAGATATTTCAAGAGCGCAAAATTTCAGGACTTTAACTCACATTTTGAATATCCATGAATTGGAAAACATTGGTATACTCCGTGTCAAAAAATAAGCAACGAACAGAAAAATGGTAGTAAAATGTAAACAATTTATTAAAACTCAATGCAACTTTCATAAGTTGTTAACAAAAGGAAGAAATGCAGCCCCCAAAAATAGTAGAAACAACAATTAGTTTTCAAAAAGGCAGTAAAAACAATAATGTCCTTAATTTGTGTGATAAAATGTTTAGATGCCAACATTTGAGCCGTTTTCTTTAAAAGTCGTGTAAGTTCATTTTATATAATATGGTGATATTTAGGGGTTTGTATTTTTGAATGGTTTGAAAAATATTGATATTTGTTAATACGATCATTGTGTGTTTTGTAAGTATTAAATTCATTTAAAGTATTTGACTACGTTCGGAACCGTGATTTTGCAAAAGCGTATAAATGGATAATATTTATGATATTTAGTGTCACTTAGATTAGAAAATGTATATAAAATTATTTTAAGAATAGTATTACAATAAAAAATTATTTAAGTACAATATTTTGACAAAAAAATTAACATAGAATGACCCATGTTCAAAATGTTCTCCTTTTGTGAAAAATGCTTCTATTATAATAATATTTTGCTTGTATATAGCTCAGACCTCTGTACAGAGGTTCAACTAGAATTTTTGAAATATATAACTTAGAAGCGGGTTTCTCCATATTTTACGACAACAGAGGGGAGAAATTTTAAGAAATTATTTCATTATTCGCCGATAATTATTTCAATTGGCTGTAACTCTGAAAATAAGGTGAATTTTTCAAAAATCATAGTTGAGCCTCTGTACAGAGTTATGAGCTATATACAGGCAAAATAGTATTATAATAGAAGCGTTTTTTACCAAAGGAGAATATTTTGAAAACAGGTTATTCTAAGTTAATTTTTTGCCGAAATATTGTATTTAAATAATTTCTTTAGTCAAAATGTCCTTAAAACAATTTTATACATGTATTCTAATCTAAGTGACACTAAATATCATGAAAATTATCCATTTGTGCGCATTTTTTAAAATCACGGTTCCGAACGTAGTCGGATACCTTAATTCGATAACGTGATTGTTTTTAAAGTATTAGTTAAAATAAATTTATATTTTTGATGATCTCGAACGGACTCTTATATGCCACTTTCAAAATCAACAAAATATGAAAATCATACATTGATGAAATACTAAATACGAGATTTCATCGAATCAAACCAAATTTTTATAGAATATCTATCAAAAAAATAAATAACAAGGCTTTACTTCAATATTTTTTCAGGTAAGGTCAATTAAATTATATTAATTTTAACTTTATATCAGCATGTTCCATTCTTAAATTTTGTCATTATTCACAGAAATTCCAGTATAAGAACAATTTCTTTTTTGTCATTTACAGTGTTGACACACATCTAAAAATGAAGTAGAGAAATTATGCAGCATATAGTTTTTAAACTAAATATTATGGTCTTTGGGGAAAGTGAACCTACACCACTTTTTCGAAGTAATTATATCTGTAATCACATTAACTACATAAATTTATATTGACAAAATGATGAAAATTTTGAAGTACTTTTTGGGAACTGTTTATAGATAAAAAGCTCGTAGCAGAAGTATTTCATTTATTTTTTATGTCACTGTGTGAAATACAATTAATTTTATTTAATCCAACAAAAACTAATATAAAATTCGATTCATATTTTAATATAATGGTTCTATAGAGGAAACATATATCATATATTAATTCAAATCACATGATATATTCGACTAAAAAGGTGTTTATAGTTTAGAATAAGGTTAAATAACAAAAATTTTCAAAATTAAATCATATATTTACATTTATTATTTTTCCTTCCCTTTTCACGCACCTAAGTGTTTTTTAGAAATGTTAATATATAAATACAATAAAAGGCATGAAAAAACTAAAGTATATTTAAACAAACATTTTCTCACGGAATTATTTCATTCGGCCTTCTTATTATATTTCGTATCACGTAACCGCATTATCCTATTGACAATACATCCAGCTATTTACCAATTATTTCACGCTTTTCCGATAAAATAAAAAAAAAACCACCCACATTTTTTTCCTTCAACAATCCAACTAGTTGTTCAAATAACGATGTATATTTTTCACACCAAAGTGTTTATATATGCAAATGACTTTCCTCACCTCTTTGTTTTGTAGTCAATAATATTATAAACAGGGTAAAGATTCTTAATACCAGTTTGAAAAAGCGAAATATCTTCAGCTGTCCCTCCATCACGCAAGGTTCTGTTTTTTGTTAGAATGGTGCATTCTGAATGACGATTCCCGAAACAGTCTAAATTATTAGTAAGGGTGTGCTGGAAACCTTTAAAGTAAATGCGTTGAAATTAGTATTTCATCGTCGGTTTGAGTTAAGTGACGACAATTATGAATCGTTCTGAATTTTGGAGATTATCTCTATTTCTGTTTGTTCTAATTCCGGTTTGTTCCTGCGTGGAAGATGCTTATGTAGATTGCGCTCATCATGAAATTTGCAAAGAAAGCAGTAAGTATGTGTGCAGTTTCAAAATTGCATTTGACCCTGTTGCGAGAAAGTGAAAAATTTTGCCATCATTTGGAATGTTGGGTCTAATTCTCCCAGGAAATAGGATAAGAATGGGACATTTAAGACATAGAAAAATGCTCGAGCTACATTTTGGCTGTTATATTATAGGAAGCAACAAATTTGTTACATTACTCATTTTTGTCTGATTTGGTCCTTTTTTTTCCTGGTGTAAAATTCTCGCGACCCAGAGGTTGCAGATGTGATTTGGATCATTGAAGAAGAAGACATTATGATTATTTCAAATTTAATAACCTTAGGAGCAATCCTATTTAATTTCTTAATCTAACTTATAAGATTATTCAAAGTACACTTATACCTTTATCTGCTCGTAGATCACTTGTCAGCTCTTTCCTAAACTGCTACGGCAGTGCTTCACAAACGTTCAACATCTGCGACCCAATATTCAATCAAAACTTTCATCGCGCCCCCAACCCCGTTCAATAACAATGTACTGAATTCAATAATACTGTACTTTGACGCTAAAACTACAATACAACTTTAAACTCTTAAGTACCACTGGCGTATATAAATGTTTCCCTCAGCCAAAGCGTTAAATGTCCCGTACGTATATACACGTCTTTTCGAAGGACGATCCTTTCTGTATACTGCTATCTGTAAAATTATTCCGAAGGTCTTGGAATGCAATAAAAGGATATTGACAGTGTTTGCGAAGGATTTACTTATTTATTCCTTTTCTCCCTCCCCCTCCAATATATCACATATGCGCGCCTACGTGGAAAACGATAGCACTGGAGACCGAATCGCGTAACGTTTAATCGGCAGTTAAAGTATTAATATTATAAACCGTTCTAATGATCAAGATAAGCGTTAACTTTTGTATATAATTTTATATATTACAAGCCCATGGGGTCATTGGTAATTATTAAACATTCTTAACTTAGTATTGTTCAATTAAGTATAAAATATATTGTGCAATACTGAAACATTTATAAGTGCATTATATCAGTGTAAATGTGTATTTTATTTGTTTACATTCAGTAAATTAATATATTTTTTAAAATAATCTTTTGTTTTCGACTTTTCAATATGCTAGCATTATCGCACCCCCTACAGAGGCGCGCCCCACAGTTTGAGAAGCGCTGTGCTATGGTCCTCTTCAAATCAACTTCTGTAATATTTCCACTCTCCGAATGGCAGTTATAGTTCAACTGATAACTTCAGAAAGAATGACTCACTACTAACGATTAACGAATACATACTCACGATTCTAGATTAAAGATACCCGATTAACTTTAACACACCCTTTACCAGGGTTTAAATAGCATTTACATTAGATAAAATCATCTCTACGGAAGGCGGTTTTAAATTCAAACCGCATTTAAGAAATAATTTCTCTGATAGGATTAGTTAAACGACAGTGGATAGAGTGAACTCCTGTCACAAAATATAATATTTCTTACGTCTCTTATATTGTAATGATAAATAAGATTCCTTTTTACGAGAGAAATATTTATTACTTATGGTGAAAACGCTTTTAAAAACGCAATGCTATAAACAGAGATGTATAAATTTATCATTTTGCAAATTTTCATGAAAAGTGAGAGCATTTTTTTGCTTGAAAATGTGTTCCGAATTTAATTCAGGCTCTCTTATGCTTAGAAAAAGCCATTTTAATCATAATTTTACAAAATGATATATGATTGAGTATGTGATTATTTTATTATTAAGTAAAATGTGTCATTAATTCTTATTTTAACTCTAATTCGCATGATATAGCCTAATTTAATGTTTTTTAAACACAATTGTCTAAGACTTATGAATGGATAAAAAAAACAAGTAAATGAAAACGTAATATTTTTGCCTGCTGTGACCATTTGTGAACATAATATTCCAAAAAATCATACAAATTAAAAACTCATTTTTAATTTTAAATATGAATTGAAATTAAACAAGCATAAAAAGTTATTCTACTACCTAATAATTGTTGCCTTGCCTTACTTCACATGCCAGTCTAAATTTAAGGAAAGAGGCTGTACAAAAAAGGAAATTTATTCAAAATTTTAAGTTAATTTTAAAGTCGCTAACTTTAATTTAATAATAACCATACAATTTAGAAAAAATAGAAGAAAAAAGTGATTTTTGTGTCTATTTGCGTTTTTATTAATGTTTCACTTTTTAGTCTTATACAGGTAGAGTATTAATAAAAATATGACACATTCTCTAGCCCTTTAAAGTTCACTGCGTATTCCCTTTGAAAAATTAACAAAATAATTTCAAAAATGATTATTAGACATGAAGGTGATCACAAATATACAAAAAAATAGCATTTTTTAATTTCGAGAAATTTATGGTTCCACTGTGAAACCAGTGAACGGTAACGGCCAATTTTTCCCACTCAAAATGACCAATCCAAAATATTAATCAGAAAAAAAAATCTAATATTTTATGATCATAAAACTTTTATATTTTAACGAAAGGAATTCAGGAAAAATAATTGAAAAAGTTTTTAATTATTTAAAAAAAATTTTAATACAAATTTGGACATAAAATTACATAGATTTTACATTACATGCAAAAAATTTATATTTCTTAATAAAAAATAGCTAATATATATAAATTTTCCATCTGTAACTATAAAGCATTGTTTCTCAAAGTTGTAATTTTCGCGACCCAATATTCAATCATAATTTTCATCGCGTCCCCTTATATAATAACAATGTATTGAATTCGATATTACTATACTTTCACCTAAAACTACGATACGACTATAACTTCTTAAGCACCCCGGGCGTATATAAACGTCACGCAAAGTCAAAACATTTATTTCCCCGGATGTATATATACGTCTCTCCGAAGTACGAATTTTTCTGTGCAGTGCTATCCATAAAATTATTCCGAAGGCCATAAAAGGACCTTGACAGATTTTGCAAAGTATTTACTTATTTCAGATTATTTGCTTATATATTCCTCCTCCCCCAATACATCACATACCCGCACCTGAGTGAAAAACGGTTGGCATTGGGGAACGAATCGCATAACTTTTACTCGGCAGTTAAGAGATTAATCATAAATCGTACAAATTATCAAGATAAGTGTTTAATTTTTGCTTTTAATTTTATATATGACCAGCTCATGGGGTCACTGATAATTATTAAACTGGTTCTTAACTTAATACTGTTAAATTAATTATAAAACACATTGTGTAGTACCGACACATTTATAAGTGTATTATGTCAGTGTAAATGTGCATTTTATTTTTTATTATATCAGAACGTATCTTGTTATCTTTCTTTTTAGTAAATTAATAATTTTTTAGAATGATATTTTGTTTTCGACTTTTCAATATGCTCGCGCCCCCCTCGTAGAGTTTTCCCACCCTTCAAGGGGCCGCGCCCCACAGTTTGAGAAACGCTGCTTTAAAGAGAAAATATTTAAATCTATTATGTACTCGCCGGGTCGCCACAGAGATTCAGAACTTTAGAGTGCGGATAAATATATTTAAATATAAAAATTCCTCACTATATAATTTTAAAGTAAATAAATATTTTGCTACACACATGGAATAAACAAAGAGTGTTTCAGAAGTCAGCTGTTGGGAAAATGTTCGCCTTAGAACGGGTGCCAAGAGACTTGCAGTACCGCCTCTTACTGGAGTTTGGTTTCCAGTGAAACCATACATTTTTATTTCATTTTTCTACTTTTCTGTTTATTTATCAAAATGATTGAAAGTTGCAGTTAATAACTAGACAGATTCCAAATAAGACTGCCTGCTATAATTTAAAATAGCTATTTTTTTAAATATTTTTAGAGCTAATGGAATTTACTTAAGTTAAAGAGATATCTGTAGTTTTCTATTTAGGAGGTCTCAATCGTTAACTATAGCCATTGCGCTGCTATTTATAACAAGAACAAAGAACAAAAATTCAAAAACTGCTCTTATTGGGATAAAAAAAATTAATTTGATTTTTTAAAAAATGTTAAATGTTGGGTTTCAGTGTGAAACCAATGAACGTCAAAGGGCTAGAGGAGCATCACATTATGTTTTTGCACGCGAATGGCCGACACCCTATAATCGGTTTTGACTTCAGGTCGAATAACACTGCTCAGCATTAAAACGGGTCCCGATACCATTCCTACAAATTCCTATGTAAAATGACCCCCTGAATCCGAATATGACTTTCAACCAATCACTCACCGCTTCCATGGGACGGCTTCCTTTCTTCAGCTTTCATCACTGTTATTCATAGTTCGGCCATAAACTTGATTTAGAATGGGAAATATACAGAAAAGGTGCCAGGGCTCAAGAAAATTTTTTTTTAAGAACATGTTATAGTTTGCGTGAAAAAAAAGATTTATTTCTCTCTTTCTTTTTCAGATGGATTTCAGCGAGTTCTTTATTGTGTGGAAATGTTGTCCGACTTGGTACTTTTTACTCATTTTCTCAATAGTTTTGAATAATGTAAACATTTAAATTTCAATATATAACTATAGAACATGTTATTATATTAACTTTCATACCATTCTTGTTACATCGTTGTCATTTAGTTCATTAAGACTTAGGTTGTTAAAATATTCAAAATTTCGAATTATCAATCTCACACAACACATACACAATATTTATTTATGAAACAAGCACTGTTTCGAGCTTAATGAATGAGAAAATTGATCAAAAAAATTAAGACAATCTCAGATTTCATCAGAAGCTATATATTTATATGTAATATTTTTCCATTCTACATTTCATCAAATCGATGTTTCTTTTTTTTAAATAGCAATAAATTAAATCATTGATTGCATCAAATTAAATAAGATCCGAACAAAATAACTGATTACATTTCCTCTATTTATGATCTATTGAATGCAAAAATAATGTACTTTGACGCTAAAGCTATTATACGACTTTAATTAAAAACCATACAAATTATCATGAAAAGTTTTAAGTTTTGCATATTATTTTATATATGACAATCCATGGCGTAACGTACACCCCTGCACCGCGGGAGGAAATATTCTAGAGAACCCAAAACCTGACTTTCCAGGGGGATCCCTGATATTCTCTGTTACGCAACGGTGTCACTGGTAATTATTATTTTTTTTCTTAAGGGGATGAGGTATGATTTATGCAAAAGTTTTTAATCTAAGGACTTTAAATTTTAAATTTTTTTTGGTTGCCTCCTATGTGTGTATACTATATGTAAAACAGATTTTGTGCTCAAAACTTCATAAATAAAATTCCATATAATTTTTTAAGGAAACAACATTTGTGAAGTGATTTTATATATAAAATGCTACTCATCCCCTACCGAAATTTACGTACATGCATGAAATTTTATTTCCAAGTACATCAAACTATGTATAACAAAAGTTGGTATGGGTTTTGCGATATCATGGTTGGTATTCGTACAATACTTCTTTTTCATGAATGCTTATTGAAAATTCCTTAAAAATGTAAACATTCTGAGTTCAATTATTTTTAAAAAAATAAGTGTTGCTTTTTCATCAAAAATGCATACCAATTGTTGTTACATTAACTATTAGCAATAGGTAAAAAAAATTCAAAGCATTTGGTCCAATAGAAAAAAAAGCCTTAACATTTTTAATGAAGACAAACTAGTTATTTTATCTTCCTGAGATAAGTCAGCTTAAGGGGACTTGGCACCCTTTGAGCAAACTTCTTTATTTACGTATTTAAAAATTATATTTTAACATTTTATACAATGTTTCTATTCAAGAAAATGTTACCAGATGAAAATTTTCATATATTATTCACACAATTTTAAAAATTTAAATTTTTTGAAGAAAATTGGGAAAATTTTAAAATCCTACTCCTTTTGTAAAAATTAATTTTTTGAGGTGAAATTTTTTTATAATATTCTTATGGATGTTCTTAACAACTTTAGGGATCGATTTTAGAATACTTCATTCGTTTTCGAGAAAAAAAAAAAATAAAATGTTGATATACAGGCTAAAAAATCAACGAAAAAGCCAACATGTCTTACATTTTATTTTTTTTAAAAAAAAAAAAAAAAAAGTATTCAGTTTATAGCAAAGCAGATCCTAATTTTTATTACATGCTTTATTTTTAACACGCAAAAAAAAATTGAAGTGATTGTGAAGGAGTGGCATTTTGAATGCACTAAGGTTTCGAAAAACACAAACTGAGAAAAACCACTTTAAAGTTTATAATTCTGAAAAAATAATTATTATAAGCTTAATTAAACTTAAAATACCACTTTAAGATATTACTTATACGTTTTTCTTTAAAATAATTGCATTTTCATATGTTTTCAACCCACACATTTTTATAAATGATCAACTTTTAGAGAGTACTAATTGCACAAGAAAACTCAAGAAAAACTTTTAAAAAAAATTTCTGTCACGACAGAAATTTTAGCTGTTTTTCTTCTTATAATATTAAAGTATTACATTTGTATGAAAAATATATATCAGAATAAGAACTGAAATTATAAAATTATTAATATAAAATGCCTTAATTTAAAAATTTTACATGCACACATTTCACAAGGAAGAAAAATTACATTATTGTATTGCCTCGGAAATATTCTGCTTTTAATACTATCATAGTTATTATTTCATTTATAAAATAGATTTTTTTATCATAACGCATTTTTTAGCTTTTTTTTTCCTAAAAAGGAGGTGTGGCTGAATTGTCTAATTTGTTTTCAAATGAAGTTTTATTCAACTTCTAACTTTCCGACATGTACAAGTGATATATCAATCGAAAGATAATAATGCAAAGAATAAGATTAAATGAAAATAAAAAAAAACGATAGGTTTGTGATTTTTAGGGTACCAAGTCCTCTTAAAGTTTTTGATTTGCCACAGAGATGTGAATAAAAACGAGTGTAAAAGCTATCATAATTATGCGCTTCTTAAGTTTAGAGCCTTCGAATATTGTAAGGTTACAGAAAAGTATATAAAGAATAATTTAGGCTAAAAGAAATCAGATTTGATTTTTTGACCAATATTGATCAATTGTGTCCCCTTAACTTAGTATTGTTAAATTAATTATCAAATACATTTATAAGTGTATATCATCAGTGTAAATATGTATTTTAATTTTTATTACATCAGAATGTATTTTTCTTTTCTTCCATATAGTAAATTAAAAATATTTTTCAAAAATCTTTGACTTTCGACTTTTCGATCTGCTTGCTCCCCTATGTAGGATTATCACGTCCCCTTGGAGGGGTGTTCCCACAGTTTGAGAAACCCTGAGATTAACAAATTAAATAGTTTTTTTCATCCTCATTAAAAATACCATTAATTGATTTTTTTCCATAAAAATTCTTAAAGCATTAGAGTTTTTTATTAGTAATTATTTGTCTTTTAAAGAAACTCATTTTTACACACAAAACCCCGTAAGCATTAAATTTTGACAACACCTTGGTGCAGTTATTAATATTTATATTTGATTGTTGTTATACTTATTTTTTTATGTAAATAAGTATTAGCGTTTTATTTTAGGATCTCCAGTTACTGTTCGAAATCATTGAAGATTTCTATCCTGGTATTAAAGAAAGTGAGACATTGTTGGAAGAAATTTGTAAAGACATACCGAAAGCAAAAATAGTAAGTTTTCAAGCATTTTGATATAAATAAAATATTAGTATATTGTACTTCGATACCTTTAAATATGAAAAGTGAGTTTGTAAAGCTAAATTATTGTTTTTCGTGTGTGTTTTTAATTCACACTCCGCTTTCGGACATTTGATTAGTTTGACAAATATATAAAGTTAATCAACAGAGAAAAAAATTATTTTGATATTTTTTCCTTCCAATTTGGGAAACATTACTGAGTAGCATCGTCATGCAGGGAAAATAAAACGAACTAAGATCAGCATTGAAAATTCACATAAATGCTATACGGTGAAAATCGCTTAACACGAAACTGAAGGGACTGAAATATTCTTTCGGGTTAAAGGATATTGCAAAAAGAAAAAAACACATATCAACAAAATTAATTTCATTAGAGTTTATGTTATTTGCATAGATATGTATATATTTAACAAAAAATCAGTGAAACAAAAAAATTCACAAGAACTTATATAATCAAACATAATACTAAATTTTCAAATTTTCTGAAAGACAAAACATTTCATGAGTTTTTGGAAAATAATCTGATATTTTTTGTTGCATCGTTTCGTTTAGCATCAAATTGTCAACAATTTTTTGATTTTAACCATGTTTCTATTCATTTCACCACTGCGATGTGCGTCTAAATAACTGCGCATAGTTTTCATAATGTTCCTCAATTTAGATGATGTGGGAACAGAAGTTGCATTAGTCATTTCATTTTCGTCGTCGGTATATGCATCAATGATATTTTTTTGATTTTTGAACTAACTCCAAAATATCTTTCTCTGCCACAATTGGGGCTGTATATTCATTATTATCATCTATTACAATGAATTATTCGAATAATACAGCAGGACAATCCAATCCAGCTGGTGTTTTCCGTATTTTATTCATTCCCAGATGTGGAATATTTTCGTGTATATAAAGCGATTTTCGCTTCATGTTGAGAGAAAAACATGCATGGAAAATACATTGTAAATAGTTTGTCGGAATCCTTCGGTTATTTCGCGTTAACCGATATTTCGTCTAAAGCGTCTTCGCGTTAAACGTACTTCACTGTATTTGCAAGTAAAATGCCCCTTTTTGTAATTATAAAATTCAGTTTAATCATGTTATTTTTTTAATAAAAAAAAACTCTGTCAAGAATAAATCATTGCAAAAATTAAATTACTTGGTGATAACGTTGAAAAAATTAACATTAATAGTAAAAATAATATTGTTTTCCAAGCTGTGAAAAGTAAATAGTATTTCCATTCCATTAATTAAAGAAATATTAAAAATAGTTCAACTCGGTTATTATATCATGTTGTTTTGATGCCAGCGCATAAAACTGAAATTTAGTCAAATTATATTTAAGTTTATTTGTATAAATTTCTCTGTCTAAATATTCCGGATTTATTTCTCTTGAGTTGATCAGAATCTTTTATATATTTTTCTGATCTCTTTCTTTATTTTGGAACTTGATGAAATAAGTTTCGTAGACGAGACATGACAATTGACGCATGCGCGTACGAGAAAACTTCGAATCCAAAGCCTAAATTTAGTTTTCCTTTCGATATTTGCGTATTTTATTATCATACAAATATTTAGAGCGAAAATTAAAAGGACAATTTTAACACAATAAAGCCATTAAGGTATCCGATTACGTTTGGAACCGGGATTTTCAAAAGCTTATAAATGGATAATATTTATATTTAAGTGTTCACTTAGATAAGAAAACGTATATAAAATTGTTTTAAGAAAATTATTTAAGTACAATATTTTGACAAAAATTAAACATAGAATGACTAATTTTAAAAACATGGTCCTTTTATCAAAAATGCTTCTATTGTAATAATATTTTGCCTGTATATAGCTCAGATCTCTGTACAGAGGCTGAACTAGAATTTTTGAAATATGTAACTTAGAAGGGGATTTATCTATATTTTACTACAACAGAGGGGAGAAATTTTAAGAAAAAAAACGCCGATAATTATTTCAACTGGTGTAACTGTAACTCTAAAATAAATGTGAATTTTTCAAAATTCCTAGTTCAGACTTTCTAGAGAAGTCTTTACTTTATGTAAGCAAAATATTATTATTATAGAAGCATTTTTTATAAAACGAGAACGTTTTAAAAAAAGGTTATTCTACACTAATCTTTGTTAAAATATTGTATTTAAATAATGTTTCGTCATAATGTCCTTAAAACAATCTTATACATGTATTATATTCGAAGTGACACTAAATCTCGTAAAAATTATCCATTTTTATGCGTTTTTTTAAAACAATCACTGTTCAGATACCTTAAATAAAATATGTTTTTCTTTTTTTCCCCTTAGGCTTTCAACCACTATTACGATGAAAGGCTGAAAATGAATGTAAGTACAGCGTATTCTGTATCCCTAGAAATATTTATTTCTATATTCTTTTAAGATTTGGGATCATGGTTCGATTCTTAGACCGTAACGCATATTTTCGAATACAAGCACAGAGTGCGTTTTCTTCTTCAAGATATTAAAAAAAATGGTAAAAAAATTCACATAATTTTCAAGTATGTCACCAAGAAGGCAAAAATGTTTCCAAATGTTTCCTGTAGAGTTTTAATAGCAAAATTGCTGTAAAGTAAGAACCTAATGACGATAGTATTATTTCTTGTAATCCTATCTGAAATTAAAACATTTTCCTATTCAATTACATCTTGTGCATTATCTATGTTTGTCTTACTTTCTGTGCTATTTTTTGCTTGGAAAATTAGACGGAAAAAAAATTCATTTACGATAACAAATCGTCGACCTATATTCCATGCTCTGAAAGAAAAATTGGTTTCATGTTGCATTGAGGCATCCCAATGATTGAATGTAAATTTTAACAACTATTCGGGAATTCCGAAATGTGACTTTGGAAGGACTTACGTGATTTTTTTCCCATTATGAAATAAAAGTTCAATTTAACCCTTTATCGACCGCATTATGATTTACTGCATTTTTTTTCATGCAATATATCTTTTTGAATCACTACATTGAAAATTAAGGGATATGCATGTACAAAATACTCAACTTTGGGAAATTTAATATGTTAGAGCTAATTAATTAATTAAAGATATTCAACTGTAAAATTAATTATATACATTGTTCACTTAAAATAAATCCACAAAACGTTTCATAAGGTCTTCATTAACATATAAGACACCTACTTTTTGACATTAACTACTTTTTCAGAACAAAATTAACAATCTTCACATTCCAATCAAAATGTCCAATCCGGTTCAATTTCTGCTATAAAACTATTCGCCTTCACCGCTAAAATACTCATCATAGAACCCATGCTGTCATATATCTTGGAAGAGGAGATTTCAAAGAATATTCCTGCTAAGTATCGTCAGAGTATTCGTAAAAATGGTTACTCTACGTAATTTTAAAGTGAGTGGTACTTAAAAGTACCACCGGTAGATAAAGTGTTAAAATACTCAAAACGTTAACCCTCTCACAACTAAGGAAAACATCAATACCGTAAAAAAATAGGAAACGGAAAACACTAAAGAAGATAATATTCTTAAACTCTATGTGAGTACCCCCTTCCCTTCTCCGCTCCTTATCTATAAGCCGATCCCTTATTTCAACTTTGAGAAAGTTCTAAAAATTCTCGGCTTATACACGGAAATATATGGTAGTCTTTATTTTACACTATAATAAAAGAACACATGTTCAAAATTCGTAAATTTTATCATTACGGATTTTATGATTACTTACTTATCATTACGAAACATAGTACAATTATTTATAATAATACATATGACAAAAAGTGAATAATTAAGGAAAATATAATTTCTTATTTATACCAGCTTTTATTACACAAAATTATTACGTCATTTGGAATAAAAAATTACCTTTTTTTAATTTATTCTTACTAATTATTTAGTAGTATTGTGCTGATAAACAAAGTTCAACCCAAGAGAGAGAGAGAGAGAGAGACCCATTGCCATACTTATTTTCTCTCAATCCATTCTTTCTGAAAATAAATGTAAACAATGATCCGCTTATTCGTTCTCACTGCTTGCTCTTAAATTATATTTGTTTTTTTCCTAACCCCTGAAATGAAATTCAAAGAATTATAATTTTTTTTCATATTGTGTATATATTTTTTCAGGCTGATATGACTCCAGAAGGAACTAAGAAAATGACAGAAGCTAGAGTTAGTATCTATATTTCTGTTGCTTCTATAATTGCAATACAGTAAAAACCGCTAAAACTTCCGCTACTTAAAAAAACTTCCGCTACTCAGAGAGCCCTAGAGGTCGTTCTACAAGTCCAAAGAGAAAAATATTTGGGCAACAGACATTTTGGACGATGCGCTCGAGGTTAATGAAATAATTAAAAATAGCCACTAGATGGCGCTTATGGCGGTGAATACTAATCTTCAAATCCAACGCAGTTGTCAAACACTCCCGGTAAATGTTATCTTTCAAAAAGCCCCATAACCACAAGTCGCAAGGCGTGAGATCGGGTGATAGTGCAGGCCAATCTATTTTTGAAGAGATTGGCAGTTCACACTAGCGTCTGTCAATTCCTGTCTTAACAATTGTTGGACTGAGCTCACATTGAGAGGTGGGGCTTCATCGTGCATGAATATGGTTTCTTGTAGGCAGATTCGCTGCTGTAGAGTAGGAACTACATAGGTCTGTAACATCTCACAATACCTTTCCCAGCTAACAGAACAGATGGTAAATCATTGAGGGGTCGCTCTTTCAAAAATATAGGGCGCGAGAATGAATGAAGCATTGAACTCGCACCATACGGTCACTTCCGTATCATGCAAAGCTTTAAAATTCTCACTGTTGCGGTAGTATAGCTTACAAGAAGTGCACTCTCAGGCTACGTCGGCATTCTATAAGGCTTATCTGATTGCGGCAAGAACAACATCTTGATATTAACATATCTTGCTGGATTGTTCTGTCCCACAGCGCCATCTATTGGTAATTTTTAAACTATTTTTTTTATTTTAGATTCCTTGAGCGCATCATCTGAAGTGTCTGTTGTCCAAATATTTTTTCCTCTGGCCAATAGAGCGGCCTCCAGGGCCCTCTAAGTAGCGGAAGTATAATTTCGCCAAACCTGTATTTAAAAAATATATATTTGCATAAACGTCACACTATAGTCATATGGGACATTGGGATAAATTCATTTGACGTCATAGTCACGGGAAAATGACAACCACCTGTTTCCAGCCAATCAGGTCCAAAACTCACGTGACATCATAGTTACACGATAAAAGCAATCATGTGTTTCCAGCTAACCAGTTGATGCACTTCGTTGTTGCCAACTTTTGTTCTTTGTAGAAACTTTATCTTAAAAATTATATATTTGTCCACAATAAATACAAAATAATACACGAAATGCATTTTGTTTAAAAGTGCATGCATAAAAGAAATTTTTTTAACTTTAAAATCCTTTTGAAAAAAATTTTTTTTATAAGAATTAAGCATCAGTACCCAATTATAAAATTTGAAAATTTACAAATAGAACAATAAGTACAATTAGTTTAATGTTTGTTTTGAAAACAATCGAGAACACGTGTTTTTCTTTATCATGTAAACGTCATGAATCAAGCTCATTGGTAATAGCTTAGTAAAACTGAACAACAGTCAAGAGTCAGAAACGACTGAACGATTTGATTTCCCTAACATATCACAACAAGAGTAACTTTGAAGTTTCTAGTTACTCTTTATTCTCCTCGATATATTTGTAGTGAAATCAGGACATCAACATAAGGATCAATTTGTCAGTATTTGCTATCATATTTTAATACTTGCGACCACTTCATTAAAAGTAATTGTTTGCCATGTCTGCAATAGGCTCAATTCATCATGGTCACATGACAAAAACAAACACGTGTTCTCCAATGAACTCAAAATAGACATTAAATTATGTACAAGTTGCTCTATTAGTAAAATTTCAAATTTTATAATTGGGTAAAGATGTTTAAACGTTATGACAAAAAAATTCCATCAAAAGCATTTTAGAATTATTAAAAAAGTTTTATTTTAGGCATCCACTTTAAAATAAAAGGCATTTTGTATATTATTTGTGTAATTATTGTTGATAATTTAGGAGAAAGTTTCTACAAGGAGAATAAGTTGTATGAACTGATTATATCTGGAAACGCATGAATGCTTTTATCGTGTGACCGACACCACATGAGTTTTTGAACTGATTGCCTAGAAACACGTGGCTGTCATTATCATGTGACTATGACGTCATATGACTATGACGTCATATGACTTGAGCTCTTTTTCGCAAAAGAACATTACACCATCTCCATTACAGAATATTACACTATCACCATTACATTATCTCCATGAAACCAAATATCTTCAAGAAGTTGAATAAAGAGGGTCTTTTAAAATTTCATGAACAGTGGAATTCGAATATTTAGGTACGTGAGAGCGGGGAAGGCAAAGAGCCTCTAACGCTACTGGAAGGTAAACGCTTTGGTGTGGTCCCTCAAAAGACACGAGAGAACCGTCTTCTGTTTTCTAGGAATAATAAGTTGGGAAAATCAACGTGGCCTTGTTCTAAAGTACTACAGATGGATAAGTGGGACTCTCGAAAATGCATTTAATTCTAACTTTTTAATGGAAGAGACTATATCATAGGTTATTGCTGTCTAAGTACAAATTGTCAGCAGAGGTAGTCTTAGTGGAGGTATCAGCTATCTCATTACCACTCAATCCTACATGGGAAGGAACCCATTGGAAGGACTGCATAGGAGGAAACTCATGGACAGTGTATGGAGTACCTTAAGGAAAGCCATGAGATGAGATATAAAATATTCACGCTCGTCTTTCTGCCGTCATCAGGGCGAAAAGCAATCATGTGCACGAGTAGAGGAACACCTCTAATTTCATAGCTCCTCAATATATTTTTCCCTGTTAAAGCATGGAATACATTTTATTTCATAAAATAACTAAATATTTCTTGAACTACCTAACCAAGTCAGTTAAAGAATTTATTATTTATTATTTATTTTACCTTACCAAATTTATTATTTACCATTACCGTCTTATTTTATAGAATAACGATTACCTATATTTATTAAGTATGAAAGACGGCCGGTTTTGAAGAAAATGTTATTGAAATTTGTGCTTTGAGAGAGAGAAAAAAAGAGAGTGAATAAATAAATAAATAATTTTGTTTTGGAAAAACAAAAGAAGTACTTTGGAAAAAGAGAGTTTGTGCAATGTTTTTAGTAAGCAATTTAATTTTTCTACCCAGCATGTAATTTTGAAATAATATTTAAAATTTTTATTATTATTTATATTATAAGCATTATTTATATTTTGCGTTTTGGAAATTTTTTTAAACATCTTAAGTTTATTTGTCCACAGAGCGAGGTGGTCTAATAATTTAACTTAATTATATATATATATATATATATATATATATATATTAAGTAGTAAAAATTAAAAATAACTATCACCACATTAACTAAATATCACTTAGTTTTCTATTAATTCTTCTAGAAGCTATTTTAAAACTTTATTGTGACAAATCTGATAATATACCTAATAGTTAAAATAAATAATAGTAAATGAATAGGGAGTGTATATATATAATAATTTATTTTTTGAATTTCAATTTTAGCATTCGATGCAGCAAATGTGATATATTTTTTCACATTTTGATGAGTAATTCTATTCCTTTTTATGCATATGAAAAGTCAGCTGTTTTACAAAACAGCAGCAAAAGAACATAAATCTTTTGAACATTTTAACAGTTTTACTTAGGATTTAATACAAGAATTTCTAGAATAACATTCATTAAATATACTATCCAATAATAAATGTAAGTACTTATAAGGAAGAAGTACAAAATAAAACAATAAAAATATATGTAAACCATACATTTAGAATATTCAGAAGTTATTTTATTTTCAGTAGTCATGCCTGTTCCTTGAACCAAACATTTTCAAAAAAAATTTGAAATATGATGCAATTAAAAACAATTTATTCTTGAAGAAATTTTTTAGAAAACCTATTTTCTTCTCTCAGAATCTAGTAAGTGAGGGTGACAGCTGGATTTAAATGTTCGGCTTACGAGGGCTGTAAATTATATAGTGCCAACTTCTAGAAACTCGAAAGAGAGCGGGCATGCTTAAATAGGATATCAGAGCAGTGAGGTGCCGCTGCAGTCGATGTGTAGATTGCAAAAAAATATTCGATCTGTTTATAAAAGTAGTTCTTGTGTGGTATTAAAGAGAAGAGTTTTGTTCCATCACTTCGAAGCATGTTTTCAAAAGTTGATCAGCGGTCATGGCAAAAATTCAACAGATTGTTGTCGAGGATTACTGGAAGCCTGTGGCAAAAATGTATTACCGTATAAGATGGATGCACAATGTTCGTTTCGTTCGGATCGGAATTAGACTGCAAATTTGCAACACATAGGTCGACCCTGCCTTCCTCAAAATCAGATTAATATCCTGAGTGGTCTCCTTTCCATAAAACGTCGATTCTACGTTTATCATAAAACAATATCCCTACCGTTTTGCATGACAACTCTCGTTGTCGCGTCGCAAACAATGTCCCTCTCCTATTGCGACGGTGGCAGAATGAAATCTTGGAACCTCCTCCCTACTCACCTGATATGAGTCAATGAAACTTTGATCAGTTTCAGAAGTTGAAGGAACCTCTCGGAGGCCACCTATTTCATGACATTTCATCTGTACGCCGCGCATAAGAGCGGTCCACTGCTGACTTCAGAATCAACATCTTGCCAATGGTCTCCAACGGTTTCCCGGCGTTTGGCAAAAGGTTATATAAGCTTTGTTGGCGTTTACATAGAAAGAATGTTTATTTTATTTTACAAATGCCACACACTACAATAGCACCTATGCTCTTAGTACACGAGCTCGCCAATATTTTTCGACAGTAGAATTAAGCTTAAGTAGTATTGGGCGCACGACTAAATGTTCAGCGGTCATAGGCTGACCAGAGTCACACAAAATACAGTCCTGTAAGTCGGCGATAACAATTCTAAAGAGAGGAGATCTCAGACAGTCATGGCAAGTAAAAAGTCTTAAATGAGCTAAGTTTTCTAGGAGCCCAAAGGAACTCAGAACGGGTTATAGTTCTAGACTGCCTAGTTTTTGTCCTTCGACATCTCGGGAACTTCCTCTTTAAAATTGTACCTCGTAGCAGGCCTCCTTGTGGTGCACCTTGGGTAACTCAAATTCTACTGCAATTTTGTCAGTTCTCCATAGAAAGAATATAATGCAATAGTACTTGTAAGTTCACTAAAAATTAACTTATACCTATGTTGCCATTTCTCAATTTACAACCCTCGTATATTCCGGTTAAATTATGGGTAGATAATTTTTTCACCACTTTTCATTATTAAAGGTTTTTTTCTTAACATTTCTGCTATATTTTTTTTGTCTTCCTTGAATCTGTTTTATATTTTTGTTTCCAGGGTTGCATGACAGCCATCGTAACGGAGTGCCACGTGAAGAAACAGATGGGATTCTTTTAAACTCCGTTGAGGAAAGTTTGCTTAATATGCGAAAGAAATAAAGGATTTTAAATGACGCCAAGAAAAAATGAAACGTTACGAAGAAAATAAATCAGGATATTTTCATTTAAGCTAATTATTTCTATAATATGTATGCAATTTCAATTGCGTTTTGTTATTAAATGAGCTTGCAGGTATCTTAATAGTTATTTTGTACCTGTTCGTTTTCTCATATTTTTAGTAATATTTTTAATAGGTTCATGCTTTATGCGAAGAAATACTAGCGTGTCTATTAAAATAAATGTTTAGGTACACAAATATTCCGTCCAAAAAATGTTTGGACTACATATATGTAAAGTTTTTGGACTTGATTTGAGACATTTTGGTGTTAAAATATTATTTCTGGTCGTTGTCGTGACGCATTTGAGAAGGAAACAACTTGTTAAAAACAAACCATATTAATTGACGATCCCACGCATAAAACGAGTAGCAACACAAAAAGCAAGACATCAACAAGCGTGGTTTGCAAGACGTTGACAAGAGCATTTTTTTTCACTCTCGAGATCTCAGCCTTTTATGGCTTGGGTCAACCGGACGATGTTAGAATCATATGATTCCCTGTAAAGGTTTTTCTGATTGTTTCGAATAGGCAGGTGAAACAAGATTACATCATCCAAAAATGGAAACGTTTCAGATTTGGAGGGAAGGATAAAACTATGGTTTATTCCCGTAAAGTGGGTAAATTAAAAATTAACTATCTCGCAAAGCCTTGGAGTGCTATAAATGGTTATGAATTAAAATCCCCCGAGATAAAATTTAAGTGAATGATTACGCATATATACAAAGTGTAACTGAAATGATGATCCAAACTAGAAAGGGGGCGGGTTACTAAAATAAACGAAAATCTCAATACAACCTGACAGCTTCTGGTTTGTTAGAGGGAGTTGTTTATATATCTGAGAACCCATTAAAATAGAAATCTTAAAAGAAATTTACTTGTGAACCCCCTGACCAAAAGAAAAATAATCCTTTCCCAAACCCATCAGAAGAGAGAAATCATCAAGAACATTGCAAATCAAATTTTAAAAGAGCGAAAAATTTCCATAAAGGAGATGTGCCAACTTAACGTTTTACAGAGCTATTCGTTCAACTGCTATTTTGTGCCTGATATGTCTCAATATTCGAATGGTAAAAAGACCAAAGACCAATATATACAACCAACTATAAAGTTAGAGGACTGTACAGACTTTACAAAAATCGTCTTCAAAATAGAACAATATCTGATTGTAAAGCATTGCAACACCAATGGTTTCACGGGAAATTCGTAGATAATGGTTTATTTGCTATCTAAATAGTGGTCAAACAAACCTGTGGTAACAGTAAATGAAGGAGGCAATTCCGCATGAAGCGGGAAATTAACCTGAACAAAACGAACGAATAGTAGATTCCCATCAAAGAGAGTAAACCATGTAACTGTAGGATGAATGTTTAGCCTAGAGAGGTTACATCCCTACCATCTTCAAGGATTGTAGGTCTCAAAAAGAAGATTTCCCACATCATGCCTTTCAACACGATTACACCATCAGGGGGATATACTACAACCATAATTTGTAGAACCTTTTACGAGGCAATCTTCATATGTGGTGGCATATTTAATATGAATAGAGATCATGTGTCTGTATGAGTAGACCAAATTAAATCCACGTATTTTATGTTCAAGAGTACACCAGGAAATGTTCTCCATGAATGGGTGGCCATAGCTCTTACAACACAAACTTAATAGACATAAGTAAACTGCTGTTTGTAAAAAATGCAACTCCAGGAAAAAATCGTCAGAATTAAATGAAATTTAATGCTCAAACGACTTGTATTAGGACAAATAAATGACGAAATTTTCAAAATAAAAAACCAATATTAAGTGCCCAAAATCAGTATTGGGAGTAGCCACCACACGTTACAATAAGTGCTGCTATGTGACGTGGCAAGGCGCCAAACAGATTTGGAATGTCTGCTTGTGAAAAAGAATTCCATATTGCTTGTATGCGCAGCAAAAGTTCGTCTTTTGAAACTGCAGGGCGCCAGAGCAGACGCCGACCAACCAAATCCCACTCGTGCTCAAGAGGCGACATATCCGGTGAATAAACATGCCAAGGAAGAAGCTGCAAGTGTTGGGCTGAACAAAAGTCTCGAACAGTCTTTGCAATATGTGGGCGTGCATTTTCCTGCTGAAAGATAGCTCCAAGGATGCCTTGAAGGAAGGGAACGACTTCAGGCTGTAGCACTTCATGGACGTACCTGTTGCTATTGATATTACCTTTAATTCGTAGCCTTCCATGATACGAAATCGCACACCAAACCATAACTCCGGGTTTTAGGCCACTATGTAGTTCAATAATGCACTCTGGAAGACAGCGTTCAACGACATAGTGTCTAACACGAATGCAGCCATCATAGCCCCACAAATTGAAGCGTGATTCCTCTGAAAAGACAACTTGGTGCCAATCAGCTTGCCAGGATCTGTGCTCATGAGCTCATTGCAGAGGCACCCTTGCACTCAATCCACTGTGTAGAAGACGCCGCGAATTGACGTAGCCGACATTAGTACACCTGTAGCAGTAAACCAACGTTCTGCCGACTGCCTAGAGGAAGCTGTACGGTCATTCACCGCCATGCGGAGCAGGTGTTGGTCGTCGCGCGATGAAGTCACCTTCCGTCGTGCACTGCCAGTTTTTCAAGTTGTTCGGTGCTCGTCGGTCCACTACTTCCAAACTTGCATCACTGTGGAACTGTTCCACTGCACACGAGCTCTTATTGCGCGATAGGAAAATCCTCACCCGTTCAAATTCCGTACGTTGTTGGAATTTCTCCTTATTTCGTCGTGGAGGCATACTTAAGTCTCACTAAACGTTCGCCACTAGCAAATAATCATAAACTATTTTCAATGTCCCTTTACAGCTCTCTATTTATACGCTTTCACATTGCGCTGCGCACACCACGCATGCGCAGTGGCTCCGAAACTTTACTATTTTACGTAACATCCTATAATTGATATTTGCTACAAAGTTCGTTTAGTTCTGATGATTCCTTCATGATGTCGCATTTTTTTCAAACAGCAGTGTATTTCACTTTCTTGAAGGAAGTATTGTTAGATTTATTGCGAGAGTTGTACATTTTAGAAGAATAACTTTTTTGAAAGTCGTATTCAAATAAGTGAATTCTTAAAATTTTTATAACTTTTGAAATTGCTTACGAATTTAAACTATACCTGATATATATATATATATATATATATATATATGCACTAATGAATAATTTTTGATGCACTCCTAATGGTAACTGTATGTTTTCCTTATCTGTATATGTATTATGAAGACCACTACAGTTGAATACCACTGGTTATGTTTATTTTAAATCATGGGTCCAATTAAAATATTGCAGAACTCTGCTTCCAAAAGACATGTCCGGTGAATTAATGAGTACTAAAAATATCCCTTCCTTACTAGGTCTTATGTTAAACCGAAGTGAAAAAGAAACAAACTCATAAAATCTCCCAATCAAAATTCAAATTTATGATATATGTCGCGAATAACTTTCATGCAGCTTCTTGGGTGACTTCTAAATCAAGCAAATCAAGAGTTCAATTATTTTCCCAGAATAAATTTTACATTCGCCCAATTATTTTTTTAAAATAGAAAGTACTATGACATTAATATTAAATTCTCGCTTGACTATAATTCTTAGATTAAAAATATAATATAGGGATGATAAAAAAAATGAATGCACACTTTAGTACTAGTTAATATGTTAATGCCATGCTTCAGATCGCATTGGCTATAGGGTTAAGTTGTAAAAGTAGGTTTTAACTGATGACATTAGTGTTTTGAAGTGTTCAACAATAGCTCTGCAGCAGATGGCGTTAGTGTTTTAGTAGGAAATGAAACCCTGGAGCAAATGAGTCTGACTTTCGAGCAGCGATAAAACATGTTGTTATACCCTGCTGTTGGAAAGCCTACACCAGCTCCAAAAGACCTGGTTGCACAAATAACTCGAAATTCCTCTCCTGCTCAGCCATCAGATACCTTCAAAAGACACCCAGACAAAAAATATGAGAAGGGCTGACAGGGGAATAGATCAGGAACACGGAGGAAAAATCCTTTCACCATTCTGGAACTTAATATAGGTGTCAAACGTTCCCTTCTAACCCCGTCAAGTCCGATTGAATATCCCTGGGGCCACTATACGATAGAGATAGTTCTGGGTGAGTAGAAGCATCCCAGTTATGATCTGGCGAGAGGCGCCATGTGGACCATAATTTACTTGAAAAAACATTCTTAATTGGTATTTGAAGTTTGAAAATATCAGTGAAGTGCAGCGACATTGGAGGTAGAAAAATGAAACGGAACCACCAAAACACTTAAGCATTGCTCTCCTTCGCGATAAGTTTGAAACTTACATAAATATAATGGATATGCATAAAGGCTATCTAGTCGGCCACGCACATCAACAAGTGAAGCGTCTTCTGTTAAAGTGTTAGATTCATTCACACGGTCACCACAAAAATCGACAACACAATGCGCACGTGAAACAGGCGGGAGTAGGGTTAGTGTAGGTCGTATTTTGCACAGATCAATATGGAAAGTTTACACACCACAATTGTTACTTGTTACGCACACTGAACGAGGACGACCCAGACAGAAGAACTCAGCTTTGTGAATGGGGCGAGTACCTAGTACCTAGTTGTAGTACCTAATACCTTTGTACCTAGCGAGGGTTGAAAATGATGCAAATTTTGTTTCCCACGTGGTATGGTCTGATGAGGCTCAGTTTAAATTAAAGGGTACGGAGAACAGGTATATATATAATTGTGTGTAATGGGCTCCACAAAATCCATATTCATGTTGAGCAAGCGGTTAATGCTCCAGGACTTCACGTTTGGTGAGTGAGTGAGGAAATATTAACGTCATGCTATTCAGCTACTCTTCAGGTTTAGTAAGAGTTATCCTCAAGGAAACAGATTGGACCTTTCTTTTTTAAGGGTACAATTACAGGAATGGGTTCTTTGGAGATGCTTGAGACAGGAATTTTACCGTGCAGTTGGGCTTTCTTTGGTAATGGTCTTTTTTTATCCAACAAGATGGAACTCTACCCCACTTTCATACAGATATGCGTGCCTATCTGCATAGCAGGGTGAGTGAGTGAGTGAAGATTAACGTCGCACTGTTCAGCTACACGAGGGATTTTTGGTGACGGACCACGTAATTTTGAACCATGGTCAAGTGACGTGGACGACACCTGAGCTGGCACCCCCTCTCCTAACTACCACACCACACCAACGGGAGGACGTTTCAGCTCTCGACAGATTTAACGTGCATCGCTGCCCTATACGGCGGGTCTTTAGTGGTACTGGGCTTGAACTCGTGACAAAGCCAGTCACGATCCGATGCCTATACCACTCGGCTACCGCGGCCACATCTGCATAGCAGGGTCATTAGATTGAACCAATGATTGAGTACCCTGCACTTCCGATTGAGTACCCTGCTCGTTCACCTGATTTAATCCCACATGAATTTTACTTATAGGGTTACCTCAAGAACGTGATATTGAGCAAGAAACTGCAAACACTAGAGGAACTGCGCTATAAATTGAAATGGCTAGTTAAACAATTCCTGTAGCTGCTCTAAGAGTTATCACCAACAATCGTGCTCAAAAATGTTTGGAGGTGGATGGATTACGGTTTGAACACTTTTTGTAACTTTGTCAGTTTTATTTACTGTAATATTTATGAAAATATATACGTGTTTCATCATCAAAGTGTGCATATATTTTTTGATCACCCCTGTAAACTGAATTACTTATTTTTGTTCTAAAAAATCGATCTATATTCTTTCCTTATAAAATATATTCTTTTTCTATACTGCAAATCTATGTGTACAATTAACCGGGAATAAATATTTTTTAAATTCTGCTTGGTCAGTTTTAGAATAAATTCTCCTATTTTTTATCATTTCGTCATTCCCCTTACTTTATACAAAATCCCCGCCATTGTTTATATTTATATATTGTTCAGTTAACTTTCATTACAAATCTCACTTACCTGTTCACTTTAATAATGTCAATAGCTTTGAAGGTAATAATGAAATACAGTTATATTCAATTTTCATTCCACTACTTATACGACGTCATTTATTCTCACTTCTCTGAAGCATTGTTGCCAACGCTATAAACTGATTGCCATCTTCGAAAAGGATTTGCATACCCTTGTGGAAATTCCACTTTCGGACTCAACATTAAGTGGCTAATTGATGACAGACTCCACTCTTTAAGATGAATTATTTCCCTTTTTTTCTCACAACGATTCCATTGGGAATAAATTAATAAATGTCAATTATTTTGAGTGAACTGACATTTCGAGACACTTCGATTTCACTCCATTAGATTAATTAAAGTGACGTCATTGTTGGTCTTTCCAGAACAATTGTCCCATTCAAAGTTTTTGCTTTATATGTCATTAAAATGGTGTGGAAGATCTAATTCAGTCTGTAAATTTTTAAGTGCTCTAAGTTTATTATGGAATTTTTTGGAAAATGTATGCTCCAAGCTTAATTATTTTAGAATCTTTACAGAATATTTGTTTGCTTCTATTAAAATATCCAAATTCGAACGGAGACCTTTTTAATAAGAATTTCACAGTTATTTATTCATATTTACAATTGAAACTAAACCTCATAGGATTAATAAAAACAAAATGGCTTCTTTATTTGCAGCAGAACATATTGAATATAGTTCATATGAAAAGATGCAAGTTGCCACTAAAACTAAATCTAAATTTATATATTTTCCCAACGAATCCCCATTAAATTTAGGGATTATTTAACAGAATTGCGATAATACATATACAGAATGTTTTTTTCCAGGCATAGAAGTTTAAGTTGGCATTACTTTCCAAGATGGCGACCGATTTAACAGCTGTCAAGTGATTTATTCTCAGTTTGGTTTGGCAATTCATCATGAATAGACTCACGCCTGAACAACGCTTTCAAATTGTGCAATTTTATTTCGAAAATAATGGTCGATTTTCATAAGCGAATTTTGTTTAGCGATGAAGCGCACTTCTGGTTGAATGGCTACGTCAACAAACAAAACTGCCGCATTTGGAGTGAAGCTAATCCACAAGTGAATGTCGAAACACTGTTACATCCAGAAAAACTGACTGTTTGGTGCGCTTTATGGGCTGGTGGAATCCTTCTTCAAAAAAGATGAAAGCCACAACGTTACAGTCAATGGTGATCGGTATAGAGCCCTGATTACTAACTTTTTCATTCCTGAATTGAACAATCATGATGTCCAGGAGCTGTGGTTCCAACAAGACGGCGAAACATGTCACACAGCTCGTGCCACAATCGATTGATTGAAAGACACGTTTGGTGAGCGCCTAATTTCTCGTTTTGGACCTGTGAATTGGCCTCCAAGATCTTCTGATTTAACACCGCTAGACTATTTTCTGTGGGACTATATAAAGTCATTGGTCTATGAGGATAGGCCACAAACGCTTGACCATTTGGAAGACAACATTCGCCGTGTTATTGCCGATATACGGCCACAAATGTTGGAAAAAGTCATCGAAAATTGGACGTCCAGATTGGACTACATCCGAGCCAGCCGTGGCAGTCATATGGCAGAAATCATATTTAAAATGTAATGCCACAAGATTATCTTTCGAATAAAGAAAAATTCATGTCAATCGAGTAATACATCGTTGTTTTATTGCAATTTAAAGTTCCATACCTCTAAAAAAACACCCTTTATTTAATCTTAATTCAAATTATCTTTCCTAGAGCATAATCTGTCAACTCTCCTTTTGAGTACTGAGTGAGAAAGCGTATAAACGAAGACTTTGAAATGTAGTTTCTTCCAGTTTTATTCATTTTTAATTAACTGAAAATGTGGAGTTCTAGAAGGAGAGGAATGAACAGAGCAAAATACAATCCGATAAAATGTTAGCATAAAAATAAAAGCAAATGTCATATGGTATACGAGAAAAACTTTTGCCATGACTTGCTATGTTGTTTAATGAACATGTTTGTCATGTTTCAAGAAATATCAAATATTCTAACAGGACAGTAAGTTTCAGGGATAAATCGTTGAATTTCAATGGATACTTTCTTATGTAGGTAATGAATATAATGAAAAGGCAGATTTATTAGGAAAGATAGGCACAAAGTTATTTATTCAACAGGGGATGCTTCAAGTCAGCACCGAGAACTTTTTGTAAGAAACAGATTTAATTCTGCGAGCAATCGACACATCTTTACTCAGAGAAAAACGAACACCAATTGAGACACAAAAAATTTCATTGGGATATAGGCTTATTTCCAGAACTGCTAAACACTTTTTAGTTTATGTTTTCGATTCGAAAATAAAGCGTGGGATCGTACATTCAAAGATCATAAAATTTAATGAGACTAGATATATGACTCGATATAACTATTTCAATTTAAGACTCGAAAATGCTATGGAAAATGAAAGTTAAATGGTAAATAGGAGATTTTGGCTTAGATATACAGTCGGACCTCTATATAACGAAGTCGCTAAATCCCTGAAAAAAGTTCGTTATATGGAAAATTCGTTAGATAGAGGTTCATATTTTAATATACTTTATAAACCACATAAAACAAATTTTAAACTCATAAACACTATATATTTAAAAAAAAGATATCATTCACACCATCTTAAAAATGAATATATGTTTCTTTTATGTATCTTACCCATAAAAAAAAGGATAGAAAGAAATACTGCAAGGAAAACAAAAACAAAAAAAAAGAATGTTGAAGTATTCACTGTATTTTCAATATTAAGAAAATAATTTTATATTAAAATTAATGAATTTTAAGAACATTTTCTAATTTAATGCATGCAAGTAATATTAAACATACATTATTTTATAACTAGAACACGGAGATACGGGACAACTCCACTGAGTGTGAAAGAGGATATCGAAGATATTTCTAGTGAATTGGACAGTGGGGGTTAAAGGTTGCACTTCATGGATGAAACGTCGAGAACTCTATTGCTCTCGGCGAGTTAGGATCTAATAAAACCAGTTCAAGATTTATGACCACCATAAAATGTGCCAAAGAGAGAATAACTTGAAATGTTCAGAGATACTTTAAAAATAGGGAGGGAAAAAATTGAATTTCAAAAGAAAAAGTTCGCTATACAGAAAATGCACTTCGCTATAGAGAGGTTATTTTATGAAGAAAATCATGAAATATTCAAGGTTCCAGGAAAAAGTTCGCTATATATAGAAAAGTTCGCATATAGAGGTTCGTTATATAGAGGTTCGACTGTAGTTCAATTATCCTTAAATATATATATTAATATATAAAAGAGGTATACAAAAGAGAAAATATTATGTTGGGGCAAGCACAGAATTATCAGTTTAATCGAAAAATCTGCTCTGGTAGAATATTAAGGATGATTAAGAGGAGAGTTTAGTCGTAGCTATACGGCTAATTTCAGGTTAAAAACATGGTATGTCTGCTTAACCGTAGCAGAATAGACATACTAACAAAGCCTATGCCCTACTTGTAAAACAGACATGATAAATAATCAAAAATCGCTTTTCTTCCTGGATCTTGACCTTAAGTTACAGCATAAAGGTGATGTTTGCCTGCTGTATTGAATGGGCATGAGACTCAAGACTCAAGTACTGACCGCTCTTTCTCTAGAGAATTTTGCTTATTAATTCTTAAAGTTTTATTTATGTAATGTTTGCGTGTATTTTTAACTTTTAGTCTGATCAGTTTAAATTTCAAATTTTTTCATAGTCTTTGATTTTGATACAGTATTATTCTTTGGCAAGTAGCCTCAGGTGTGGACGGATTGATTTGCGATCTTATCATATGAAACAGCAACAAATACAACTTCAAAACATAAAAATTCGGTAGGTAAGAAAAATCCGAAAAAAATTCTATACAATATGTACAAAATAGTAACCCATACGTTTACATCACTTGCATTTTTTTTCTTTAATAAACATATTAAACTGTGAATAATAAAATAGTGTTAGCCAAAAGAACTGGAACCTTTTGGGTAAAAAAATATTTACGTTTTTAGAGTTACAGAGAACTTATTTTAGATTACTTCATTAGACAGTAAATCTCTCAGCATCACACCCAGAAAGTTAGGCTTCTGAACTGTTATTGCCAACACACTTCATTGAATAACACTTATTTGTTCTCGAAAACAATTCCTGCACATCATCTTTTACTTGAAATCAAGTCACTAGTCAATTAAAATATTTACTTTAGGTAACTTGTCAAAATATTAAAATAAAACAACTTCCACAACTAAGTTTATTAGCTTCAAGCCCTTCTGAAATTAAAGTCATTCTGTCCAATTATTAACTTCCAGCTTTTCAGACCACGACGGCGAGTTAATAAAATGTCTGTATACTCAGCTGTACCTTAAATTTCTCCTTGTCATAAAGAGAATATTTTTTTGTAAAACGCCTCCTGGCTTTTGATATCTAGGAACTCATTAAAATTCCAGTTATATTTTTCACTAACAAAGAGCTTAATTACACGAATTTACTGTTTTTCTTCGAACTCTAATGTAACAGTTTTAGAATACTGCTATTCATGCAGGTTAAATTGGTTGTTGCTCTTTAGATTGCTCTCCTGGGGCTATGAGTGAAACAGGAGAACAATTTTGAAGTAATTTTCTTTCAAAGCTCTATAGTAAATACCTGTGGGTACTTTGGTATTGAAAGATTAGTTCGTGTACCAGAGTGGAGAAAAAGGTAGAGGTTGCTTAGGTTCGTGGGATGCAAATGATTGGAATGTTTTTCTTTATGCCAAGCGGGTTTTTTTCCCACAGAGTTTTACAAAAAAATAAATATATTAGAAGAAATAATAATCCCGTTTTTTTTAGTCCATTGTATGTCCATGATAATCAATTAAAAATACAATATGCAATTATTAATTACACTGTTTTTCCTTTAAAAATAGAACAAATCTTGCGAGAAGTTATTAAACAGATATAATGTAAGCGAAATATGACGTGAAAGATTTAAAATGGCGGATAATGTGACGTGTACGGATATCTTTTTTGGTAATTGATATTTTCATACTTTTTTGTATGGAAAATATGTTATTCCAAACTACGCAACCCAAATTTATTTTACTAAATATAATCTGTAATTTCCTTACGTAATAAATATTTTTTGATTCTTAAAATAGTGCTGCATATTTTTATTTATTTTTTATTTTTATTTTATTTTATTTTATTTTATTATTTAAGTCAGCGTTTCTCAAACTGTGGGACGCAACCCCCTTGGGGGCGTCATAACTCTACGAGGGGGGCGCGTGTATATTGTAAAATCGCAAACAAAAGGTTATTTAAAAAATTATTAATTTACTGAAAGTAAGCAAACGAAATACTTTCTGATATAATAAAATATAAATCACACATTTACACTGATATAATACACTTATAAATGTATCAGTATTGTACAATGCATATTTTAATACTAATTTAACAATACTAAGAACAAGTGTGATAATTATCAGTGACCCCATGGGCTTGTATTAACACTCACCTTGGTAATTTACGCGGTTTATAATTAATGCCTTAACTGCCGATTAAAAGTTACGCGATTCACTTCTCAATGCCACCGTTTTCCACGCAGACAAGCGTATTTTGATGCTTTTTGAGGGGTGAGGGGAGGAGGAAAGAAATAAATAAGGAAATTCTCTTTATATAAGTAAATCCTTCGCAAAAACTGTCAAGATACTTTTATTGCAATTCAAAGCCTTCGGAAAGATTTTATGGATAGCATTGCACATAAACGATCGTACTTTGGAAAGACGTATATATGCGTCCAGAAAATTAATGCTTTGGCTGAGCGTGATGTTTATATACGCCGGTGGTACATTAGAGGTTAAAGTCGTGTTGCAGCTTTAGTATCAAAGTATAGTATTATTGAATTAAATACATTTTTGTTGTTATGAGGGGCCGCGATGAAAATAATGATTGAATAGTGGGTCGCGTACAGTTAAAGTTAGAGAAGCACTGCTCTACGACCAAATAACTTCAGTTAGCGATATTGTATTTGCGTTATCTAAGATTTTATTTAACATTTTATTTTTCTAAATTATTATTTTCTTTCATCTCCAGCCCCAACTGAAAACTATTTATATATATTAAATTATGGCCCCATTTACGCGAATTCGACTTACGCGGTTATCACTCAGTCCCACCTATCGCGTTGAGTTCGGGATATTGCTGTATTTATTTAGTTACATGACATTATCAAAGCAGCTTGTGAATTGAATAGTACATGACTTGGAAAGCAAAGGGTTGAAGGTCCGAGTTTTCCCTTGCTACTATTTGCCCTCTTCAGTCGCTGTTGGCTTGTCAATTCAAGAAATTTACGTATTTTAGTTGGATAGGCACATGACTCCCTCCATAGTCCCTAAAGTATCCCCACCCCCGACTGGTTTAAAATCACCATTTTCATTAAAAAAATCTAAATTTATTTTATAGCCTATTTTTGTAGCCTGTTTAATAAGCTTTCTAAGACTATCATACTTTTAATTCTGAGTCAGTTAGAAAAAAAGTTATAGCTGTTTTTTTTGAGGTAGTAAGCCCAAATCGAAACCGAAAGTGTGAGTTTTAGGTTGATTTTCGCCGGCCGGCAAAATGAGATTTTTATTCATTTAAAATAGTTTAACGAAACCTTTTTATGTTTAGTAAACTTTATTTCACTTTATAAATTTTTAATAGATATAATTTACTTTAAAATAGGCAACAGTTAACTGATTGCAATGTTGGTTTTGATTTAAACCAGTTGCTATCTTTTTATCATTTGTGTTCTTTATAACTTTTTTATCAGTACTTTTATATAGAGTTATAGTTATTTTTAATTAAATTAAAATTGTCATGCCAAAAACAAGATCAATGAGGCTAAAAAAGAAGAGATTTCCAGAGAGCAGTATTTGTTGGAGAAACGTCGATATATAAATATCAACGGATCTTCCAAATTCAGTCATTAATTCTATTAAAACGACTTAGAAGGAACTTTGCAATCAAAATCTCCTAAGAAAATGTCTGCACGGGAAACCTCAGAACTGCAATGAAAGTCTTAACAATGTCGTGTGGAGTACAATCTCGAAAGACAACTATGTTGAGCAACAAACACTCCGTTTAAGGAATTATATCGCAATAATACTTTTTAATTCTGGGTTTACTGGTCTATTACCTTTACTTCAAAAGTTAGGAATGAAACTTTACTCCAAAAGTTAGGAATGAAACTATGTTCTGAAATGAAAGGGTATTTTTGGTACCTCGACAAAACGAGAATTGTTAATTCTACGAAACATTCTAAATCAGATAAGAAACTGTCTCATAAAAAAGGAAAACCCTTCAAAACTGTTAAATAATTGAAGTATGAAGTTCAGGAAGGCACGACACACAAATCTCGAGAGTTTTAAAACCTTCCTAAATCATTAAAAAGTTTTATTGCAAATATAAACCTTATTTTGCATTTTGTGAAGAATGTTATTTTTGAACATAATGGTTAACGGAAAGAGATATATTTCTTAAAGTAAATGATATAAAATTTTTTGAGTTCATTCTTGGTATTATAACGAATGCTTTCTGCTAAAAGCTAAGGGTAATTTTTTAACTAAGGTATTTTTTTTATGTAATTTTATATGAAAAAAAAAGTTTTTTAAGAAAATTCTGGGTTTTTTCATCTCGAACACCTGTATTTTATAATTTTACTGTAGAATTTGAGATTTTTTAGTATAAAGCATAGTTAAACGTTAGAGAACTTAATTCCTGCAAACATTTTATTTATTTTTGTGATAAATATATATATTTAGAGTTGTGTTTGCAAAAGAGCAATTTTTTGTAATATCTCGGTAGAAATATTTTGAAAAATAAGCTCTCAAAAAATTCTTCTTGCTGTATTTTCATAGTTTTGCAACAAACTTAGTTAAAAAGTAACAACTAAATGATTATTTAAGTTATATTTTAGAAAATTGTCTCTGAACCTGTCGGATACCTTAAGGTATCCGTAATTTTAAAAAAGCACATAAATGGATAGTTTTCATGATATTTAATGTCAGATTAAAATACATGTATAAAATTGTTTTACAGACATTTTGACAAAAAAAATTATTTAAATGCAATATTTCGGCAAAAAATGAACTTAGGATAACCTTTTTTCAAAATGTTCTCCTTTCGTGAAAAATGCTTCTATTATAATAATATTTTGCCTGTATATAGCTCAGACCTCTGTACACAGGCTCAACAATGAATTTTAAAAAATTCATATTATTTTCAGAGTTACAACCATTTGAAATAATTATCGGCATTTTTTTCTTAAAATTTCTCCCTTCTGTTGTCGTAAAACAAGGATAAACCCACTTGTATGTTATAGATTTCAAAAATTCCAGTTGAGCCTCTGTACATAGGTCTGAGTTATATACATGCAAAATATTATTATAATAGAAGCATTTTTCAAAAAAAGGAGAACATTTTTAAAATTGGTCATTCTTTGTTCCTTTTTTGTCAAAATACTGTACTTAAATAATTTTTATTGTAATACTAACCTTAAAACAATTTTATATACATTTTCTAATCTAAGTGACATTAAATATCATAAATATTATCCATTTAGACACTTTTGCAAAATCCCAGTTCCGAACATAATCGGATACCTTCAGACAAATAAAATTGAAAACTAACCGAAGGCTATATTCTTAGCTTTGAAGTTCAGAAGATTGTGTACTAAAATCACGGCCGTGTTACAAATGTAGACTTTCATAGACTCCATATCAGAAAGTTACAATTAAACATTATAAAATTAATTTTAAGCTAAAAATCAACTAATAATTTATTTAGTTTTTAAACTTAAGAATTAAAATCAGAATATTACATTACATCAGTGTTTCTCAAACTGTGGTGTGAGCCCCCTGGGCGCGATAACTTTACAAGGGGGCGCGAGCATATCGAAAATAAAAGATTTAAAAATAATTAATTTACTGGAATGAATTAAAACAAAATACTTTCAAACATAATAAAAAATAGACTTTTACTTTGAAATAATTTATAGGCGCGCGCGATATTAAGTCAACAAAAATTAAAAATTTCTTAAATACTTAATTAGCTATCTTTGATCCTATAACCTAATAAAAAAACTTTTATTTGATTTGCTGTAATCCCATGATGAGATATTTTTTTATTACGCTTTCTTTATAAACATAACATACAACTCTTTCAGAGAAAAAACAGATCCCAGACGCTGAATCGAAAAAATTTAGGAACATAAAAAATTCATCACTGTCATTATTTTTGAAATACTGCACATTATAGCTGTAATCTGTTTAACCTTCTAAGTTATTGGTACAGTTAGTTATGACCCCTCTTTTATGTGTGTTTCTTTCTCATTTAGGGAAGTTGTAAGTAATGTGTTTCTCTGTTAGGCTTTTTTGCATGCAAAAGAGTTTTATGATGTTTGAAAAACCACGGAGAGCTTTTTGAAGGATTACTTTGCCTAGAATTATTTTTACGAGTTTTCTATACATATGAAGCATAACGCGAAAAACGCAAGAGCAAAGAGCGGGCACTTCAGCCGGTATACTTTTAATGTATCAGTGCTGCACAGAGTATTTTATAACTAATTAATTAATACTAAATTAAGAACAAGTTTAATAAGTATTAACGACTTCCATGGGCTTGTCTTGCAAAGCAAAGTTTTTATAAGGAATGCTTATGATTAGAAATTCACTCTCTGAGTTCTTTTTCTATATTTAGCTGATATCTATATTTTGTCTTCCAAGTAGCCATCGAATTTTGCAATATGTTCTATTTAAAAATTAGAGGAAGGAAAAATAACATATAATTATCCTATTATTTTATTTATTTATTTATTTTTTGCTTAAAAGTAGTATACAAAATTTTAATGCTTATGTTACTAATTTGTATGGTTTATAATTAAGATCGCCTATTGTAGCTTTAGCGTCAAAGTGCATTATTATTGCATTCAGTACATTATTAATGTATAAGGGGCGCGATAAAAATTGTGATCAAAAAGGGGGCACCAGTATTGAAAGTTTGAGAAGCACTGCATTACATTATTAAAACCAACTGAATAGTACGTGGTTTGGAAAGCAAAGGGCTGAGTGTCCAAGTTTCATCCTCGGGTGTTTTTTTTGTGGAAGGTGGGAGGCATTTCCAAATAAGGTTGGCATGTCAATTGAAGAAATTTACATATTTTGGTTGGATCACCACAGCTCCAACCAGCTGTTCGACACGTGCATAACTACTCGGCTATCGTGGCCACCTATTTATTCCAAAAACTAAGCAATATATATAACTTGTACCGGGTACTATTCAGATTCTTCTACTAATCCTCTCGGGGAATCTATTATTGTGATTTTAATTTAAAAATCCCTTTCCGTAGAGTTGATTTGATTTTATATGCAAATGTAACTACTATTTAAACTCTGATGTTGGGTATGTGAATGTAATGGTCAATCGTTGATCGTGAATCCAAGAATTAGAAATGGTTAATTGCAACTGAAAGGTCACGCATCATAGAATTAATATTCGTCATAGAATCCACCAGGAGTGTGGAAGTAACTATCATTGGAACTGACCGAGTTATCGGGATTCGAGAAAGATAGCAGAAGGAGCTCCGAATAGACCGAAGTGATTTTCAAAATTTTATTCGTCGAATTAAGTGTTAGGATTTCAGATTGCTCCCAGAGTTAAGCTATGAAGTTGTATATTTCTTAAAGTGTTAAAGATATAATAAAAGTAGCTACTTTTAAAATTCTGTATGCTTCTTCTCTAAACCGTCTTACACCCACAACCTTCGGACATCAACAACCTGTATACCCTTATCAAACAAGTTTTTTCCTTTTACATTTAATTAATTAGATTAAAAGGAATGATCTAATGAAGAACGAACGATAACTCTTTTACTTTCATAGAAATGACAAAGGTCAGGTTAAAATTTGAATACAGATTACAACATTTAACTTAATATGTGATTAACATATGGCATTTATTTTATTTTTATCGACAAAAAAACAGCAACAACAAAAAATAAAAAAAAAAGTTTTTCAAAACTACTCTTCTTTGTCGGTTTTAACAAACAGCTTTAAAAAAGTTTTGCTTTGGTGAAAACAATTAGTCTCTTTTACACCAATCTTTTTCATCGAATTTCAGAGAATTACTTGAACGAAAACAATTTAAAATCTAACCCTTATAATTCTAATATTTAATTATAATCCCCTTGTAAACACTAAAAAAAATAATCCATCTCCGAATGACATTAGAGATATATTTGCACTTTTTCCGGAGTATCAAATAAATGAACAACGGTACAATAAAGGAGATCGTTTGCACAAAAGGTGATCACATGGAACAATGGAATGTTCTTTTTTTCCATCCCTTCTAAATTCTCTTAACATGACTGTTCGACGCCCTAAAGACACGGAGAGTGAAAAAGAGTAAAATCTAAAGACAAAGATGCTCATGATAAAAAAAAGAAAGATAATAAAATGTTTACAAAAGCATTTATTTAATCACCATAAATGGTTAATTCTGTTAGGGATAATCATATAGAACTCGAAAAGGCTAACAATACATTCTAATTTCGCAAAACTCCGTAAGGATTTCTAAATAAATATAAAAAGGAATTACACACATTCATACACTTCTCACAGATAAAAAAAATCGTAATTATTTTTGGGGCTATTGTTTAGTTTCTAATAGAAAAGGGCGTTCAAGGAGGAATTTTTCTTAACTGGTACACATTTTTTTCTTTCTGTGTCTTCAAATTTTAGCTTGTTAACAGAAACACTTAAAGCTTTTGTTACGAAATAAAAATTACTCTGTGAAAAAAAATTAAAGATATTTTATTAATTTCATTCGCTACAATTATCTTTTTCAGATCATTTGTCGGGTAATCCAATTAATTAATTGAAGCCATTTTGTTATCTAATTAAGTCTCGAGTTTAAATTATCGATGCTATTATTTCTCGTAAAAAATTAAAGAAAAAAATTAATTTTTCAGAATTTGTGTATATTTTCTTTAAAAAAATATATGTGGCAAACAAAATAATTAACTAAGACAGTGATCCTTAGTCCCCCTGTGGAGCTCGCTCCCCTAGCGGGGCGTCTTTACCCTGCGTGGGGGGAGCAAGCATATCGATAAGTCGAAAATAAAAGATTGTTTTAAAAACATTATTAATTTATTGAAAAGAAGCAAAACAAAATAAATTCTGAAGTAATAAATAAATAAAATACACGCGTTTATACATATTAATTGCAATCTGTTCCAATTTAAAAATAGAAATGACAAGAAACACAATATACTTATCCTATTACTTAAAACTAACTTACTTAAAATATCTATTACAGTAGAAAGGTCGTTTATCCGAATCAATTGGGACCGGACGTCGTTCGGATACGCAATTGTTCGGATAACCGAATGCGATCCATGCAGTATATGAAACCGGACATTATTGGAATATTGAAAATCATCACAGGCGGGAAACGTGCTTGAAGAAAACGTAAAATAGGTACAAAATGTTATTGTGGAAAATAATCACTTACTTTTCGCTGTACCATTGCAAACCTTCGTTTTTTCGCTGTATATATATATATATATATATATATATATATATATATATATATATATATATATATATATATATATATATATATATATATATAAGGTCTCTGTTTCTCTTGAGCAGCAGTATTTGAGTAGGACAACTCTCTGATTGTTGTTCTTACCACTTCGTGGCTGTTTCTAAAGCAGAAAACGCGTCTGCATTTGATGAACCCTTGCTACTTCGTTCTTATTGTTGTCCTCATCTTCATCCGTTTCATCGTCGACAGGTTCAGATTCTTCAGGCACGGAAGTTACAATCTCGTCATCATTTAGCATTTGAAATCTACAATCTTCTGCATCACATGCCATCCAGATGTTTACCAAATCCGAGTAGATATTACAAAATCACACAACGGAAATTCCCCAAATATACCTGACCTTGGGGGTCCCGTCATTTTCGGCCTCACGTGAAACAACTGTTGAGCATTGCACTGTTCGAAAACGTATTCATATACAGTACATGTAGTCGACAAAAAAACTAGTCTGGATATTTGATGCTCCGAATAATAAACGTTCGGATAAACGACGTTCTAATAGAGTTCGGGGAAGAAGCAGACATGATCTTAAAAATGGCTCCTTTTATTCTATTTTTAATATTTTATGAAAATATGCAACTTTATATATGAACTCTGGGAGCACAATCTGAAACCCTAACACTTAATCTGACCCAAAAAATTATTGAAAATAATTTAGCTTCAGTCGAAGCCCCTTATGATGATCCTTCTCGAACCTCGATAGCTTGGTCAGCTACAATGATATTAACTTCCACAATTACCGGGTGGATTCCGCAACGAATATTTTAGAACGTGGGACCTTACAGTCGTATAATTCCAATTGTCTTATTCTTGGATTCACGATTAGCGATTAACCATTAAATTTACATATCCAACGTCAGGGTCTAAATAGTAGCTACATTTGCATAAAATCAGGTCATCTTTACGGAATATGGTTTTTAAACTAAAACCCAAATTCAAGAATAGTTTCCCCAAGAGGATTAATAGAAGAATCCGAATAATACCCGTTACGACGTCAAAGTGCATTATTATTGCAATTAATATATTGTTATTTTCTGGGGAGGGTGAAAATTATGATTGGAAATTGAGTCACAATTGTTGAAGGTTTGGAAAGCACTGAAAAAAGGGACTAAGGAAGCATTCAGACATCTGTATAAGATTAAATATTTATAAAATATTAAGAGATAACATATATATATCTCCCTCTCTCAATATAATATCAAAAGTGAATTTGAAATGCTTTCAGTAGGAATGTGTGTGTGTGTGTGTGAACTTACCAAATTTATTTATTTTTTGATTGAATTTTTCTGTCATTTTACAAAATAAAATCCTTATTTTTTATAAAGTCAAGTTAAGCGCAGCTGGGGTAAGTAAAAAGTAACTGATATATAATATTTCAAAACTAATATGTACGTGTATAGACTGGATAACATAAAAAGCAATCCACTAAGAAAGAGTTTTTAGAAGGGGAGGAAATTGCGTAGACCCATAACTTACGAAATAATACTCAAATGATTGTCTTTTTAATTCAAACTCTCATTAGATGCTAAATATTGCGGGATTTAATTTTTTCGAGAACGTGCCACCTAATTGTATGACATGGTTGTGTACTATTTTCGCATCTAGAAAATCTATCCACTCAAGCCGGGATCAAACCCACAACCTTGGGCTTAAGAAGCAGGCACGCTGCTTCTAAGCCACCTCTAAGTTCGTTTCAGTATTCTTGAATGCCGTTTCCCCAAGGCTTGTTTAAATAAACTGAAAGCACAAAAGTCCATTATAGAAGCGTCAGGTAATTTTACAAGTATTTCATCAAATGGGCTATGCTTTATTTCCGTTTATGATTCTTTCTTTGCCAAATACGCAGCAGCTGACTTAAATGTATGACTAGGGGCTTTGTCCATACAAATCTTGACTCTATCAATGTCCTGTCCATATAAAACTGGAATTTCTTCAAAATTTGGTTCTAAAATGTGCTGCTGATAGTAGAGTTAATTAATTCTGGCTTTATTTGAGACTATTCTGATTTTTAATTTGCCGTTGTTGCAAAATCTTTCAACTATCATGAATCCCTTTGGGAAAGTTTCTGTACAATGACGAAGCCATTTCGCACGGTCGTTCTCTCAGTTGAGCATCTTTTATTACAGTTGTGATGACCCCCCTGGGTCACACCTTGAACACCAAGATTAATTTGAGGCAAAGAACCACCAAGGGCCATTTTGAATAATAATATTATTTATTTGTTATAATTTCCTCAAAAATCTCTGATAACATATAATACTATTATGTTACGTCACTTAAAGGGATTTGCCTTTATATTAAATTAAATTACTAAGAATACAATTAATTACTAAGCTAGCTCAACTCAAGTAAGGTTTACTAAAATAGGAGATCCGAGAAACACACGTATTCGAATTCTTAACTGTCATCAACTTTAACTAAGTAGCTCAAACCGACGCTTACTTTAAGCGTACGTGAATTATATTTACCGCTGGCTTATATCAGCTTTCTGGTACGTCCAGCAGCACGACGTCTTCACGAATCTAATCTCTTTGAATCTTCTAGTTTTGCATTTAACGTTATTGTCTCAATACCCTACCATCATCTCCCTTGCTATCTCGCAACCCTCGACTTGAATACCTTATCTAATTTAACTATCCCATACTTCTTTTTGGAGTTGATTGGAAATAAATGCGAATTTATATTCCCCAGAAAGACGCCTAAGAAGATTAGTGGAAAGTTTACGTACAGATTCGTCACACAGTTACTTAAATATATCCGTGCTTCATAGAGTCTTCTCACAAATTTACATTTTTCAGCAGCTAGATGTTTTTCATGTAATTTTCTACAATTTTTTTTCTTTCAGAAATATTTTTGGGCAAAAGCAGATGAAATTTAAGGTTTAAACATAATTTAGCATAACATAACTTTTTTAACTTTAAATCTTTATGAATTATTTTACAGTGCGGGCCACACAAAATGCAGCACCAAGAAAGACCAGAGATATCACAGCGAATTTTTTTTGGTAGATAGCATGTTGTACAAAAACCAAATGATTAAAATAGCAGCCTCTTGTGATGTGTGAATGACGACAAAATTAGTAGTTAATGAAGTCACCATTGTTGGCTGTAATCACTTCCATACGCCTCGGCATAGAATCAAAGAGGCTTTGGAAAGTCTCCATGCGACTTCCACATATTGCTAGAATTGATCTGGTGTAGCAGTGGGTGGTGTATCCCGGGCCAGTCGTGGTTCAAGCATGGACCACACGTTTTGATTTCGAAATGACAAAGTTACATTATAAAATTTTCCGCCTTTAGAATAACAGCCACATTTCGAGCGGTTTGTGGCCTCTCAGAACGCTGGTCACTCTCTACCGACACGTACGGTCCTTTTTGAATTGGTTAAAATTATCCTTAATTTGTGTGACCCTCTTCGCATCGTCTCTAAAAACTCGCTGAATCTCACGAATTGTTTCACTTAGAAAATAGCCAAGCGTTTAACAAAAAATTTGATGCAGTGCCTCTGCTCAAGTCGTCCAGTGATCTTTAGAGCAATAAAAAATCTGACGAACACGTGTAACAAACCCTCTCTCGACTGACTACGGGACACGACTGATACACTAGATCGAAGGAAAAAATTCAAACATGTGCATTTAGCTATCACCTCTTACTGTGCACAGTGGCGTTTAGAATAACTACTGTGCGTCGGGAAATTTAAGATCGGATACTTTTTTAACAGACCTTGTAATAGTGCAGTGATAATTCTAAATTTTCTTTCTCATGATGTTTGTCTCTAATTCCTACGACCATCATTTCTAATTTTAATAGCGAAAATGAAATAAAGACAACATCAGGAATTACAAATGAATTCATTAGGTAATTCTTATGAACGCCTTTTTTTCAGTAAAGAGACGAACTGAGCTAAAATACATACATTAAAAGTAGCTTATTGTCTAAAGAACCTCAGGAAATAATATATCGAGGTCGAATGTTGTAGAATTATTCTTTCTAAAGGTTCAGAGAAGTATAGCTAAATAGCATTAATTTGGTATTAATATTCATGTGTCGTAAGTTGGGATGATAGACTTGTACTTTCAATATGTGTCTATTACAAGAGTTAGCTTGTTTATAAAACTATTTAAAACATTACATGTTTTTTCTTTAATTCATTAGAGTTTTGTTGTGATATAATTCAATAAGTTTCTTGTGACGTAATTAATGTTTTTATTTATATGGAACAAAAATAATTCAAGAACTGTGTTGAATATTTTCCAATATTCAACACGAGTTATTGTACTTGTATTCAAATACTTGTGATTCAAACTAAATTCAACAATAAATATATATGCGTGTTTGAGAAAGATATGAAAGAGAGAAGAAGAGAAAGAGGGGAGTAAATTTATTCCAAAATAATTATGTGAAATACTTTTTGTCCTTATAAATGTCAACTAAAACAATAAATATTATGCTTGTAGTAGACATAATACATATGAAATTAAAAGTATATATAGAGAGAGATATATAGATAGATCCTTGTAAAAGTAGTTATCTTTCAAAATGTAGCCTTAGTTCTGAATTTTCTTTTAACTCCTGATTTATACATTCTCTTTTGAGTTTTAAATTGTATGTTCGATTCAGACATTTTAATCAACAAGAGCAACTTTCAAAAAAAATTTGATTTTAATCACAATTAAAAAAATCGACTAAACTAAATTCAAGGGATTTTCAATAATTGTGAAAAAAGAATTTAGTTAAGAGAATTCATAGTAAATCCAATTTTTTATGTATTCTAGAAATTACATGTTATGACTAAGTTATTTAATCATGAAAGAATTCCAGTCAAGTTTAAAATTTAATCATGAAAACTTAAGTATTTTCTCACAATTTCTCATTCTAAGCCAATGCTGTGTCAAAGCGGTAGGCTCGGAGACAGAATATTGAAATATTTTCTTTCCAAAATTATTGAAAAATATAAAAGTTCACCCCAAAACAGAAACTATAGATAGAAATACCATCAAAATATATTCAACAGATCCATAATTTCTGAAATTAAAATAAATTTTCTGGACAGGGAAATGATGTTGCTCCATTTCAGTCTCTGAAAGATCTCAGTAGCAAAACCTGTCAGCCAATCTTTCGTAAGGTAAACAAATACAGTGGGAACTCCACGTCTCCTGGCCTGCTGTTGCTGTACTATGTGATTAATGAACGAAAAGGTTACCAGTGAGTGATCTGTCACCGAAAAAGTAAAATTCTCATAGATTTCCGTATAATAATTAACGAGATCATAGCTTAATTAATTTTGATCAAACTCTCAACGTTGCCAAAGCAACGAAAAGAAATATTTTGAATGTAAGTTAAGTCGACAAATGGGACGATGGGTCCATTAATGTGGCTATCAGCCATTGTTTTGATAGCTAGCTCTGTTGCTATTGGCGTTATTTCTAAATTATTGTTTGTAAAAGTTGAAAGGAACATGGAATATGTTTTTGCAAGATGTTTTTAATAGAATAAAACAAATTCTATTACAGTTTGAATTCCAGGACGAGTATCGTTTTGAAATAATAATTTTATATGTCATTGGAATTGTGAAACATTCTTAAGTCGTTTAGCAATAGGCTTAATTAGTTCGATTATCAATTTTTTGCTTGCTTAAAACATTTATTTAAATACATATATAACTATTTCATTATTACCTGCTTTAATTTATTTTATTTCTAACTTTATTTACAATTGCATTATCATCTGCAGTTATAATTTCCCTTTTTGAAATTGGCAACTTTCGAGGTATACAAAAGAACATTAACATTCAAAGCATTGGCTAAAGTTTATTGTTTTTTTATCTTGTTTCACAACGTGTATTTATTCGAAATCGAATTTCTTCCTCACAATTACGATTTACTAGTAGCCAAGTTAATTGGTCAAATAATTGTTACATTTCTTAATGTGACGTGGATAGAAGATGAAAGAAATAAGAAAAAAGGTAAATAGCATTTGTCTTCTTTACATTTATAGCAATTTAGTATATATTATTACTGATTATATATACAGGGTGTCTACAAATTAATTGGGAAAAAAGAATGAATTATTGCATATAATATACAATAAATCACTGCATATTATACACAATTTAATTGTATATTCTACAAATCGTTGTATTTTATATACAATTTAATTTTATATGATACAAATCATTGTATTTTATATAAAAATTAAAGTATATATTGTTGTAAGGTAGAGAAATAGTCCAAGCTTATTACTATTATTACAAATGATAGAAGTAGGCTTCCTTTCGTTATTCTTCAAATTCCCCATCGGTAATTAAGTTCTTGCCGCGCAGATTTGTCAGTATGTTCCCGTTGGTCAAATTACTTGCAATGTTTATTCTTGATTTTAGTTCGGAATGAACGCACGAAATGACGGAGATCCTTTACCCCATACAATGAAATACAGTGGTGAAAGAGGTGAAAGATCTGATGATCATGGTATGTAAAGGGTGTTTTTTTAGAGGTATAGAACTCTAAATTGCAATAAAACAACGATGTATTATTCGATTGACATGAATTTTTTTTATTCGAAAGATAATCTTGTGGCATTACATTTTAAATATGATTTCTGGCATAGGACTGCCACGGCTGGCTCGGATGTAGTCCAATCTGGACGTCCAATTTTCGATGACTTTTTCCAACATTTGTGGCCGTATATCGGCAATAACACGTCGAATGTTGTCTTCCAAATGGTCAAGCGTTTGTGGCTTATTCGCATAGACCAAAGACTTTACATAGCCCCACAGAATATAGTCTAGCGGTGTTAAATCACAAGATCTGGGAGGCCAATTCACAGGTCCAAAACGTGAAATTAGGCGGTCACCAAACGTGTCTTTCAATAAATCGATTGTGGCACGATCGATTGTTGGTACCACAGCTCCTGGACATCATGATTGTTCAATTCAGAAATGAAAAAGTTATTAATCATGGCTCTATACCGATCACCATTGACTGTAACGTTGTGGCCTTCATCGTTTTTGAAGAAGGATTCCACCAGCCCATAAAGCGCACCAAACAGTCAGTTTTTCTGGATGTAGCGGTGTTTCGACATACATTTGTGGATTAGCTTCACTCCAAATGCGGCAGTTTTTTTTGACGTAGCCATTCAACCGGAAGTGCGCTTCATCGCTAAACAAAATTCGCTTATGAAAATCGGGAACAACGGCAATCTCGTTTTGGGCCCATTCGACGAATCTACGCCTTGCTTGATCATATTTAAAATGTAATGCCACAAGATTATCCTTCGAATAAAAAAAAATTCATGTCAATCGAATAATACATCGTTGTTTTATTGCAATTTAAAGTTCTATGCCTCTAAAAAAACACCCTTTATTAAATAACACTTCCACGACCAATCTAAACTAGTGCCTCATAATTGAAGTAAGAAGTAACGTCATTGTTTTAGTGACAAGGCATGCCATCCAATTGAAAAATGTAAACTCCTGGTATTTTTCCTTTGATGATTGGAAAAAAGAAAAGCTACTTCATATTAAGATAAATACCCCGAAACAATAGCATCTCTTTTCGGTGCATTTTTCCTAGATTCTCTAACAAAATTGTGTCATACGTGAACAGCATAAAGTTTTTCATGAAACCAAAGAAGGCGTTTCGTTTTTTCAGTATCGTTGTACGTCTTCATCATCGTAATGCAGAACAAAGAATAATTACCACTCTCTTAAAATACATGTATAGCGTCGATTATGACACCTAATACCATTTAACACATCACTCAATAAGTCCCGATACTGACATATAAATGGCGATACCTTCTAATTTTTCCAAGCATAACCTAGTAGTACTGATTTTCAAACGACATGTGTCAAAGTTTTATGATAATATCTTGTTTAGTTTAAAAGTTACAGTGGTTTTAGTAAAGTAACTTTTGTTTGTTTAGAAACCGCGGATAAAAACGAATTTCAATCGTTAATGAGGTATTGGGGTTTGATGGGAAGAAACACTGTTTAAGAAAAACAATGACTGAATAGGTAATATCCGGAGTCTGCTCCATCTCCAACAAAGGTTAAGAGGTAGCATGCTAACTATAAACGTGGTCACACAAACACAAACGACGCTGAACTCTCAGGAGGTCCAAATTTGGCAGTTGTTCCAGAAAATATAAAAAAAGTCCATAAAATCAATCAGAAAATGAAGTTCTGTGAGATAGAAGAGTATTAAAAAAATCAACAAGCAGTGTATTCACTATTTTGCATGATCATTTGTCAATACGAAAGCTGTGTTCAAAGTGGGTGCCGCGGTTGCTCACTGTCGATCAAAAATAACAACGCATCGACGATTCACAGCACTGTTTGGAGATGTTAAAGCAAAATAAACAGGCTTTTTTACGTAGATATGTGACAATGGATAAACATGAATCCATTACTACACGCTTCAATCAAAAATCTCTTCAGCTGAGTGGACAGCAGCTGGTGAAAACTATCCAAAGCGACCAAAAACTCAAACGTCAGCTTCAAGGTTATGGCCTCCGCATTTTGGGATGCCTTGATTACCTTGAGAAAGGAGAAATCATTAATAGTGAATATTACATGGCGTTATTGGATCAACTAAAAGGAAAAATAAAGGTGAAACGTCCTCAAATGCAAAAGAAAAGATGCTGTTTCACCAAGACATTGCTCCGTGCCACACGTCCAAGAAAATGATGATCAAACTGAATAAATTGCGTTTCGAATTAATTTCCCACCCACCGTACAGTCCATATCTAGCCCCCGAGAGACCACTGGCTGTTTGCAAACTTAAAAAGAGTGCAACAAGGAAAGAGGTTTGGTTCAAATGAAGAAGTGATTGCCGAAGATGAAGCCTATATTGAGAGCAAAAGTAAATCGCTCCACGAAAAAGGTATTAATAAATTAAAAGATCACTGGGCTGAAGGTATCACTCTTGAGGAGGAATATCTTTGTAAAAAAGATTCAATTTTGCCTTAAAGTTGTTATTTTATTAGTTTGGTCCGGGACTTATTGAGTGATGTGTTATGAATAAACTTATGATATGTTACTATGAATCTGACTTTAAATGGGTTAATTTCACTTAATATTTCGGAAGTTCTTAACTTACTAACGAAAGGCAAAAGGATGATACTAGAGCACCCTCTTCTGGTCGTATGGAGACTTACAGAGTCAGCCTGCCACCTCGGTGTAGGGCGGACGTGCCAATGTCCGCCCGCGCAAACCCCTTAGTATTTGTTTTGTATTAATTGTTTTTATGTCTTTGTAACCGTGCTCAATCAGAATGTGTACCAATTAAAATTATTTGAGCTAGCTGCCGGTGTTATTTTTGAGTGCAGGTTACTAACTACATTTTCTCTTCTGCTATTATTTCAGAACAGGCAAATATAGAAGACATTTTGAGCTTTGAAACAATTTTTAACCCTGCAATCTCAGTTCTAAACTTATGAATTTATTTTTGTATTATTGTTACGATTTTAATTTGTGTGACGAATCTATACGGAACTTTATCACTAACCTACTGAGTTGACCTTTTTAGGGAAATTTAATTCCCTACCTATTTCCAATCAACTCCAAAAAGCGGACAGAATTCCTTGTTATGCAGATTAGATTAAGTATTTAAGTCAAACGAAATAGTAAAGTTAGAGCAGTAGGAGATAGAGATTGAAGCAGAAAGTTATCGTGGATTTAAATTGAAGATTTCTTGTTAGAGATATTTAATCTCAAGAATTGAGATTCCGAGTGGTAACTATTGATTTGTGTTTAAAGTCTCATTAAAGTTTTAGGAGTGAGATTAAAGTTAAATGTTCAATAAGAACATTATTAAATATAATTCTGGGATCTCTTATCGTGGTAATCTCTGCGTGATCGTTATTTAATGTTTAATTAATGATATCATTAATTAAGTTAATTTAAAGGATATTATCTTTAAAACCTCATAATATTATTTAAATAAATTTGTTAATAAGTCTTTGATTCTATTTGGATAAGATAACCAAATAAAGTTGTTTATAAAAATGGCTACTGGTTCTTACATGACTCCTATTTATTCTCGTTCTCAAAATGAGGTCCTAGGAGACCTTTACATTTGTCTCGCATTATTTTGTGTATTTTTTTCTCACATTGCCTATCATAAAGTGAGAGTTACAACATTTTAGTATATTATTAATGATTACACACGTATATATATATAGGTGCATAACATGTATGTTTCTGCGTGTGTAATTAAATAAACATCAATATTTGAGAAACATATGGAATAATTTTCTGCTATAAATGCCATACACCTTTCATTTTGATATGAGGAAAAAAACTATTTATTTTGTATTTTGTGATTTATTTTATCAATGAAAATGTGATATGTAAAACAAAAATGTATTAGTAAAGTTACATATATACATACAATTATTATATTATATTACATATATTTAATTCATGGAAAATAATATCTCTGATACAACAAAACTTATTTTAAGGAATTCCTTAAATGATCTTAGGAGTATACGGACCAAAAGTTTCAGAAGAAGAATTTGTGTAATAAATTTAAAATTCCAAACTAAAAATTCCAATTTTGCATTGATTTTTAAACAAATTTACATAAAAAATTAAAATATGCATCTCCAGTTTTTGTTGCATTAATTTTAAGACGGTATTTACTACATATTTCTTTTTTAAGCCACTCCGTACAGTTTCCAACTAAAATGATGTCTTTGAAGAATCATTAAAATTTTTCCCAAACTGAGGGATAATTGGCTCAATCAGGCCAGTCCGCTGTCACTTTTTCCCCACATATAATGAGGGATTGCAGCAGAAAACGCATAATAATTTTCATTTTACTTTAAATGACTTTTTTCCCTTTGCTTTCTCTTTACTTTTTTTTTAACAGCGTATTCAGTTTGCTAAATACATCCAAATCCTTTATGAAAAGAGATTCTCCAATAAAAGGGTTCTTAGAGTTTTCTGAACTTCTGAACTAGAAGAAAAACCAATTATGTGTCGTTAACAATGACATTTTATTGAAGACTTCGATCCGGTAAGTATTGAACATATCTTTGAGAAAAAAAATTATCTGAATTTTTCAAAATAGCTACATGAAATAATATAAGAAACATGTTTTTTTTCTGGTTTTACAAAGTACGTTTTGATTTTCATTTCAATGCAGTAAAAAAGGTATAATTTAAGTTGACATATTAACTATACGTGTACAATCGAATAGGTGATTTTCAAATTAAAAACTGTCTTTCAATTACTTTTCTTTGAGAATTTAAAATGTAAATAAAAAGTAATTTAGTTACTTAAAATAAGTTTACCGTATTTACAAAGAATGAAGAAAAAAAAACAGAACAAAATTTGTTTTGGATTTTATATAGGATTTTGGGAAATAAAAAGTTTAAAAGTTATAATATTTGAGATATAAATAGTAGAAATATGTAGTAATCTCCTGCATTAATTTGGTGTGTGGATTACCAAAATGAGGAGACATTTCTAAAATACAAAAGCTTTTGATTCTTATTACTATCAATTGATATCAGCTTTTGTTATAACTATTGGATAGCGAGTCAGCTTTAACCTATTCTAATAATTATAAATCTATTGTAATGTCATGGAAACATAGATACTTTATACTACTTAAGAAAGATGCTTAACTACTTTAGAAAAATTCTTAACTACTTTAAAAAGATGCTTAACTACTTTAGAAAAATATTTAACTATTAGTTCAGAGATACTCAATTCAATTCCTTGAACTAGAACCACAAGGCTCCTAATCCGTTTTCTGTAAACACGAACAGTTCAAATATAATTTTTAAAACTACGATTTAATCCAACATATATAACATCTGATTACTATCTTTCTGCTCGAACTAAATTCACACTTAATCCAGTGCTTCTCAAATTTCTAATATTTGCGACCCAATTTTTAATCATAATTCTAATAACGCACCACCATCTCCATATAATAACAAGGCATTGAAAGCAATAATAATGTACTTTTATGCTAAAGCTACAAGATGACCTTAATATAAATCATACAAATTATCAAAATAAATATTAAATTTTGTACATGTTACTTTGAAGAAATAGATATTTTAAGTTACTTTTAAGTAAAACAGGATAAGTATTATGTTATTTTACCTTTCTAATATTTGAATTGGAATAAATTGCAAAATAATTTTTAATTAAAGAAACTACTACAGTTATCAAATACCCAGGTACATAACCCATGATATAGATAGTCTCTCAACTGCCGAAGAAGAAATCTTCATAAATTTCACTTCAAGTATCGAAATCAAAGAGCGATTTATTAATAAATTTATTTTTGAATTCTGCGCAGGAATAGATGATGAGATTTGTGCACTGAAAACAAAAGTATTTCATGTACTATATTTCCATTTATATATTTCCAACTCTTTTAATTATTAAGCTTGTTCACAAATTAGTATTGATAAATTAATTATCAAATACATTGTGCAGTTCTGATGCATTTATATTATATCACAGTAAACGGGCGTTTTATTTTCTTATTATGTGAGAATGTATTTTGTTTTGCTGCCTTTTAATAGCTTAATAATTTTAAGTACCCTTCGTGTTTTAGATTTTTCGATAAACTCTCCCCACCCGTACGATTATCGAGCCCCCTCCCTAAGGGAACAAGCCCCTCAGAGAGAGTCATCGACTTAACTTTAAATAGCAATATACATTTACATAAATTGCGTTTTTTTTACAGAAATAGGTTATTAAATGAAATAATTCACTGAAAAAATATTTTCACCTGGGGCATTAGTAAAAAAGTCCAAAGAGAACCCATTGAAAATAACGTATGGTGACAAGAACACTCATTGACTTTTAAACGAAAGAACACACCACTAAATAATTGAAGTCAGTGCTTCTCCAATTTTCAATAGTCGTGACCCAATGTTCAATAATCATTTTCATCGCGCCCCCCTCATACAATAACATTGTATTGAATACAATAATACTATACTTTTACACTAAAGCTACAGAGTGTGTGTGTAGTGTGTGTGTGTGTAGTGTGTGTGTGTGTAGTGTGTGTGTAGTGTGTGTGTGTAGTGTGTGTGTGTGTAGTGTGTGTGTGTGCGTGTAGTGTGTGTGCGTGTAGTGTGTGTGTGTGTAGTGTGTGTGTAGTATGTGTGTGTAGTGTGTGTGTGTAGTGTGTGTAGTGTATGTGTGTAGTGTGTGTGTGTGTAGTGTGTGTGTGTGTAGTGTGTGTGTGTAGTGTGTGTGTGTGTAGTGTGTGTGTGTGTAGTGTGTGTGTAGTGTGTGTAGTGTGTGTGTAGTGTGTGTGTGTAGTGTGTGTGTGTAGTGTGTGTGTGTAGTGTGTGTGTGTAGTGTGTGTGTGTAGTGTGTGTGTGTAGTGTGTGTGTAGTGTGTGTGTGTAGTGTGTGTGTGTAGTGTGTGTAGCGTGAGTGTAGTATGTGTGTGTAGTATGTGTGTGTAGTATGTGTGTGTAGTGTGTGTGTGTAGTGTGTGTGTAGTGTGTATGTAGTGTGTGTGCAGTGTGTGCAGTGTGTGTGTAGTGTGTGTACGACTTAAACCTCTTAAGCTCCACCGATGTATATAAACGTCTCGCTCAACCAAAGCATTAATCTTCTGGACGTATATATACGTCTTTCCGAAGTATGGTTCTTTCTGTGCACTGATATCCTTAAAATCATTCCTAAGTCCTTGGAATACAATAAAAGGATCTTGACAGTCTTTGCAAAGGATTTACTTATTTCAGAGGATTTTGCTTATTTATTCCTTTTCTCCTACCCCCCTCCCAAAAAAAAACATCAAAATACGCGCGTCTACGTGTAAAACCTTGGCATTGAGGACCAAACCACGTAACTTTTAATCGACAGTTGAGGAAATAATTATATACCGTGCAAATCATCAAGATAAGTGTTAATACAAGCCCATGGTGTCACTGGTAATTATCAAACTTGTTCTTAATTTAGTATTGTTAAATTAATAATAAAACACATTGTACAGTACAGATAATTTTATAAGTGTATTACATCAGTGTAAGTGTATTTTATATTTTATTATGTCAGAAAGTATTTTAATTGTTAACTTTCAGTAAATTAAAAATGTTTTGAATAATCTTTAGTTTTCAACTTTTCAATATGCTCGTGCCCCCTTGTAGAGTTTTCACGCCCCTCAAGGGGAAGCGTGCCCCATAGTTTGAGAAACTCTGATTTAAGTAAAGGAAAATGAGAATCTAAGAAATAAAGTAATAATAAATTCAAATAACAATAACATGTAAAAAAGCTAATAAATAATACCAGTAATAATTATAAAAATAAAAAAATTAAAAATTAAAAACTACAAAAATAAAATAAAAATGCAGCGAAACTTAAATAATGAAATCTTCATCACACAAACTGAAAAATAATTTTCAAAAATTAAAAAAGATTTTGTTTTTAAAATTATTCTGAATGTAAATATTTACTTATAATTTTAATTACATAGATTAACGAAAATCAAATTACTATAAGATTTTTAATTTAATTTACTTGTGTCAAAATGTTCACATTGTGGCACTTGGGTGGTGCGAGAGCGATAGTAATTAATCCACTCCTCGAAGACAGTTTTCTGACAGCCAATCGATTTGAGAGTTTAATTAGCATTTTTCATCTCGTTAGAAGAGCATCAATTTCGACCTTTGCGTGCTATAATCGAAGGAAATTGAGTTTCAGAAAAAGCAATTTTTCAAATTTCTTTCAGAAAGTAAACGAACGAATTGTATTAATAATCTTAATTTAAAATATATAGGTTCTGCCAATCAGAAAATTCAATGGGAAAAAGCACGTTATCCAATAGTATTCAACATCCAATGACATCTAAAAGATAATTAAGAAATACTAGGGAAAACTTGGCCAAAACACTTAGTTTAAAATATACTTACTAAAACCCTTTCCATTTTTCCAAAATCAAGGTATTACAATCTTTGGAGTATGACGTTTTTTAATGGTATAAGAACAAACCTCTAACTCTTGTTGCTATGTGCATAAAAAGGCTGTAAAACAAATTCTGCAATTGCCCATGTTTGCCTAATACTTAAGTTAATACGGGAAGAATTGTACCGGAAATATGGGCAGGTTGTATTGTGATACCCCCCTACCTTAGGATAACATCTCTTCATCCACACGACCTAGATTTGTGGGAGGAAATGATTGATCACCCAAATTCACCATAATAAATCCAATGTATTATTCAAATATGTTGATCAACATAAGTCTTACTATAGGAAAGCAATCAGGAGTGATATAACGTATTCCTAAATTCTGTGTAAATAAGCACCTGGAATCCTAACCCCTTATCTTTATGAGAAGTTATCCTAAGAATTTTCATCTGCCTTAAATTATTTAACTCGCTAAAGCCCGTTCTATAATTACGCTTCTAAGTTTAATGTCTTACCAACAGATCACGGCGTTCATCATCTCAGCTTCCTCCCTCCTTCTTCTTCTACGCGATTACAAAACCTTCACTATATATCTACTAACTAATCTGCATATCAGGTTTCTTCTTGAGAGGATTGGCTATGAATTAACTCAATGCTGGCCCCAAAGATTCCCCAAGATGATTAATAGGAAAAACGCGATAAAGCCCCGTCACAGTATTATAAAAAAGATGAGGAACTGTCATCTCTCTCTGTTTTTTTTTTCAAACTGAAAGGCAGTTTTTTACAAGTTATATGTTTGACAACTGATAAGTAAATTAAACATTTTGTTATTGAACAAATTGTATCATTACAAATTTTCTATTGCTACCAATTCAAATCGTTATTGGTGAAAGGAGGTGTAAACAGTGACACAAACAAACAGTGATACTAACTTTTTACGTTAAATATTCCCTTGTAAAGAGCTTTAAAACATTGTCGTGTAACGTTTTTGTGAAAGCGGAATTGATAATAAGTATAATAATGATTCTGCACACAAAGTAAAAAGAAGCTATTGAGACTTTACTTGAAACCCCTATAAGATTTTTAAAAAAAAAACTCTAAGAGTACATAGAGAATATTATGTCAGAAATTGGCCTTTTCAAAATATTTTTTACACTCATAAAAGAATTTATTAATCTATTGTGTTTATAGCAGCGCTTCCCAACCCTTTTATCATTGTGGACTGGTCAACGTTGAGTAATTTTACCACGGCCTGCTGGAGAGGAAGTGAGAGGGCGGAATTTAATTATTTATATTTTAGAGTGTTTTGATTTAAAAATTTTAATTTCATTGTATTTAAATATGCTTTCAGAGTAAAATACAGTTACACCAAAAATGAATATAAAGTAATTTCATGTGGAATATAAAGTGATTTCCATGGAAAGTCGCACAAACCCGAGCGAAATACTCTACCGTAGATGAAAGAGAAACACACAAGTAATATAAAAAAAAATTAAATCAATTCCTACTTAGATCAACGAAGAAAAATTTTATTTTAGCTACTTTTTATTAAATAGTTACAATTAATATAAATATGTATATACATAAGACAGAATCACAACATTAAGTGGTAATTAATTTGTATTAATTATCATTAAAGTATCGTATTGTCATCCAAAACAATTTTTTGAAATGCTCACCCCCCCACCCGGGATTATCATGCCACCCAGGGGTCACGCCTCACAGTTTGAGAAACGCTGAAATATATAATTTTTTTAAATGACTCCCCTTAAAATTTTACCAACAATTTACAAGACCGAGGGAGGGGAACTACATGCCAAAGATTACACATAATGGTCATGAACAACAATAAATCCATCCGGGATATCTCTTGACAATTCACTAATGAAGACCAAATCGATCATTGAAAGCTTCAGAATTGTTTGAGTGTCAGTTTTTCTCTGTGACGAGTTGCAGTCTGGCCGGCAGCTGACGTGCAATTAATAGAACACTCTTCTTCGGGGGGATTCTATTAAGGTCCTTGTCAAAAACATCGGTCCAGCTATTCGATTCAGGAGGGAAGAAAAGATGCAAAACGGCCTGTGGAAAGCATCCCCCCGCTCTCTCTCTCTCTCTCTCAAGGATTCTCCAAACAAAAACTTATTCTGCCAGAACTAGTTTACTTAAAATTGGATTGGTTTTATAATTTCTCATTTATCGTTCAGAGACAGTGATCTATAACGATACAGTATCGGATAAGATTTTTTCTTACCACAAATTATTTTTTCTCTTGATTTTAATTTCATTGAGTTAATTGAGTAAATGTAATGTTTTTTAGTTTCACATTTTCAGAAGAAGAAAAAATCGTAGCAAAAAAGTAATTACTTTCATTTCATTTTTTGTAATTAAGTCTTCAAATGGTTTCTGTTATAATGTGTTTATAGTTGGCGAAATTTGCTGACAATTAAAATAAATCGCCAATCTATCTTAAGAGTTTACGAAAAAGGTTTGCAAGAAGAAAATCGTTCTCTAACCAAAATAACCAAATTTGGCTCGCACCTTATATTTTATTCCAACAAAATATCGTTAAATAAAACTAAGTTCTAACAGGGAATAATGCATAATTTTCTTAGATTATATTCTAGAAGCGGTATTATGAATCTGGTATTTATGAAAAGGAAATTATTATGAAATAAACCCCATACAACATTTAATTGCAAAATCGAAAACGATTTATTATTTGAAAAGCGCTAATATTTTGATTCAAATGGAAAGAAGACAATAAAAATCAAATCAATCTCGTAAATTATTAGGTAATTATCAATTATCAAAAATTAAATGGAATAACTTGAAAAATCCCTTTCAGGTCAAAACTATTTGGAATTCATACTATTAAAAAGTGTCAATGCATTTGAACATTTTGTTGATTGTTTAGAAGTAAATCGTGTTTACACTTGCGTTATCAACGTCAGTACCTGGAATCCAGGGCAAAATAGAATATTTCAAAACTTGTTTTCATTATGTTTATCCGTTTCCACTTTATTATATAAAAAGAAATATAGTTCATGAAATTTAGCCTTAGTAATACAATAATTTTATCCATGACAAGAAGTAATGGTAAAGAAATATTTAGTGAATTATGCTTTATCTGATTGTCCGAGTGATTTGGAAGCACACTTTAATAATAAGAAATTGGATTACTTATTGGAAAACATCTATGAAGATGAAACTACCAGACCAATTTATTAGGCAACAAAAATGGCCAAAAAGAAATGTAATAGATTCCCACAGGGAAAGTTATTCTGAAGAAGAGGGAATAGAAATTATCATACCATCTTTGGAAAACCATTGGAATGTTTCATTTATAATTGTCAAACATAGCAATGCATTCACTATCATGTTCTGTACTATTTACACTTAGGTGACTGTTTTATTGTTTATCATATTAAAATATCAAAATTTACATAAAATATATATTGTTTCATCTTAATTTCTTACGTATGAAAAAAGCTAAATGAAGTTTATTCGAATCCTACTATTAGCTTACTCTCTCTCTATATATATATATATTTATATTTATCTTCTTCAAATTTTCAATCGTTAATAAAATACTTGTTATTCATCCAATTATGTTCAAATAAATTTTTTTAAACTTGTAGTGGATGGCACTTGGTGTTAATATAGTTTTTTCAAATATTAATTCATTAATTGAATTTAATTAAATTAATTATCAGTTTTTAACGTCAACTTAGATTCGTCTCTATTGTTGTAACACTGTAACCGTTAAAACAAGGACAAAAGTTGGCTTCGAAAACCTGTTTTTTAGCCAAACCGGGTGTGCATTGTTACAACAATGCAGACAAATCATGCTCTTTTTTCCAATTCCAACTATTAGTTCACTCTCTCCCTATACAAATATTTTTATTTATTTATATATCCCATTCCAATTTTCAATCGTTAATAAAATACTTCCTATTCATCCATTCAAAGTAGGAATTGACTTAAAAATGTTTTGACACAGCTGAGCAACACTAGCCTACACTGAGGTCGGATCAACTCTTCTGAACAAATTGTCTATTATTTTACGTGGGGATTTTAATGTAGAATTTTCGAAAGACAATTCAAAGCATTTAGTAGATTTTTTAAAATCAAAAAAAAAATTCAATTTAACTATGCCAAATAATCCAAATGAAAGCACGAACAATGCTTCACGGTGTTTTTTTAGATATTTAAATAATTTTGAATTTCTATATTATTTATAACCTATTTCAGCTACCATAAACCTATTGTTCCCTTCTTCGGATACAATTAATTTCCAAACATGATTGTATATTTCGCACAAAAATATTACCTTATGAGTACAGACATATGAATGAATAATTTTATATGACAATACTAATATCCCCTTGCTTTTTATTCACCTAACTAATCCCTGAAATAACATTACAAAATTTAAAGTTATCACTTCTATCGTGTTTCTGTGTTTATCTGTGTTATGCTATAGAAAGAATCCATTATATTTTATGCTTCCTCTTGTTTACTGACGAAATAAATTACCAGGTACGAAATTTAAACATTTTATGATGAATAATAAAATCCTCATATAAAAAAAGTTGTGTAATTTACAGCACTACTGCGCAATGTGTTGCACTTCTTCCACAAAAAAAAATGACTGAAATTCAATTTAAAACTACTTAATTTTTTTCATATTTTTCCCTTTAATTATTACTTGAGAACTAGGTGATATAAATTTTTCATAGAAATATTAAAAATTGCTAAGTTAAGGGTTATTACTTGAGCATATTTACCCATTCAAATTTGAAATTTTATTTAAATTTTACAAGTATAACAACAAGTGCAAATCCATTGTCCCTTTGAACTCATTGGAGAACGCGGAATTGCAATTATCATATGACCATCATGAAAGCCATTACGAAATAATACCCAAGAGCATAAGGTAGCATCTGTGTAAAACTCTAACGGACAAAAATGTCTTAAGAACAAAAAATAAATGGTGTTTGTTTTGAGAGGTATAGAACTTTAAATTGCAATAAAACAACGATGTATTATTCGATTGACATGAATTTTTTTTATTCGAAAGACAATCTTGTGGCATTACATTTTAAATATTATTTCTGGCATAGGACTGCCACGGCTGGCTCGGATGCAGTCCAATCTGGACGTCCTATTTTCGATGACTTTTTCCAACATTTGTGGCCGTATATCGGCAATAACACGGCGAATGTTGTCTTCCAAATGGTCAAGCGTTTGTGAATTATCCGCATAGACCAATGACTTTACATAGCCCCACAGAAAATAGTCTAGCGGTGTTAAATCACAAGATCTTGGAGGCCAATTCACAGGTCCAAAACGTGAAATTAGGCGGTCACCAAACGTGTCTTTCAATCAATCCATTGTGGCACGAGCTGTGTGACATGTTGCGCCGTCTTGTTGGAACCACAGCTCCTGGACATCATGATTGTTCAATTCAGGAATGAAAAAGTTAGTAATCATGGCTCTATACCAATCACCATTGTCTGTAACGTGGTGGCCTTCAAAGTTTTTGAAGAAGGATTCCACCAGCCCATAAAGCGCACCAAACAGTCAGTTTTTCTGGATGTAACGGTGTTTCGACATACACTTGTGGATTAGCTTCACTCCAAATGCGGCAGTTTTGTTTGTTGACGTAGCCATTCAACCAGAAGTGCGCTTCATCGCTAAACAATATTCGCTTATGAAAATCGACCATTATTTTCGAAATAAAATTGCACAATTTGAAAGCGTTGTTCAGGCGTGAGTCTATTCATGATGAATTGCCAAACCAAACTGAGAATAAATCACTTGACAGCTGTTAAATCGGTCGCCATCTTGGAAAGTAATGCCGACTTAAACTTCTATACCTGGAAAAAAACACTCTTTATATAGAAACTTAAGCCCTTTAACATTTCAAATGCACTGACCTTCAAAAATTGTTCTTGAAACTTTTTTTGGAAACATCTCTCTTCTAATTGGTACACTAATTTAATATTTTAAACTCGAACTATACAAAGCAATGGAATAATTCTACTATCACATGTTAATCAGTAATGTGAATATAGATTTTTAAAACGGAATTTTCCCAAGTAATTAGGGGAGACAAATAAATAATGCATAATTATATTGGATCATTTATTTCACTACTTTTAATTCCGTTTCGCATAATGTTATTAGCTTAGACAAAATCATATTGTTAGCAATTTTTACGTTACAAAATCCAAATTCTTTCAAAAGTTTAATTGAAAAATTTGAAGGTTTTTCTTTCTCCCTTTGTTAACCCTATTGAGATTGTTTAATACAATGGGTTTTCACTTTTTTTAGAGGAGGAGGGGGGGAGATTGCAAACCTTCTTCAATTACAATCGCCTCACCACAAAAAAGCTGTACTGAGAACAAAACTTTCAGCGAGTTTCGTGTCTAATCTACTTCAATAACGTTCAAATGATTTTCTAAAAAGAGCCGTAATGAGGTTGAGGAACCTTTTTCATTGTCTCCTTCAACTTTTGAAAGAAGTGTGTGAGAAAGGGACAAAGGAACGGAATATTTCTCCTGTTTTCCCAAGTGATTTCGTTAATTAATAAAATTAGTAGTTATTTTAGAAAAATACCGTGACGTGATTGCATATTAATTTAGAAACCGACTCGTGAAAGTCTTTTTTTGCAGTAGTTAAATTTCTCTCTCTTTTTTTTACTTGATTGTGGATATTAAGCACGTAGATGGACTGAGTCGCTTTCTTTCAAATAAAAAAATTTGTACTTTCAAGGTCATTTTTCAAAGAGTGAAAATGAAAAACTTACTAAATACTTTTATGTTACAAAGTAGAAATAATATCTTTTTCTATAGTGAAATTTTAAGACTTCTTGTGTGTGTGTGAGAGAGACTTTGGGTCCGTACTTATAAATAGGCTGCGGCTCTTTTAAGTAGACAATAGGATACGTTGTCAAATACTCTCACGACGATAACTCTCAACAAATAAATGTACGTGAATCGCTATCTCACAAACTCAGAGAGATTTAACTTTCGGAAATAAAAAAGCCTCATGAGGCCAAATCAAGTGAACAAGGAGGGTGCCTTATCATAGTAATGTGTTTGTTGCTCAGAAACTGCTCAACAGGCAGGGCCATGTGAGCGGATGCGTTGTCTTCGTGCAACAGTGATCCATCATTTTACAATTCTACCTTTTTTCCCTAATATTTTCGCGAAATCTTTAATACTTCAATGTAATAGTTTTGAATAACATTCTGACTAGTGGTGTGAATGGGAACCCACTCATTTCACGAATTGTCGCAATGTTTCGGTCTGTAATCGTTGACTTTGGGCGCCCAGGAGGCTCATTATCTTCCACACAGACCCTCCCACTGAAAACCTGTTATATCATTCAAAGACAAAGTTTCATTTACATAAGCCTCGGTTAATATTTGAAATATGTTTTCGTGGCTGATTTCTAAAGTTTCACAAAAAATGTTTTTGTCGATTCGACATTTTTCTGGCAGAATGCAGTTGCACGTTTTGACTCCATGATGTAGTACTCCCAACTTGCGGGATCAATTAGGACGAAACTGACCACATGGATAGAGGAAGTGTATGAGATGACGTCATCAAAACATTTGTTGCTAACTCCACTCTTTTTTTTACACACTTAGTCTCGCTTTTTTTTATGTCACACCTTGTATTAACGTCACACTATTCAGCTACTCGAGGGCTTTTGGTGACGGACCTCGCAATTTTGAACTATGGTCAAGTGACGAGGACGACACCTGAGCTGGCACCCCCTCTCCTAACTTTCACTCCATACCAACGGGAGGATGTTTGATCATCAACACTGAAAAAACAGACATCACATAAAATCAACACTTTTATTTTTCTTTCAATTTACTATCAGAGAATTAATTAAACCGAGGGAGCGGTCAACTTAATTAGTAACCTAAATATGTGTAACAAATAATTGGATGCCTTATCTTTCTCTTAAGGGTACTCATCCTGGTTTGAGGAGTTAACTTGTTCCGTAAGACGTATGATTCTCTTTCTAAAAAAACATGGCTTTCTATTATTAACTCTACCTAAATTCTATAGCAGTCTAACAACCATCGATTCTCCCTCGCTCACTTCGCTAGAGTTTAAATAGCAACTCTTATTTCCATAAATCGCGGTTCTTCTACGGCAGGCATGTCAAAGTCATATGATGTTAAGCGTAAGTTCTATTTTATATTAAGTTGAGAGCCTCATGTTTTTAATAATAAAAAAGGTTTTGATAAATGCATTCGAAATAAATATACGCATTTAGTTAAATAATAGCAAAAAAAGAGTATAATTAAAAAAACAAACGTTTAGCTAATTCTTATTTGTATGCTGCGTCGATTTCTTATTTTATTATATATTATTGTGTGCTGATTTATTGGCCGAGCTGCAAAAAAGTTCGTTGTGAGTCTGTGACGGGGCTTTTGTCGCGATTTCTATTAACTGTCCTTTTGGGGTTCTTTGGGGCCAGAATGGCAATTCTTTCCAACCAATTCAAGTAGAAGAATGTGTATATGTAAATTAGGAATCATATATATATGGGAAGTTTAGCATTCGCAAGGTCGCTAAGTGGAGTCGCTGGGTGTGGTTGTTAAGTAGAAAGGTAGTCGCAAGGGGATATGAGAAATAACCTAGAAGAGTAATCTAAATCCTGGAAATTAGCCTAACAGTGCCGGTGAAGATTAACCAAAAGTGGGTCCGAGCTCAACGGAGTATAGCCAGATAAAAGACAGAACAGAAGTGATAAGGACCGTAGCTGTTTATCTAGGATATAGCGGTAAGATTGATAAGTTAAAGCTCTTAAGTATAAAGTCTTTACTAGTGAGATAGTATTTAATCTACAAAGTTAGATTCAATGGTTAGTTGCACTATCGATTGGTGATACGTGTTGCGTCTTCTCGTTTTTGATCATACTCCGTAGATTATTCTTGTTGTTGTATGGTGTTTCAACTAAGATCTTAATAAACAGATTTTAGTATGAATGACTTGAGTAGTTCTTCCCCAAAGAGACAGGTCACGGGGATAGTGTAGAACGGAGGTCCCCGTGAGTCGCTTGTTGCCCGCGAGTTTGACACCCCTATTCTGTGAGAAATGGTTTTATAAACATACAACAGTTAAGAAATATTTTTCTCCAGGGAATTAATAAAATTCGCTGATAGGACAAGTTACAGTGGTAGGCCTAAGCCTAGACGCGAACGACTGATATGACATGATAAAACAGTTTTGCCATTGTTGCAAGTTGGTATGTTGTTCAAAAATCCCAGTTTTTTTAGAATATGTCCTGGAATAACATTCGATTATTCATAATTCTTATTGAGGTCAATTTGTCAACGAAACGAGCCTCCCCTGTCCGAGGTTATAAAAACTATGGAGTCTTTACTGAAGGAAATGGCTTCAATCCAGAGAAGCAGAATAAAAAGTGAGTAACTTTGCATACCAATTGTCGTACTTTTGCTTAACGTTTGTAATTTTATATAAATAGTTTTTCAATAAATTTGAAACCAGAGTAAACAGAAATTTTCAAACTGCGTTGACAATCAGAAATTACACACCTTGATTCAAAACATTTGTATGACAAATTCTAATACACATCATACATTTTAGAATCAATGTATTTCTAGAGCAGCATGAGCATTACCCATCTCTCTTATTATTTTTATATTCTTTTTTAAAAGGTAATATTACAAAATTTTATCGAATACTTCGTTATTGTTATATTCTACAAGAAAATTATTGGCCTATATTTCATAATTCTGAGCTTCAAATATCTCATCTGGTTTCTCCTTTACCCAAATTCCACTCAATTCTTTGTGAGAATTTGACATTCAAATGTATTTAATGCTCAGCATCTCCATTATTCCATATGACGGCTCTTCAGTAGTACAATCAGGACGTATATATAGGACTCTGAATTGTCAACTCCGACCATGACCATTAAGTTATAATGCTTCAATATTTTACAGAAATAAATACGTTCGTCTTTCGTTTTAATATGTTCCCTTATAAATTTAGTAGACTTTGTCTCTTATTGAAAAAAAGATGGAGAAATTCTTGATGTTATTATAAATAAATTATGATGAATTTGCGATCGTATGTCTCACGCGTTTTGAATGGGATCGTCCCATTTTTAGATAACTTGTCCCGCTCTCCCCAAACACAACCTAAATGCCTCATTCTGAGAAAGAGAGCAGTTCACCTCGCAATAAAGATGTTAGTGTTAAGCAGCGAGGGCTTGGAGTCGGATTCAGGGAGTCGGAAATATTTTGGGATGAAAGAAGTCAGAGCTGGAGTCGCTAAAAATACGTCGACTCCGACTCCAGTTTTTGTTGGACAATTTGAATTTGAAATGAAATTAAAATGAATTGGAAAAAAAATTACGTTATGTTGAACTGAGTAATTATTTTTTATTATGAATTAGATTTTGAAAATATTAGGATAATATTGAAAAGTCTAAGTCAAAGCAAATGAAAATAATAAATTATAGCTTTAAAAAACTAAAAAAACAGGGGCTTTTATAGTTAATCGAACTAAGTTGAAACTTAATCTTTTAGTCGCTAAATCTGGAAATGGGATCCGGAATTAGTCGCCGGATGTGGGATGGGAACTGAAAATGGGAAATCGTTAATCCTGATTATCCTGATCAGTATAATAGAACAAAGTTATTAAATTATTGTATCGTCATCGAGCCTTGACAAGTAAGCAAATTTCAAATTAATCTGAACTTTCAAGAGGTTAAAAATTTAATGCTAAGAGAGATTCTCGTTATATACAATGAAGCTAATAAAAGCGTGTTAAAAAACCAAGAGCTTTTAGATATAAAAATGGAAAAATACAAACAAAATTTCATCACAGATTTCTATTTGAAGAAATTGAAAAATATGATCGTTCTTGCAAGACACTTGTGTTAGAACTTATACAAATCTATCCCGAAAATTTAAAATTAGCCCGAACAGCAACAACTATTTCTCCTATTCAATTAGAGTGTAAAGGTGGTCCTCAGCTCTGAAGTTCGTCAAATCAAATCTATGATCCTCTGTCAAAGAAGATCTTGCCGAGGCTACACTGAATTTCAAAAATTATTTATGCCAGTTTTTCCATTTCATAATAAACATTAATTGATATAAATAATCTGTTATGGCGCCAATGTTTTAAGTGAAAACTTCTTTAGCCGCGTTGGACACTTTTTGGGAGGGGAAAATATGGGTTCGCGTCTAAGACATGCTCATGACTCTTTATGCTGTAAAGGTTGTTTATCCTTGCAGATGGCAGTGTAATACGAAAGCCAACTTACCGAGTGAGTGATTGAGAATTATGTTTACGTCGCGCTAACAAGCTATTGATGACGGAACTCGTAATTCGCCAACTTACCGAGTAATTTTGTAGCGAATTGAAAAATATATTATGAAAATAAATTTTCTGCATATTTAATAGTTTTTTAAAACTTTCCACCACAGTTTTGCAAAATAAGAAATACACTCTGTCGCAAAAAAATATATGCACCCAGAAGAAATCAAGCTACAATCACGAAACTCGGCAAGAATGTAGTCTGGTAAGAGATATGCAAATGATTAAAATTTCGAAGCCAATGAGACAAGGCTAAGTGTGCTATGCGCATATTAGTTGCGCAACTGGGAGAGTTTAAAAGCATGAGTACGAGCGCCGTACGGCTATCCAAACGAATCTGATGACTTTGATAGACGATATTGAGACTTAGGATGCCTCTAAGACGTAACCGGCGGCAGTACGAGCAGCTGACGGACTTTGATAGGGGCCGTATAATAGGCCTCAGAGAAGCAGGTTGGTTGAATAGACGTATCGGCCGCCACCTCGGTCGGAGCGATATGGTAGTTGCTCGGTGTTGGCAACAGTGGATCACAGAAGGTAGAGTGTACCGTCGCGGAGGGTCAGGACGTCCCAGGAACACAAATGATCGCGAGGTTCGTGCAATCAGAAGAGTGGCCACTTCGGCACCAACAACGTCGCTAGCATCGATTCAACGCCACTTACCTCCTTCCAGACATCCAGTGCCATCAAGAGAAACCATACGGAGACGACTGACCGAAATTGGCTTGAGGAGCCGACGTCCGCTAAGACGCTTGCCACTGACTCCACATCATAGGCAGTGTCGACTGGATTTTTGCCGACCTCGGGCAACTTGGAGTGTGACAGACTGGAGACGTGTCATCTTCAGTGATGAATCCCGATTCAGTCTCAGTGCTGATGACCACCGCACACGTGTCTGGAGGCGCACCGGCCAGCGGTCCGATCCGGCATTTATTGTCGAGCGGCATACAGCAATTTCACAAGGTGTGACAGTGTGGGGAGCAATTTCTTGGGACACACGATCATCTTTAGTGGTCCTTCAGGGCACTTTGACAGCTCGCAGATACGTGGACGATACTTTAACGCCGATTGTGCTACCCATGCTATCAAGTCGCCCAGGTTCCATTTATCAACAGGATAATGCTCGTCCACATACTGCGCGACTCTCCCAACAATGTCTTCAAGGATATGACGTCCTACCATGGCCTGCCAGGTCACCAGATCTTTCGCCAATAAAACATGTCTGGAACGCGCTGGGAAGGCAACTGCAGCCGTCCCGAGATACAGGAGAATTAACTGCGCAGATGCAAAGACTATGGCAGGATCTTCCACAGTGGGTCATAAGTGATCTAATTGAATCAATGCCACGCCGAATTTCGGCTTGTATATCTGCCAGAGGTGGCTTTACTACTTACTGATTTTTAACCTTTTGCAAGCTGTAACCGCTTAATAAAATGATATTTTGTTCTGAATTTTTAATCATTTGTTTATTTTCATATACACTACATGCATACCAAATTTCGTGAATGTAGCTCAATTTCTTCTGGGTGCATATATTTTTTTGCGACAGAGTGTATATAACTGCTTTAAGGTAACGGTTAAAATATTACTTTTGGAATTTTTAAAAGTCAAATTATGTGAGAAATTAAAATTTTGCATTTATATTTCGATATTAAAATTATACAATAAGGCTATTTTTTATTGGAAATGGAGGTATTTTAACGGAAGAAGAAATACAGGTAATAAAATCAAGATTTATCGCAAAAGAAGTTCAATCAGTATGTCCTGAAGGAATTAGACTTACATTTATAAACGCCCCGGTATAAATGAGTACAACTATTCTATTTTAATCAGTGAAGAAAATAAAACAATATCTTTGGCATCTGATGTTTTCATAGTGTGTCATAATGCTGAGCAAGAAAATTTTGTTAGACAGAAGCTGCATAAAATGAGAGCTGATAACACTGGTGGGTTGGTTGCCTTACGAATTAATTTTAGTTCTCAACCGACCTTACATGATAACAAACAACATAGATGTTGCAGACAGATATCAAATGGCACTGTTGGAAAATTGTGTTACGTAAAGAGAGATAAAATCATGACATCATAAGAATTTGGATGAAATTTCCAAAACTATGTGAACGAAAACGAGCTACAAAATCGAGGAATCTTAGTTCCGCCTTAATCTTGACGATGATGCTGTGCCAATCACTCCTCAGACTCATCCATACCACTCAAAAACAATAAAACTATAATAGCGAAACGAAAACATTTTCCATTTATTTCTGCTTTGGCAAAGACTATTCACAAATCACAGGGAGGTACTTCTGATGCTATTGTCTACGACTACGATCGCAAACATCCTAGAGAATTAGTATATGTAGCTTTAACAAGAGTAACGAAGATTCAAGGTTTATTTTTGGTTACTCAAGAAAACATTAGCAGCAGCTGGAGATTTTGGATTGGTAGAACAAGGACACCTCTAAATGCTTCAGAAACAGATAAACATCATAAAAGATCAACAAGTCATCGAGAGGATCTAACAATGGAATTGAAATGGTTACAAAACAATACACTAGAAAACAGTCACCAAAACTTTTCTAGAATTCATCTCCAAAAAGAAAGGATTATGGATATTTTCATTCAATTGTAAAAGATGGCATGCGCATGCAGCTGACAAAAAAAATGATGCTATCGTAAGAAAGTCAAATGTTCTGCTTTTGTCAGAAATTAATATGAAAAACAAAGAGACACTTGATATTCCAAATTTCAACTTTGTTCTAAGTTATAAAAGGCCCGAAGTTCCAGCAGCAGGCGTAGCTATTTATCACAATACTCAAGATACGTCACACTTCATTACTTCACATATGGACATAAATACTAAATTCACTAGAAGCATTGGTGTTAATGTTTCTGATATAAGCGAAATATGCGTTGCTCGTTGCAATTCCGAGAATGGGCAACACATATTAATGGTTGCCGTTTACATTTCGCCTGGAAAATCTATGAGACAGATACAGCAATTTTTATTCGAAAATTCGATGATTTATACAAAAGAACGTTCTGAAATACTTGAAAAAAGATTAAAAAAATATGATAATGTACCAATTATTTTAACTGGAGACTTCAATATTAACTTTAAAGATGATAAAAATCTACCACTAATGATAAAACGACGATCGAGCGGTTTTTACACGATACTTAGATAAATTTGAATCAAACATTTTCTTTCATACTTTAGTTACCATAAGCCTATTGTATCATTTTTAGAATAAAATGAATTAATTGAAAGTACAAAAAGTCTATAAGTATTATTGAAATTAATGGTAAAAATGATGCAAACAATTAAAATAATGTTAAAAATAAAGTACATCGAAATTTAAGTAAATGCAAATACTATCCATAAATAATATGATTGTATATTAATTGTTATTACAATTGAATTGTATTTATATTTTGTCATGATCTCTTGGGTGTACAGCCCGCAATATATTTGAATAATAGAAAACCATATAAACATGGATATAATTGTTGCTCGGAGTGTCAATAGATGTGAAAACCAGATTGATGTTGATAATTTAAATTGAAACATTATGAAATTTCAAATTTTAATACTAAAAGTTCTAAGTTTACACTTCTATCAGCAATCTCTATAGCTGCCAATTTTTTTTTTGGTCACTGAAACTCAGGCGAAATTAGTGTCCGAACCTGAGGAAATTTGTAATGTATTTAATAAAGTGGTCAATCTTGTCAGGTAAATAAATTAAAAGTCGATAATGATGGCTCTCAAGAACTGATGAATTCTCACAATCAGGAACTGACAATCTCGATGAGCTCACAGAAATGCATGAGCAAGAGCAAGGTATCAAAGAACTTGAGTCTTTAGGCCCAGTTCAATCAGAAGATCGAATAATGGTTGTTTAATTTGGCAGAAAGCCTCAGTTTGATTACAGATTTTAGAAAATACGTGTTCCAGCAAAGAACGTATTTTTTAACCAAAACAAGGAATAAAAAATATATATTAACATGCTACGAGGAAATTTTTTGGTGCAGAAAAATCTTTGGACTGCCAAACTACTTTTCAGATTTTCTGAAAAATTCTACATCAAAAAATTAACCTCGGTTTACTATTTTGCATTTGTGTTCTCTAAGATTTTATTCAACTTTTTTTGTTCGAAATAATTATTTTCTTTCGTTTCCGGTCCATACTAAAAATAATTTATCTGTATTTATATAAGAAATTATCACCCGACTTAGGCAAGTTCGACTTACGCAGTTGTCACTGAGTCCCACCTATCGGCGTAAGTTCGGGGTATTACTGAATGAATATGTTTGTGTGACATAGCTTTCTAATTTGAAGTGGTTTTATATCTGTAATATCAATTCAATTTTATTAACTAAAAAAATTTTCAACATTTTCTTATATCATATATTGAAACAAAAAAAATTCCTGTATCTCTAAAAAGGCTAAGCTTATTTTTTATTTTCGGGAAAATGCAAGATCAAACGAATTATTTATTTTCACATATTTATTTTTTTATTTTCGGGGAAATGTAAGATCAAACGATTTTTTATTTTTTTTTGAAAATACAAGAATAAACAATTTATTTTAAGGTGCATATTTCTTTCCTCTCCTTCAAAAAACAAAAACTTGGAAGAAATATGCAATTTTATAAACATATATCATATTTGATCAAAATTGGTAAACGTCCGGATTTGGGATAAAAAAGAATTATCTCATTTACGTTGAAGAAACAACAAAATAAATTACGATTTATTTCCTGATACTAGGAATCAACTCACATTACTGCTTTGCAATTGATTTTTTTTAAAAGTACAAAGTGTACCGTTCCTTCTAAATTTGTTCCCCAAAAGTTCTAATATAGTTGCTTTTTATATGATATACGCATTACAAACTTGGATACTACATTCCTTCGTGCTGTTTTGGGGTTGAAATTGAAGTAAGCAAACATAATAAAAAACTTCGAAAGATAAAGTTTAATAAAGATGCCCAAAGATAACCTAAATGAAGTTCTATTAAGGTAGATCCCCGGAATTAGAAAATACAAAAATAAAGACAAATAAATATAAAAATAAGACATCCTCCAATTCACGATTTCTTGAAAAATCAAACCAACGAAAACTTTGAACGAAAAACAAACAAACAAAGAACCTCTGCATATACACAAAAGCATTTTATTTGAAAAGTATCTTCGAAGTAAATCCTGCTCCCCCCAACGAAAGATTTAATGAAGAAAAAATTTGTAGAAAAAGACATTTTCGAATAACTCAATCACTTTCCATCGTTCTTAGAACAAAAAAAAAAACATCTTCACTTTACTTCATTTCAATCGAAATTAAAATTGCCTCGAGCTACTCACTCGAGATCAACATCGCATCTAAAAGATCCCTTGCTGAGATACCTCTGTGCAAGGATAAGGGTAAATACCCCCTAAAAAAACTCAATAAAAATCAAGTTTTTGTACCAATAAACAATATTAGAAAAGAGTTTGCAATAAAGCAGAAAGGATTACACCATTTTTTTCTACTATTTGTTTAGAACGAAAAAGAGGCAGAGGGATTCTAAAACTCGAAAAAAATATAATGAAAATGACTGCACGTTAATTTACAGAGATTAGCTAGTGTTCTCCGAAATCGTTATTTATTCATCCTTAGCTTGTTTTCTTATTTATATTTCCCTCGTCTTTATACAGAACTAAGGGCAAAAACTGCCGCCTTTTCAATTCTTCATGGAAACAAAAGTAATTTAGAAATACTTCATTTTTTTGGCATAGAGAAAAGGGGCTAGTGTTTTAGTTGAAACTTAGAGGAGAGACAAACCTACTTTTATTGTTATGTAAAAATGGGGAGGAAGTGATGTGCTGTTTTAAGGTTATATAGATATTAAACTAAATGTTTACTGATTTTATTATCATATTTTACTATCATTTATAGGGAATCTCTACTCAACAAAATAAACATGCTCCTCAAATTTCAAGTCTGTGGGTCTCTTGTTCAAAAATATTTTTTTTATCTAAAACGCCTTACAACTTCCTTGAGAGTCAGTTCCTGCAAAAACCGTTCTTAATGGATATCTACTCAATAAAAGAAAAAAATTTATCGAATTTAAAGTCCTTAGATGTAATAGCTGAAAAATGGGCATTTTTATACACCCCATAACTCTCTTGAGATTCAATTTCTACCAAACCCACTTTTAGTGAACTATACTTAACAGAAGTAACCTGTTTACCTGTGTTATCATGTTTGTAAGTGTAATATTTTAAACAGGGAAAAAATTACCCTTAACGTCCCCATAACCCTCTTCGGAATTGTTTTGTATGAAACCTGTTTTTAACGGATCTCTACTCAATAAAAGAAACACGTTTGTGAAATTTCAAACATGTAGGTGTAATAGTTCAAAAAAGAAATTTTGTTTCTAACGCCTCCGCAACGTAATTTGAGAGTCGATTTTCAAAACCCGTTCTCCGCGGATCTTCAATCAACAAAATGAATATATGTCTGTAAAATTTCAAGTCTGTGGGTTAAATAGTTACAGATATCTTGTAATATGAGTGAGTCGCTTTTCAACTATACATATAAAAATATATTTATTTTTCAAACAACATTAAAGCAAAATATATGTATATAAAAATCGGAAACTCTTTAATTAAATATATTAGTATATCATTGTAACAGTAAATAAATACATTCTTACGTTTTCAGACATTTATCAAGTGCGGAAAAGATCCACACCTTGAACAAAAAGGTTCTTTCAGATTTAATTATAATTTAATCTCAAACTCCCTGGTAGTTACAGAAGACTTCCTTTTAATAGGTAATGTTTAAACACATACACTAATTCACATTAGTATAGATTAAAAAATGTCACAAATTTTAAAATCACTGTTTAAAATCCGTAATCACACAATTTCCCATATCGCAAAATGAAACGTACAGTAGCTACAAAATGTCTAACTAAAGGGTATTTTTAGAGGTATAGAACTTTAAATTGCAATAAAACAACGATGTATTATTCGATTGACATGAATTTTTTATTCGAAAGATAATCCTGTGGCACTACATTTTAAATATGATTTCTGGCATAGGACTGCCACGGCTTGCTCGGATGTAGTCCAATCTGGACGTCAATTTTCGATGATTTTTTCCAACATTTGTGGCCGTATATCGGCAATAACACGGCGAATGTTGTCTTCCAAATGGTCAAGCGTTTGTAGCTTAGCCGCATAGACCAATGACTTTACATAGCCCCACAAAAAAATAGTCTAGCGGTGTTAAATCACAAGATCTTGGAGGCCAATTCACAGGTCCAAAACGTGAAATTAGGCGGTCACCAAACGTGTCTTTCAATCAATCGATTGTGGCACGAGCTGTGTGACATGTTGCGCCGTCTTGTTTGAACCCCAGCTCCTGGACATCATGATTGTTCAATTCAGGAATAAAAAAGTTAGTAATCATGGCTCTATACCGATCACCATTGACTGTAACGTTGTGGCCTTCATCGTTTTTGAAGAAGTACGGACCAATGATTACACCAGCCCATAAAGCACACCAAACAGTCATTTTTCTGGATGTAACGGTGTTTCGGCATACACTTGTGGATTAGCTTCACTCCAAATGCGGCAGTTTTGTTTGATGACGTAGCCATTGAACCAGAAGTGCGCTTCATCGCTAAACAAAATTCGCTTATGAAAATCGGGAACAACGGCAATCTCGTTTTGGGCCCATTCGACGAATCTACGCCTTGCTTGATCATATTTAAAATGTAATGCCACAAGATTATCTTTCGAATAAAAAAAAATTCATGTCAATCGAATAATACATCGTTGTTTTATTGCAATTTAAAGTTCTATACCTCTAAAAAAACACCCTATACAATATTGCTTCCATACATCCACCTTATAAAGGATGGAAAGAGCTTCTAAAATTTTCTCGTTTGAATAATTATCCTAGAATCATTTTAGAATTTTAATAGACGCAACTACTTTTGTCGCTAAATATTTTGGCATTTGACAACCAAATTTCTCACTCAGACTACCACAATATCAATCATGTATTCGTTAAGTATTATAATACCAATCAATAAATATTGAAGAGTACTTGGACTTTTCGAACGATCTTTACGTCCACAATACCCTTTTCATTTCCATATTCTTTAAATAATGAAAAACTTGATTTGGTTTATCGGAAATATACGTATTATAAATGCCGGGTTATTCGCTACTAGACCGACAAACTTACAGGGTGTGTAGGGGTTACAAAGACGACTCAAAAACCATTAGAATGCAAGATCGCTAATGATGTATTTGCGAGCTATGGTGCAACGAAGGACAGAAAAAGAATAAAAACAGCAACACATTAAGGTATCCGTATCCGTGATTTTGCAAAAACGTATAAATGGATAATATTTATAATATTTAGTGTCACTTAGATTAGAAAATGTATATAAAATTGTTTTAAGAATATTAAAGAGTGTTTTTTTCCAGGTATAGAAGTTTAAGTTGGTATTACTTTCCAAGATGGCGACCGATTTAACAGATGTCAAGTGATTTATTCTCAGTTCGGTTTAGCAATTCATCAAAACGATCATCAAGCAAGGCGTACATTCGTTGAATGGGCCCAAAACGAGATTGCCGTTGTTCCCGATTTTCATAAGCGAATTTTGTTTAGCGATGAAGCGCACTTCTGGTTGAATGGCTACGTCAACAAACAAAACTGCCGCATTTGGAGTGAAGCTAATCCACAAGTGTATTACATCCAGAAAAACTGACTGTTTGGTGCGCTTTATGGTCTGGTGTAATCATTGGTCCGTACTTCTTCAAAAACGATGAAGGCCACAACGTTACAGTCAATGGTGATCGGTATAGAGCCATGATTACTAACTTTTTTCATTCCTGAATTGAACAATCATGATGTCCTGGAGCTGTGGTTCCAACATGACGGCGCAACATGTCACACAGCTCGTGCACAATCAATTGATTGAAAGACACGTTTGGTGACCGCCTAATTTCACGTTTTGGACCTGTGAATTGGCCTCCAAGATCTTGTGATTTAACACCGCTAGAATATTTTTTTGTGGGGCTATGTAAAGTCATTGGTCTATGCGGCTAAGCTACAAACGCTTGACCATTTGGAAGACAACATTCGCCGTGTTATTGCCGATATACGGCCACAAATATTGGAAAAAGTCATCGAAAATTGGACGTCCAGATTGGACTACATCCGAGCCAGGTGCGGCAGTCATATGCCAGAAATCATATTTAAAATGTAATGCCACAAGATTATCTTTCGAATAAAAAAATCATGTCAATCGAATAATACATCGTTGTTTTATTGCAATTTAAAGTTTTATACCTCTAAAAAAACACCCTTTACTACAATAAAAAATTATTTAAGCACAATATTTTGACAAAAAATGAACATAGAATGAATCATTTTCAAAGTATTCTTTTTTTCTGAAAAATGTTTTATTATAATAATATTTCGCCTGTATATAGCTCAGACCTCTGCGTACAGAGGCTCAACTAGAATTTTTGAAATATATAACTTAGAAGTGGGTTTATCCGTGTTTGACGACAACACAGGGGAGAAATTTTAAGAAAAAAACGCCGATAATTATTTCAATGGGTTATAACTCTGAAAATAATGTGAGTTTTTTTTAAAAAAAATAGTTCAGAGTCTCTGTAGAAATCTTTACTTTATATAAGCAAAATATTATTATTTTGGAAGCATTTTTTATAAAAAGAGAACATTTTGAAAAAAGGTTATTCTAAGTTAATTTTTTGCCAAAATATTGTATTTAAATAATTTTTTTGTCAAAATGTCCTTAAAACAATTTTATACATGTATTCTAATCTAAGTGACACTAAGTATCATGAAAATTATCCATTTATACGCCTTCTTAAAATCACGGTTCCGAACGTAGTCGGAGATTTTCAACATAAAATATTTTGTTGAAAGGCTGTACTAAAACAGGTCTTCAAAATTTAAATCAGAAGTCATATGGCAGGCCTGACAACTGCGCAGAATGGAATTACTTACGTTTTGTTAGGTTCCTGGCATGTCACGTATCCTCCCGGGAGCTGCAAATATTCGAGGAATGATATCTTCAACTGAAGGCGTTTCGTACTCCAAACTCTTCATGTGACCAGAACCAGACTTCCGTTACCTTCTGTTCACACTTGTAAAGAACGAGTGATGTTGGAACATTCCTGTTCGGGCTTCGTTTCAAGTACAACCATCGAGTGGTGTGCCCATTACAACCCTTGGCTCCATACACGATCAGCCTGGCGACCAGTTCTTCGTTTGAATACGAGCTCATCCAACTATCTCGGGAAACGATCACACTTGACGACTTCCAGCAGGTCTTCCCTAACGTAAGGAATTCCAAGCAGTGCTACTGTCAGGCCTGCCAAACTACTTCTGTTCGTAATTTCAAACAACTGTTGTAGTACAACCTTCAAATAAAATGTTTTCCGTCCTTTTAATGTTTTGCTGTTTATGTTTGTTTGTTTTTTCGGTTTCTTCACACCATAGCTCACAACAACGGCCTTTGCGACCCTGCATTCCTATGTAATTCCGATTCGTCTCTGTACTCTGCAAGTTTGTCGGTCTGGTAGCGAATGACCCTGTACATGTCATCCGCATTCTCCCATAGCGCTACCTTCCCTTTATCCATAAATAACTTCAATGTATCATCTATTACGCCCCCTTTACGTTTTACCAGACTAACATATGTACTTATCTCTACCTATTTTAGCCTTGATACTATACCAATTCAAACAAATTGTTCTTATTATTTATCTTATGATTCAGTCAAACACGAGTTATCTTTGAAACAAACCCTATATATAAAGCATATTACAATACAGTATAGACCTAATTTTCTATCTAGTACAATATTATTATGTATTGAAAATTAAGCACAAGATTTAAGATGTTGTTATGTTTGTTGGTTTATTCGACATCAGCGACCATAAGTTCGTGAACATGACTACTCGTTTACCGCGGCCACAAAAAAAAGTGAAAAAGACTTTTTTTTAAAAATTTCAATAGCTTGTTATTATTATTATTATTGAAAATATACTGAAAATTCTCATATATTTTTGTCTTAAAATAAACTATTTCTTATATATATATATAAGGTACGTTTTAATTTTATACTATATTATTATGAATTATGCCCCTTCTGTTTAAAAAAAATATCAGTTATAACTATTACAGAAGGTCGCTCATACTTCATGGAAAGTATTTTGCTTTGTTCACATGAAGTCCATACCATTTAAAGTTGGGATTTCTTCTTCAAAAATTGGTTCTAAAATATTCTGCTGATAGTAGAGTGAGTTATAAGTTGGGTTTTACTTGAGACTTTTTTTTATTTTTAACTTGCCGGTGTTAGAATATCCTACAACTATCATGAATTCCTTAGAGAACTTAACTGTACATTGACAAAGCCATATCGTGCAGTCATTACCCTCAGTTAATCAATAGAAAATTGATCTTTTTCTACTACAGGTAAGATACCCATACCTCATCGAGTGTTAACACAAATTTCCATTTTTCAGCACCTAGGGGTTTTTACATAATTTTCTACAATTTGCTTTTCTTTCGGCAATATGCTTTAAAAACTAGACGAACTTTAGGTTTAAACATATGTTTTAATTTTAAATCCTTATGAATGATTTTAATTACAGTTCTGGAAGACATTCCTAGTTTCGATTTAAAGAATCTTTGAGTCGGTGGTTTTATTTCTTAGAATCGAAGAATTAACTTTCTTGATAATGCTTACTCTTGAACAATCTTAGGGTGTAGTTCCGTGGTCATGTTTTAACTTTTACTTTGTGCTAGATGCTTTTTCTCTTTCAAATTTAATATATTATAAATGCCTTTGATTGAAATGCAATAACAGAGATTTTTATATCACTTTTTAAATTATTTATATGAATATTTCTTCTTGGAAAGCGTAATTCCGTAACCTTCTAGCCATTTTTTTTAAAAAAAACTTTTATTTTACATTGCAATCAAAATAAAACCTTGGCACAGGATTATTCTGAAGTTGCCAAAGCATTATCTCAAAATGCAAACGAGAAAATGAATTACAAAATCGTTTCCATAAAGTGAGAACAACCTTATGCAAAAGTTACAATTAGTCCAATTTAAAAAAACTCTATATTTATTTAAAGCGTAGTATTTTTTGAACAACATAATATAATTACAAAGGCAAACAAATAACTGAGATGTTTTTCATACGATTCGATTTAATTGGTCAATGAATGCGCCATAAATTATTTTATAATTTTTATTTCTTTCCAATTCCCTAAGCTACTTAGAATGAACATGCATCGCGCATGCGTACAATTTTTTTAAAAAATATACCTAAGTCATAAATACATTTTCTAAAAATTTGACGCAATAAAATATTCACAAAATTTTTTTAAGAAATAAAAAAATTTACGACGCTAAGTTAATAGAAAGCAATTGTATACAAGGTAATATTAAATTTAGCTCGTCTCCGTTGTTTGAATATGTTTGCGAAATATTTTAAACATACATTTTCAACAAAACTCGTATTTGTATTCCTAGTTAGATCACAAAGGTCTCTCTTTAAACCTGTAGTTACAATAACCCATTCTAAGAAGTCGAAAAACTGCAACAGCATTCTTAAATCAATTATGCACTGCTTTTGAATCTCTGCGCCAAATATTTACATATCTCTTCTTAACTTGATTTCCTGTAATTTTTTTTTGAAAAGCGGGCTTCCATTTTTCTGTTTACATATCGCCATTTTTTTTCGTCACCTATAGTCTATGCTTATGTGCCCATAGGATTTAAGAAAGTTCCAGAAATTCATTCGAAGTTTGAATAAAATGCAGCAATTCCAAACAAATCTAATAAGTTTGACACTTTTCTTTTGTAAATCCTCACATAAAAGTTAGTCCTTTCCCTTTTTTTATTGTATGCCAAACAAAAAATGTCCAAACAAATTATTTCTTTGTGTCACAATCGCATAAAAAAAACAACGTCGGCGTTCATTTCCCGCCCCTTTCTTTTCATTCCTATTGAAACAACAAAAAAATATTTTTTGAAGGTCATATAAGTGAACCTGTAGTTTGAAAATTGAAAAAAATAAGTCCCGCTCTATCATTGTTTGCTTGTTAAGACATTAATTAGAATACTACTGATAGCTGTTAAACACAATCAGTCATTTTTAGAATCCATTTAATTTGACGGTCAATTTTTTTGAGTTAATTGTCCTGCAATAAGACCACATCGATTTATATTTTACCTAATGAAGTTTTCATTTGAGAAATTTCAATCTTAGAAGCATAAAGGACATTAACATTTAAACTTGGGGATTTCAAACTTTGTGTATGCTATAGCACTTAATTTGATCCTAACGATTGATTAAATATCCATTTTCCAATTCCTACTATTATTTCAATCTCTCCCTATATATAAATTTATTTATTTATTTATTTATTTATCTTGTTCAAATTATCAAACGCTTATAAAATAATTTTATTCATCTATTCAAGTTAAAATAATTTTTTTAAACATTTAGTGGAGGACACTTGATATTAATACAGTTTTTCCAATAATAATTCATTAATTTTCTTTTATTTGTTAATTTTAAATTTATTCTGCGTTATTACTGATAAAATTATAACTTTCTGCAACAGATGGTGCCAGTAGACTTTTTAACGAATTTTTTATTGGCTTTTTTTTAACTTATAGTGGATGATACTTGATGTAAAAAAAACAATTTTTTCAAATATTAATTCATAAATTAAATGTAATTAACTAAAATAAAATTTTTCTTTGTTGACCTAAGTAGAAATTGACTTTTAAAAAAATTTATATATATATATTACTTGTTTTTTACTAAGGTCACACTAAAAAGTTGAACTAAGGCTTGTTGGCAAAATTTTCAGGAGAATCGATCTCACCCAAAGGATTTTAAAGCTACAAATCGTCCCCCGGAAAACTACCGCACAACACTTGGCCTTCATTCAGGAAAAATATTCTTTTTTAGAGAAGAATTCCTACGTTTTTAAACAGAACTTGCTTAATTGGGAGCCATTGGTAACTGAACTCGTAATTTAGAGCCTCAATCAAGTGTCGAGAACAACACCTGAGTAACACCCCACTCCCACACCACGCCAACGTGAGGTCTTTGAGCCCGGGGAAATTAATCGTGCATCAACCTTCAGAAGCTCCGGGACTCGACAATGCAAGGCTCGAGTTGGCGACATTGACCACTTAGCTATCACGCGCGTATCTAATGATTGATTTATAACACATAATTGTACATAATTATTATTTAAAGTCCATGCCACACACACACACACACACAGATGTTTCTTCAAGATACGGTGTTTCTAAATGGAGGTACATATTTAGAGCTATTTAGGTATGACACTGCGATATCGATATGTCAGGATTTTAGTAGCTATATTAAAATATTTATATTTGCAATAAATAATTTGAAATTATGTACAGTAATACCTCGAATTAATCTACCCTGATTTACCCGAATTCGGAAGTACGCGATTTTCAAATCTCGTCAATTCGTCTTTTTTTTCCATCACTGAAACTCAGGCGAAATTAGTGTCAGAGCCTGATGAAATTGGTAATTTATTTAATAAAATGGTCGATCTTGCCAGGTAAATAAATTTAGAAGTGGATAATGATGGCTTTCAAGATCTCATGAAATCTCACTATCAGGAACTGACAATTGATGATCTCACAGAAATCAGAACAATCAGAAATCAGAGCAAGAGCAAGGCATCAAAGAACTTGAGTCTTTAGACCCAATTCTGTCAGAAGCTCGAATAACGGTTGGTAATTTGGCAGAAAGCCTCAGTTTGGTTACAGATTTTAGAAAATACGTGTTCTAGCAAAGAACATATTTTTTAACCAAAACAAGGAATAAATATATATATATTAACATGCTACGAGAAATTTTTTCGGGAGAAAAAAATCTTTGGGCTGCCAAACTACTTTTTAGATTTTCTGAAACCTTCTACATCAAAAAAAAAAAAAAATAACTTCGGTTTACTATTTTGCATTTGTGTTATCTAAGATTCTATTCAACTTTTTTTGTTTGAAATAATTATTTTCTTTCGTTTCCGGTCCCTACTAAAAATAATTTATACGTATTTATTTAGGAAATTATAACCCGACTTAGGCAAAATCGGCTTGCGCAGTTGTCACTGAGTCCCACCTATCGGCGTAAGTTCGGGGTATTACTGAATATGTTTGTGTGACATAGCTTTCTAATTTAAAGGGGTTTTAGATCTGTAATCTCAATTCAATTTTATTAACTAAAAAATTTTTTAACATTTTCTAATACCATACATTGAAACAAAAAAAATTCCTGTACCTCTAAAAAGGCAAGTTTAGAAAGGAAATTTGTTATCTTCATATATAACCCTCATGCCATGGGTAACCTTTGGTCAATACCAACAAAATTTTGTAAAAAAATATTGCCGTTTAAAATCTCTTTGGTTATTTATCTCTGACCTGTTTTAAATTTCCGGGGATAAATCTCAGTACAGTACTGTGAAATAAGTACAGAAAATTATGCTTCCCATTGCATACTATTTTCCCAAAATGTACTGATTATTTTATTTGAAAATATAATTATTAGGGCGACAAGGGCTTTGCAGACTCACTCAAACTAAATAATGAATGCTGTCCATATTTATCGAAAGAATTTCTTCCGGAGTTTTTCATGTTATGATGGATTTCTGTGATGCAATTTCTTCTTGAAATTCCTCTTCCTTCATGAGTCTCGACAAAGAATTCTTTACGCTATCACATCATGTCATTTCGGAACTAACAGACATGTTCTAATTGAGACACGTTCTACATCCTAACGATGATTAGTACTGTTGTTTTTATTTAGCTGTACCGTAATCTTCGGAAACCAATGAATTGCATTTGTTTACGCTTTGAAACGTTCAACTTCCGGAGAAGTTAAATGACTTATAAATTTTTCTCATTGCCAAAACATGTAGGAACGTTAATTGAGTAAATTGCCTGAAACTGGGTAAATGACAGCACACGATTGCTGATGGCAGACAAGATAAACTCAATCGACCTCTGTGGATGAGAATAGTAGGATTAGAGTTAGTGTAGGAGAGATGGTGAGAAGGAATAAGATAATGTGTTGTTCTAATATTTGTGTGTTTTCTTATGCGTGTGAATCGTCTTAAAAATGTGGGCTTATTAGAAGTCTGGAAAACACTTGTTTCCAAATAAACCCTAGACACCGGGCTTGAAATTTAAATGCGACATAGAATTGCTTAAACTATAATAGGACAAAATTAACTGATGGCTTTCGTATTATTTTAAAAATGAAAAATAAATTGTGTTCTTGAGTGCTTACATAACATTTGTTTGATAGGAAATTTATTTTTTAATGTAATGTAAAAATATTTTTTTGTATGGAATATTTGCAAAATAATATATCTTTTAAACTCCTCTATTTCTGTGAATATATAAAAGTATTTATGCAGCAAAATTATTCAGGATTTATGGTAAGCACTGTAAACCAACATTATCATAGACTAACTAAAAAGAAAATTTAAAAGTGTTCCATAGTAAAAATTTGTTTTGATAATATTACGGAAAATACTACCTTTTCATAAAAGTCTAAGCAGACAAATATAAGGGTATATATTCTATCTTTAAGTAATTACATGCAGTGAATAATAATAAATAAATAAGTAGTGCACGCAGCATAATTGAACCTTTTATTGCAAATGTTACAATTGACTAACATTGATAATAGAGAGAGAGAGGAGAAGTAAAGCATGTATGCGTAGACAGTTATGAATAATGTAGTTGGAGGCTACAATAATAAAAAATACTGCAAATTTGCAATGCATGAGTATTTGTTAACACCACACTACAAACAATACAGGGGCTATAGGCGACGGAAGATACCTGAACTAGAACGCCCGTTCCAAAATTTCAAGCCACGCTAATACATTTAACGTGCATCAGCCACTCTACACGGCGGGTTTTTAGACGTACTAGAGCTCGAACCCATGACACGCCAACCAGAGTCCGTGACCGTAACCACTAGGCTACCGAGTCCACAAAACGATTTGTTTAACTTCAAACATGCGATTAAATATAGGATTCAAATTGACCATCTGGGGAACATTTTAGCAACTTTAAAATAGCTAGTAAAAATATCTTGAGCTATTTAAGATACTTTTCCGTTTCCCCGGTGCAAATCTCGCCAAACAGGTTTTATTGGAGACAACACTCAATATACACATAAGAAAATGTTAATAGATATTAGTTCTCATTGGATTTTCATCCATTTTTGATATATTATGAAGATGACAGGGCACTTAAGTATCATCGCAACCTATTGGCGACATTATATGAAACGAAGCACATGACTGCCAATTCATCGCATACGACATATGCAAATTTGGGGTCGCAAACTTGACGAGCTATTTTGAACGTGGCATTGTTACTAGCCGAATACTTAAGTACCGAACAAGTTGCATACATAAGTACCAAAGACGTTATACTGATAAGAAAAAATCACGACTTGTTTTGAAAATGTAGTGATAAAAGATTATTAGCAGGAATATTCTGTTTGGCGTCGATTGTATCATTTTTAGTGACTTTATTGCCTGTGCTGGCGAAATGGAATAGTACCCTATTTAAATACAAGAATAAATTAAAGAAACCATAATAGTTCCAAAAATATTTTTTCGAAAAAAATGGGGTACTTAAGTATTATCGCAACCTATTGACGACATTATATGACATGAAGCACCTAGTCACTAATTCAGCGCGTACGACACATAAGAAATCGGGGTTGCCAACTTGGCGAGTTATTAATGAGTTGGAGATTGATAATACGTAAGTACCAAAAATGGTTATCAAATAAAAAAAATAATAGTTTTCCAAACAATAACTAATAAGTCCACCATAGAACTTTATCATTGTCAATTTCTTTTTCAGATTTAATGTATACCACAAATATTTTACATGGAATTCAAAGATAATTGATAGAAATAAAAGCTATACAATTTACTCTGCAATAACAAAGTTGTTGAAAATAAATTATATTTTATTATAAAGATATATATGTCCACATAAAACAACATTTTAGATAAAACAAAAGCATGGTGGCATTTTATATTAAAAAATAAATAAAATATATGCCATAATGGTGAAAAATTTTCATAAGTAAGTTAATTTTTAAGAAGATAAATAATCAAAAAAACAAACAAAGAAAACAGGACACCTCACAAAAGTTTTGTAATATTCGTTGCCACAGATAGAAATGTATAAGTGTAAAAGTTTAGGAAATACAAAGTAACAATAATGAAAACCTGAAAGTGCTCGCAAGTCATTTACTTAAGAATACAATGTAAGCAAGGGCATTGATTAAAAATGAGATGTTAATAATTAAAATAAAAGTAGTATAAAAGCAAGAGACATCTTACATATGAGAAAATAAAAAGTAAATAGTTTGTAACAAAAATGTAACAGCAAACAAATAACATGATCCGTAATATTCAGCTATAATAATCAAGTTATGGGTATTTTGAAAAATTTTTGTTCATAGAAAAGGCGGAAAAAAATGGAGATGAAAATCTCTTAAGGCTCATTCGGGAGAATTTTAATAGGAATTATTTTTTTATATAATTTTTTTTGCTCATCATCAACTGTTAGAAGTTTTATATTATTTTAGTTTCCTTCTCTTCAGGGATTTTCTTCAGTAAAGAAAAGGAAGCAATATTAGATGTCCTTTCCTTTGTAAAATCTTTCAGTGATTCTAGAAATACTCTTCGCGTACTTTGCTAGTTATTGAGGAGAAAATATTTTTAAATGTCTAAGAATATCAAATGTGTCTAAAATGTTTTTGAAATCCTTTGAGTCAAATCATTTTGAATTTCAGTGTATAAACTATAACAAAAAAGCCTAAACTTTTTTCTTTATTCTACTTTTGCGGAAAGCCAAATTATTAAATACATAATTACAACAGAATTAAACGCAATCAAAAGTTTCTCCATTAAAATGTTAATTTTTATCCACCCTTAATTTTCCCCATTCATTCGCATTTAAAATATTCTGTATAAATATTTTTAGGCTTAATTCTTGGTACCTCGAGCTTATAATAACTAAATTTATATACATAGCAATATACAGATACAGAACTAATAACCGATATTAAACTTACCATGAATTTCTTGCAAAAATATTTATATCTCGCATGTTAATATGCGAAAACTCAGCTTCGGCTCTTGTTCTCAAACTAAAAAAATTCACAGTTTAAATACCTAAGCCATTACCGATTACTTCCCTAGAGGTTTGTTAAACATGGAATTAATTTAGCTTACTCGTTGCCATACGTTAAGTACAATTTATTGCATGATACTTCTGACGTCATTTATCCTAATTAGCATTCTTGGAACATAATGTCTGTATAATATTCATCTTTAATATATTTGATTTCCATAAAAATTAAGAAATTTACATACAGGAAAATATTCGAATTGTATAAGATATTTCAAAGACATATGTAAAAATTGTAACCACAGTTCACGAATTGTAAAATGTTGACACATCGTTCAAGATTAAAATAACAATATCAAAACTTCGAGTTCCAGGATACATTTTAATGTAAATGAATCCATACCCTTCTATTTATTCTAGAAAAAACCTTTTGAAAGAGTTCCAATCGTATATTTGCATTTTTTTTATTAATTAAGACACATTCCAAAATGTATTCGCGACAAAGAAATTAAGTAGAATAACGTAGAAGAGTTAGTTCACTTAAACGTATAACTTCAATTGTTTACATTTGAAAGGGAAAATAGCTCAGTCATAAATTGTTCGAACGACTCAAAATAGGGTTAAAAAGTCAACAAAAACTTCTATAATTGGAATCGAAACTTAGTTCACAGTCCTTTGTCGACATTCGAAAATGAAAAGATTTGATTCAAATTATTCATTACTTTTAAGCATTCGAACGCGAGTAATTCTCTCCAAATTTTATGAATTTTAAAAGGGAAAATAGGTTTAATGTATTCGAAAAATACTTATGGAATGGCTTCGTTGTAAATCTGAATTGCAAATTTAGTGAAAATCGGTTTTAACTAGGAAATGGAAATGTAAACATGACCCAAACGGAATTCAAGAAACTATATTTAAAAGCATTAATGTCTGAGGAATATTTAAATCCCCATGAAATTCAAATTTTTTTTTTGTTTTTTCCCTTTTTGAAGTGAGGGCAAAGGTTATATCTAGATAGAATATTGTTTGTACAAAATAATCAATTAGAATTTTTAATGTTGCCTTCTTATTTCTCACAAGTATTATAGTTTATTATTTTAATGTTGTGAAATGACTGATTAAGTTTAAGAATGTATCACTGGAATTCTTGCAAGGTAAATGTAAAAATTATAGTTTACAAAAACTAAAAAACACATTTTGTAGTTAATCGAATTAAGTTGTAAGTTGTTAATCGAACTAAGATCTTTTAGTCGCCAAATCTGGAAATGGGATCTTGAAATGGAAAACCGTTAATCCTGATCAGGACAATGAAACAAAGTTATTAAATTATTGTATTGTCATCGGTCCTGGACAAGTGAGCAAGATTTTGACTTAATCTGACCTTTTAAAGTGGGTAAAAATTAAGTTCAAAGATTCCGTTACGTACAAGTGAAGCTTATAAAAGGGTGTTCAAAACAGTAAATATGCTTGGAATGCAATTTATAAAAAAATAATAATAAATATGCAAAATATTTAATAATTATATACATTCCGGAACCTATACCTTAATCATAACAATAAAATATACTTCTATTTTTAATTTTTAAAAAAAATTACTTCAATATGATTCAAGATTTATTTCTGAGATCAATGTTTCCTTTACTTTCGCTAAGTGTGTTTATTTAATTAAGCTGATACATTTACAAGTCACGCTCGTTATTTTTATACTAGCTGGTATACCCGTTCTTCGCACGGGTGAACTGAAAAATTAAACAACACAGATTGAAGGATAAAGAAGTTTTTAATGAGTTAATTTTAAGTGAATTGCAAATTAAACAAAAAAAGCTTTTCGCATATCTCAGCTGAAGAAAAAAAAAGAAAGAAAAAAATTCCTTTGTTAAATTTTAAATCTGTAGATCTAATAGCTGATAAAAAGGATTTTTTTTTATTATTTATAACTCCCCGCAACACTCTTGAGGGTCGATTTTTGAAAATACCTCCCTAAGCTGATCTCTGCTCAGCAAAAGTAACACATTGTTAAAAGTTTTGTGACGCTTAAAATATTGTAAATAATTTATAGCTGAAAGTGTCATACATTAATATTACTTTCTGTTGAATTTATTTTATGTTAAAATTGTAATACTCGCAAGCAACGCCGTTTCCTAAATAACAACGGCGATTCAATGTAAAACATAGCGAAATGTTGACGATAGAGTCAAGTTGGCCACTGTCTATCTACTTTCATAGCTCAAACTTTATTAGAGCTTTGTAAGACCCGCCGTGTAGGAAAGCGATGCACGTTAATGCTTTATCTACCGCATTATGATTTACTGCAATTTTTTTCAAGCAATATTTTTTAGGTCACTACATTGAAAATTAAGAGACATACATAAACAAAATACTCCACTTAGGGAAATTTAATCGGTTAGAGCTAATAAATTAATTAAAGATATTCCACTGTAAAATTAATTATATACACCGTTCACTTAAAATAGTCATATCGTTTTCTAAGGTCTTCATTAACATACAAAAACATAAGACACTTAAATTTTGACATTAACTATTTTTTTGGGACAAAAATAATAATCTTTGCAATCCGCTGAAAACGCCGTCAGCTGAAAATGCAATATCTGCTACAAAACTAACCGCTAAAATACTCATCATAGAACCCATGCTGTCATATACCTTGGAAAAGTGGATTTCAAAGAAAAGTCCGGTTAAGTATTGGTAGAATATTCCTTCTAAGTTGGTGTGGTGTGGTAGTTAGGAGAAGGAGGTGCCAGCTCAGGTGTCGTCCACGTCACTTCACCATGGTTCAAAATTACGTGGTCTGTTGCCAAAACCCCTTGTGTAGCTGAACAGTGTGACGCTAATATTCACTCAGTCCAAAAGTACAGTACAGTAGTTATAATTATTTTTATACTTAAAAATGCAATTACTGACTATTCAATTAAAATTATAGCGTTATAATTAACTACTAACCACACAAATTTTGAAAATTTGTCCAAATGATGTAGTGTGAAAGAGAAAGTTTATTCAGACAGACAACAAATGCATCTTATATGTATATAGATTTGTTTGAATTCTTGTGTATTATTACTTTTGTATGCCTCATGACATACTTTATGGTGTACCAGTCTTTTAAAGCTGACTGAACCACAGTAACATTTAACTGGGTATAGCCAGTTATAAAATTAAATCTTAAATAGGTATCAAAAATAAAAGATGGCTCAATATTTTGAATAAATCAGTATAAAAATTTTCGTACAAACACAATATATATATTGTAAAATATTTATTTTGCTATTTGCATTTCAGACAGACATCAAACAAAATTTTAAAAATTGTCAAAAACAGATAAAAAAAACATATTTAAGAAAAATACCACTGATTAATTTTGCCAAAGACATCGCAATGTGCAAAAAAATATTTGCAGTACATAATAACCAAAAAAATATGTAAGTACTAAAATATAAAAAATAAAACAAAAATTATATATTGAATTAATTAAGGATTACTGGAGGGAAAGATAAAACAGGCTAAGATAATACTCATAATATTAATTTCATATTGGTTGGCTACTCATTTTGGCATGATTTTGAAATCACGCCAAATTGGTATGTAGCGGCCACTCTAATGTCATAGTAATGAACAGAATTAAAGGTACTTACGTATTATCGCAACCTATTGGTGACAGTATACAAAATGAAGTACATGATTGCTAATTCAACGCATACAAAGTTGGTATTGCCAACGTGGCGAGTTGTCTGGAACGTTGGCGATTGTGAAATAATACGCAAGTACTAAAAAAAATTATCCAAAGTATATATCCCGAGCATAAAAATAAATTGAAAAATTAAGTACAATAGTTAACTGAGATAAAAAGAACTGAAATAACTTTATAAATGCAAAAGCATAATTTGAAAAAATAAGGTACTTACATGTAACCGCAACCTATTGGCGACATTATATGAAACGAAGCACACGACACATTCAGCATATATATGACATACGAAATTGGGGTTGCCAACTTAGCAAGTTATTTTGAATGTTGGCGATTGTTAGGATAGTACATAGGTGCCACAAATAATTTACCTTACGACTACCTGCTTCCTTTCCTCAACATACTCATTTCTGGCATGATTCTGAAACACGCCAAATTGGTATCTTGCGGCCAGTCTAATGTCATAGTAATGTACAGAATTAGAGGTACTTATGTATTATCGCAACCTATTGGTGACACTATACAAAATGAAGCACATGATTGCCAATTCAACGCATACAAAGTTGGGATTGCGAAAGTGGCGAGTTGTCTGGAACGTTGGCGATTGTGCAATAATACGCAAGTACTAAAAAATTATCCAAAGTATATATATCCCGAGCATAAAAATAAATTGAAAAATGAAGTACAATACTAACATTAACTGAGATCAAAAGAACTGAACTAACTTTATCAATGCAAAAGCATAATTTGAAAAAATAAGGTACTTGCATATAACCGCAACCTATTGGCGATACATGAAACAAAGCACGACTCACAATTCAGCATATATATGACATGCGAAATCGGGGTTGCCAACTTTGCAAGTTATTTTGATTGTTGGCGATTGTTAGGATAGTACATAAGTTCCAAAAATAATTTACCTTACGACTACCTGCTTCCTCAACAGGTATTTAAGCCATTTGTCTGTTTTACTCATTCTCTGATGCCTATTCCAGTTTGATATGTAATGACTACCAACACTGCTTTTGCTTGGGCAGTATGATTACCCAAGTTTGATTTTCTGCATTTGATTTATGCACTGAAGACAATAGTATACCCTTAAAGGTTAAAATAAAGACACATGAAATTGCAAAGAACCATATTATTGGATCAAGTGTAGTATAGGGGGCTACTTGGCTCAGTCTTTTATTTTGGTGACTAAAAGTGGTCGCCAAGGTACTTTTTTCGTAATTATTTATTTTAGAATTAATTCGATATCTCACCATGACACTTAGATAAAAATCGAAAAATCTGAAGAAAAATTGCCAAATCCAAAGTGGTCCTCCACTACTCTTGAACCGAACTGAAATATAACCCTTATCAATAAGAAGTTTTAGTTTGTCAAAATTATAATCTTGAAATAAATAAATAAGTTGTAATTTGTAAGCAAAATCATACACATAAACATCCCGCGATAATACCTAAATGTTGCCAAAACAACAAAACAAAATTTTAGTTGTTGAAAGAAAGATCCATAAAAAAATGATTTATTCGAAAAATAATCCTATTTAAATATCATAGAATAGAAAAATCGAATAAATATTCCAACTGATAAATATAGCTATAGAGTAAAAATATGTAATAATCTTCAAAAACTGCGTGTAAAGTATAAATTTTCCACTTAGTGAGAAACGTGACATCATATGACGTCATAACACTGGAAAATCCCTTAAAAATTAAATTTTAAAAAATTTAGAAAGAATTACGAACGCGAAACCTGTTAAAGAACCTTCCCCATGTAATTTTGTATACGTGTACCAAATTTCTCGTTATTTGGTTGTCTGGATCTTGAGTTATGAGGGAACAGACAAACAGACAACAAATGCGTCTTATATATATATAGATGTCTTGCTTCAAATGAAATATAAAATATCACTGAAAACAACATTTTTGATGCTAAGTTGATTTTAATATGTTTTCAAAAAATGATCAGGCGTCTTTATTGTTTTGCTATGAAGAACACAAAGCTTTGCATACACCAATTCCGTTCTATGCAAATAACCTAAATGACCGAATAAGTTTTCAATATCCAAAACAACATTTCCAGATGTTATTGTTATTTTTCTTAATGGATTTCAACATATTTTTTTATTATTAACGAGTAAAGAATGTGAGTTTGTATTGTTATTTTCCTTGTACTACATTTTTCAAAAACCAAAAGCATTTAAACAAAATGTTCAGCCGCTTGCACAAATACCAAAAGAAGGAAAACAAAAAATTGCATATAGTGAGAAAAGTGAACCTCTATTTCTCTCTCGGGATATAAAAAAAGAATTATTTTTAATTGCTTCCCAATTGCAATGTAAATGCTATTAACAACTCTCTAATTAGAGTGTTTTCTATGCACGTGTGTACCTGATAACGGCCCAAAATGCATTTGAATTTCAGCCGAAATGATTAAGTTGCCTGGATACTAATTTAGTAAATGAGATCGAGAAAAATCCGACAATTACACCCTTGAGTTTGAATGTCCAAATGAAGGGAATTAATTAATCTCTATGGATAGCTTAAATGAGTTGTGTTGGGCATTTTCTCGTTCACTAAGTTACTATTTATTTCAATGTATAAAAAACAAACAAAAATATTATTGTTAATGATATAGATTTTTTAAAGACTTTTCGTACCACAAAAAAATTCTAAATTCTTTTACTTGCTATATCGTTAAGTTTTATGTAACAGAAGAAGTAAATAATTTTTTCCCGGTTTATTTACATGTGCAAATTCTTGTGGTAGTATTCTGTTAGGGAAAAAAAGAGAGAAAACTGTAAATGAAACATTACAATGTTTCGAAAAGAACAGTTTTTCGTTTCATGAACAAAACGCGTTTCATCTTGAAATAATCATCTAAGAACCTTTTAGACCAGTGCTTCTCAAACTTTAAATATACGCGACCCACTATGCAATCATCATTTTCATCGCGCCCCCCTCATAACAACAACAATGTATTGAATTCAATAATACTATAATACTATACAATAATACTATACTTTGACACTAAAGCTACTTTACGACTTTAACCTCTAATGTACCACCGACGTATATAAACATCACGCTCAGCCAAAGCATTAATTTTCTGGACGTATATATACGTCTTTCCGAAGTACGATCTTTTCTGTGCAATGCTATCCATAAAATTATTCCGAAGGCTAAGGGAGTGCCAAAAAAGGACCTTGACAGTGTTTGAGAAGGATTTACTTATTTCAGAGCATTTGCTTATTTATTTCTTTTCTCCTCCCCCTAAAAAAAACATCAAAATACGCTCGCCTACGTGGAAAATGGTGGCATTGGGGAGCGAATCGCGTAACTTTTAATCAACAGTTAAGGAATTAACTATAAATCATACAAATTATCAAGATAAGTATTAATACAATTCCATGAGGTCACTGATAATTACCAAATTAGTTCTTAACTTAGCTTTGTTAAATTAATAATAAAATATACATTGTGCAGTACTGATACATTTATAAGTATATTATATAAGTATAAATGTGTATTTTATATTTTGTTGTGTCAGAAAGTATTTTGTTTGCTTAATTTCAGTAAATTAATAATCTTTTTTAAATAAACTTTTTTTTCGACTTTTCAATATGCCCGCGCCCCCCTCGTAGAGTTATCCCGCTCCCCAAGAGAGGCGCGCCCCTCAGTTTGAGAAACGCTGTCCTAGACTTTTGTAGAAACATCTACCTTTGTAGCCAAATTTGGCGATATTTAAGGTATCCGACTACGTTCGGAGCCGTGATTTTTCATAAGCGTATAAATGGACAATATTTAAGATATTTAGTGTCACTTAGATTAGAAAACGTATATAAAACTATTTTAAGAATATTATTATAAACCAAATTATCATTACAATATTTTGACAAAAAAATTAATATAGAATGACCAATTTTCAAAATATTCTCATTTTATTAAAAATGCTTCGATCGTAATAATATTTTATCTGTATATAGCTCAGAACTCTCTACAGAGGCACAACTAGAATTTTTGAAATATATAACTTAGAAGTGGGTTTATTCATATTTTACGACCACAAAGGGGAGCAATTTAAAGAAAAAAACGCCAATAATGATTTCAATTAGTAGTAACTCTGAAAATAATGTGAGTTTTTCAAAACTCCTAGTTCAGACTCTTTGAAGAAGTCTTTACTTTATATAAGCAAAATATTATTGTTATAGAAAAGGGAAACAGTTTGAGAAAAAGATTATTCTAAGTTAATTTTTTGCCAAAATATTGTATTTAAGCAATTTTTTTCTCATAATGTCCTTAAAACAATTTTATACATGTATTCTAATCAAAGTGACACTAAATATCATGAAAATTATCCATTTATGGGCTTTTTAAAATCACGGTTTCGAACGCAGTCAGATACCGTAATGAAAATATTTGTCGTAAGAGTCACTCTCGTATTCATTTATTGCTATTATAAGATTAATCTCCCTTTGGGCCACAAATGATTTTTCCTACCACTATGCCTTTTCAGTAGAGAAGCAAATAAAGTGCGAAATTTCCGTAACAATATTCTTTCTTTATCATAGACTATATTTTTTTCAGAAATCAAAAAGTTGAAAATAAAACGTGTTGCACGTCTCTTCTTAAAAGATGCCGAAACCTCCATTTAACCTCTATTTACTGCAGTTTTTTTTCATGCAATACTTTTTTTTAATCATTACATTGAAAACTAAGGGATATACATAAAAAAATACTCAACTTTGGGAAATTTAACCCGTTACAGCTAATTAATTAATTAAAGATAATCAACTGTAAAATTAATTATATACACTGTTCACTTAAAATATATAGTCACATCGTTTTCTATGGTCTTCATTTACATACAAAAAAATAAGACACTTGCATTTTGACATTAACTATTTTTTCAAAACAAAAATGACAATCTTCGCAATGCGCCGAAAACGCCGTCAGCTGAAAAAGCAATTTCTGCTATAAAACTATTCGCCTTCCCCGCTAAAATACTCGTCATAGAATCCGTGCTGCTATATATCTTGGAAGAGTGGATTTAAAAGAATATCCCTGCTAAGTATCGTCAGAGTATTCGTAAAAATGGTTATTCTATGTAATTTTAAAATGAGTGATACTTATAAGTACAGTTGGGGTAGATAAAGGGTTAAGTTGTCAATCTTTCGATTAGAAAATTTGTTTTAACCATACAGAGCCATAAATACTATCAATTATATTATACTTCAATCATGATGGCGTTATTGGTTTTCATTGTTAGCGAGATTTTTTTCTTGGGGAAAAATTAAAATTAAAAAGGATTTTTCGTGTCGTAAGAAAATAAATTCTGTAAAAACAATCAAATACTTGCTCAAACAAATACCAAAAAATGTTTCAGATTATAAATTTGGGGGGTAAAAAAGGATCTATATTAAGTTCGAAAATACATATTATGGACGGTATACAATCAAAATATTATTATTCTGTTTAGTTACAAAGCGAGAATTTTACAATTATTATACTTTGGTAATTATATTATTAATATGGTTTCACATACGCCCCTCATTCTCCTTCTCACTAACTCACATTAATTACCGAGCTACTATCAATGAGCTCAATTCATATGACGTCATAGTCACATGATAATGACAAACATGTATTTTTAGCCAATTAGTTCATAAATTCATGTGACGTCATAATCATACGATAAATACCTACAATCATGTGTTTTTAACTTATCAGTTCATGCGCTTCATTATTGCCAATTTTTTCTCTTTAAGGAAACTTTGTTTTAACCGGTAGTATTAAAAAAATTAAGTCAATTCCTCTCTATTTCGGTCAACAAAGAAACATTTTATTTTAGTTACTTTTTATTAAATAATTACAATTAATATAATTATGGTATATGCACACGACAGAATCACAATATTAAGTGGCAAAATAGAAAGCTATTTTTTTTTCTATATATGGTGTTGGACTATTATTTTTGTTTGTCACTATTTATTCCATCATAAATCACATTCTCAAAAATTAGGTAAGATTCGAACCCACGATCTCCAAATTAGAAGTCTAATGCGCTATCCATAGCGCGACAGGAACACAACGAATAGTTTTCCTTTTTATATATGACTATTACTTTTCTTTGTTACTATTTATTCATTAATTAAGTGTAACTAATGAATTAATATTTGAAAAGACTGTATATACATCAAGTGTCATCCATTACAAGTTTAAAAAATGTATTTGAACTTGAATGGATGAATAGAAAGAAAGCATTTTATTAACGATTGAAAATTTGAACAAGATACACACACACACACACATATATATATATATATAGGTTTTGTGAACTAATAGCAGAAAGGATTTGAAAAAGTACACATTTGTCTACAATAATAACAAACGTAAGTAAGCAAAGTATACTTAATTTAAATGTACACGAAATAAAATAAGTTTTTTTTCAGTTTTAAAATCTTTTTGATGAATTTCTTTTTTTATATCTGAGCATCTCACCCAATTATGAAATATGAAATTTTATCTAAATTTTACAAACATAAAAGTAAGTGCAAGTTAGTTTAATTGAGTTTTGAATTAATTCACGAACACATGATTGCCTTTATCTTGTGACCGTCGTGAATTGAGCCCATTAAAGTCAATAAATTACAATCAATTAAAATACGATCAATTGATATAATAATGAGTGTTTTTCAATTCCTACTCTCTCTCTCTCTCTCTCTCTATTAGTTCACTCTCTCCCTATACATATATATCTTGTTCAAATTTTCAATCGTTAATAAAATACATTCTATTCATCCATCCAAGTTCAAATACATTTTTTAAACTTGCAGTGGATGTGTAGTGAAACTTGATATTAATACAGTTTTTTCAAGTATTAATTCATTATTTTTTTTTAATTTTAAATTTATTCTGCATTATTTCTGTCGTAGTTACAACTAGATACAACAGATGGAGCCAGTACGTTTTTCTAACCAAGTAGGAAGTGGTTAAAAAATGTTTTTATATTGCTTGTTTGTTAAAATCTCTCTACTCTTGTACTTAAATATAAATAAATTCATATTTCAATTTTATAATTCAAGAAGTTTTAGCTACCTACAGGAAAGTATTATTATTATAGAGGAATATTTCATAAAAGGAGAATATTTTGAAAAAATACGTCATTTTCTCTTCACTTTTGACAGAAAATTGCATTTAAATAATTTTTATGGTAATAATATTCTTGAAATAATTTTGTATGTATATTCGAATTCAAAACTGACATTAAGTATAAAAAAATTACTCATTTATACGCTTTTTCAAAAGTGCGGCTCCAAACCCAGTCGATATTGTATTCCTATTTTCCTTCACAATATTCCTAAGCGTTTCAGTCTTAAAATAGATGTACGATGCCAGTTGTGATATTGTCTAATTTCGTTTTCAACCGAAAAAGGAATTCAAATGAATTTATAGTGATAACAATAAAAGATTATAAATTGCAAAATGAGTTTAGTTAAATTCACTTACATTTGTTTGTTTCTTTAGGTCCTGCAATCCAAAAAAATTTCCAAATACTGCTTTCGTTACTTTTGCTGCAGTGTCTCTATATTTTTACTCAACTTAAGTCCCATTCTTTTACTTATTTATTTATTCATTTATTTTGCATCTTTTTTCATAGAGGAAACCTAATAAAACCGTCGACTTGTCTGGAATTAATAGCACCGTTTTTTAACAGATTTTACAAGGTGCATCTGTATAAAAAATACACTTTGAATTTTTTCTAAAAAAAAAATTAGGAATTCATTTCCGTTTTACTTCGAAACGCAGATATGCCAGGGGTGCAATTTCAATTTAATTTCGACGCGATGTACATTTCTGTAATTTTATTTTTTTAACTCCAAGTGAGCATTAGAAACAAAGATTTTTATAAACATTCACGGGTATTTTAACATGTTGGAATGTTTTCCAATAAGGATATCTTGATTTCATTACATTTGAAAAAGATAAGTACAAAATTTCTCTCTCTCTCTCTCTCTCTCTCTCTTAAGATTGTAAGGATATAAAAAGATCAAATATAGCTACATGGGGTAATAACTAACACAAACACAGCCACATATAGCTTATTTGCCTGCGATAAACAACTTTTTAGATTTCCTTACGTCTAACAAAATGTTTAGTACAAGCCTATACGTATACTCATAACATTTATTACATTAAGTTTCGTTAAGTGTTTATTTGCTCAGTTCTAGCTCGAAGGTAGTTTTTCCTTTCTTGGAAGAGAAAAAAAGTTCACAAATACATGCATTCGTTTATCTTACACATATATGTATACATATGTGTGTATTTATGAATTCATATGTATGTGTATTTCACACATGTGTGTGTTTTGACTTCTTACAAGCAAAAACGAACAGCTACTGATGCAGACTATGGGCATTTATTTTTGTTTGGTTTTACAAATACAGTTTTCCATTAATTGTAATTTTCTTAAGATGTCTCAGATTGAGTGCTTCTTTTTATACTGGGTTCATTCACCATTCAAAAAGCATACTTGAATGAATATTCAAGGGTACAATAATAGAAAGAGCTAATATATTAGCTATTATTGTAAGAAATATATATTTGTATGCAAAGAATAGCTACACTGGTGTGCAAACCTTAAGCAACAATGTAAAAATAAAGCAGATAACCATGAAATTGCAGAAAAGGAGGTCAGGAGATCAGCACAGTGAACAATTAAGTCAGTAGAAACATCATGCGTATGCAAATATCAGAAACCAAACGTCAGAAGTGACGTGAGCGTACGCAAAACGCGTGATGTCGGGGCGCGCTGCTCAACAGTAGAATAAAATGAAGGACGGAGACGCAATTCAACATATTCGTTGCAGGTGCCAGTGACTCAGTTCGTGAAATATGGCTAGAAGAAATCACCTGGATGACTTCACACGTGGAAGAATGATCGGAAAGCTGGAGGAGGGGCGTACCGTCACCAGTGTAGCTGCAGAGTTCGGAATCAACAAAAGTGTCGTTTCGCGCGCTTGGAAAGCGTTCCAAACCACAGGTACAGCTGTTAGAAAGGTTGGTGGTGGCCGCCCGAGGACGACAACTGCAGGGGATGACCGATATATCATCCTGCAGGCGAAAAGAAGCCGACGGCAGTCAGCAAGCGTCATTGCTCAGCAACTCTCTACAACAACGGGGTGACAAGTGTCGCGGTTTATTGTGGCCAGACGCCTTCACAAAGGGGGCCTATTCGCCCGCCGTCCTGAACGCTGCCTCCCGTTGAAAGTTGACCACCGACGCCACCGTTTACAGTGGTGCAGAGAGCACAAAAACTGGACAGCTGTCAATGGAGTCGTGTCCTCTTTACGGATGAGAGTCAGTTCAGTACCAGAAGCGATTCTCAACGCGTTTTGATTTGGAGAGAGATCGGGACATGGTTTTATACCAGTAACATCAAGGAAAGACACCATTACGGTGGTCCTGGAGTTCTTGCCTGGGGAGGCATTAAGCTGAACGGGTGAACTGAGCTCCACATTTTCGATAGAGGGTCTGTAACTGGGGATCGCTATTGTGAGGAGGTACTTCTTCCCCATGTGCGTCTGTTCCGACGTGCCATTGGCCCAGACTTCATTTTTATGGATGACAATGCACGGCCACATCAGACTCCTCTTGCTGTTGAGGAGCTGTTGGAAAGTGAAGATATCACTCGAATGGATTGGCCAGCGTACTCCGCAGATTTAAATCCCATCGAACATGTGTGGGATGCTTTGGGGAGACGTATTGCAGCACGCTTACATCATCCGGAGATCACCCAACAACTCAAACAGATGCTGATTGAAGAATGGGCACTCCTACGGCAAGAAATGTTGCACCAGCTGGTTCTGAGTATGCGGAGACGGTGCGAAGTAACCATTGCAGTGAGGGGAGGGCATATACCATATTAAGGAACATCTGCTTGTTGTTCTTCCTGTTGGATAGACCATCATGAGTCACGATACTATGCGTTCAGTAAAGCTTGTTTTTGTTTGATTCCATACCGTATGCATTGTATTCCTTTTTCAGCGTCGATGCTTTCGTCATCCTTTACGTACATAATACTCTCCCTCATTTCTGAATTTCATGTCTCTCAGATGATTTTTCGTAAAGTTATGGCAATAAACCCACCTGTTGCTTAAGTTTTGCACACCAGTGTAAATTATAGGAGAGAGAATTAATGTTTTGAATGAACGGAAATCACGATTTATGGAAAAGATTATGTGGAATCGCCAAATTTGTTTAGCTAGTTAAAATCTGTATTTGTAATGAAAAATGTGGAATGGCGTGCGAAATGTTATTTCTCTTAAATAAACAACATTTAAGTACTTATCCGCTAGCTTTGCTGAGTATTTCATGATGTTATACGAAACGAATACACGCTGTTTATATATCTATAAATAATTAATATCTAAGTCCTAACATTGAGCGTTTGATTGTATTGAAAAACATTCGTACAACTCTCTCCTTCCTTTAATCTCCTGTAACCCCTTACCTCAAAATGAATTTCCGAAAAAAATTTTTAGTGGATCTCTACTCAACGAAATAAACATGCCTGCCAAATTTAAAGTCTAAATCTAATAGTTCAGAAATGGAAAATATTTTTATCAATACGACCATTTGAGAATCGATTTCCATAAGACCCGTTCTTAATGGATTTCAATTCAGCAAAAAAAACGATGTATTAAAAATTTCGTTACCGAAGATCCAGTAGTTTGAAAAAGGGAATTTTTTTATCAATACGCCCCAGTAGCTTCCCGTTCAACGCCTCCGCTTGATTACCAAATTTCTAGTACGTGGGTTTCACCGATAAAAAACAGAAAATTTATATCTATAATGTATCTCAACCGATCTCAAAACTTCTGGGGTGTCGATTTTCGCAAAGCCTGTTCTTAGAGGAACTCTACTCCTTAAAAAGAGCATGCAAAATGTGTGTGCATGCGTGTGTTGTATGAATGAATTGAAAAACAATTTTAAATTTCTAATCACTCTTTCAGACATGAAAAAACGCAATATCAATCTGATTGACGCTTTAGCTACCTTAATATTTTAAAGGTTAAAAACTGGAAAACAGTTGCCAAAAGTAGCGATGCTTAGAAAAGATTTCTGGAGAAGGCCAGGACCCACACATGGCTGTAGAGCCATTGAAAAAGAAGAAAACTCTTAAGTCAATGAAAGTCGACAAATCCATCTTGGGTTATAGTTCTAACATTTCCAATTGTATATTACAGTTTAATTTTACGTTTAAAATTGCTCTAAAAATTGGAGAAAAATTAACAGATAGATATTACAACTAACATACTACTTTAATTAATGCTTTATAAAAGAACTGGTGTACTATTTCTGTCGCCTATAGACGTAGAATGAACTGCTATTGACTGTAAGCAAATACCCAACACAATAAGTAGTTTATGATACTTGCCAACACTTGTTTACATACATCATATAGGTAATGTTTTGAAACATGAACAGAGATTTTTCAGCATTAAAAGAAAGCAAAAAAAATTTTTTTTTTTGGATTGAATCTTCAATTTAAAGTTGTAATTCAAATCAAAGCAGTTGTAGAACATTTTAGAATTTGTAACTCCTTAAATACAAATACTACAAAATGAGAAAAGTTTTTAAATTAAGAGTTGATATAACCTTTAAACGAGTTTAAGGTACCCGTGATTTTAAACAGGAGCATAAATGGATAATTTTCATGATACTTAGTGTCACTTAGATTAGAATACATGTATGAAATTGTTTTAAGGACATTTTAACTGAAAATATTATTTAAATACAATATTTCGGCAAAAAATTAACTTAGAATAACCTTTTTCAGAATGTTCTCCTTTTATAAAAAAGATATAATAATATTTTGCCTGTATATAGCTCAGACTTCTGTACAGAGGCTCAACTATAATTTTTGAAAAATTCACATTATTTTCAGAGTTACAACCATTTTGAAAGTAATATTATCGGCGTTTTTTTTTCTTAAAAGTTCTCCCCCCTGTTGCCGTAAAACATGGATATAAACCCACTTCTAAGTTATATATTTCAAAACTTCTAGTTGGGCCTCTGTACAGAGGTCTGAGCTATATACAGGCATAATATTATTATAATAGAAGCAATTTTAACAAAGGAGAATATTTTGAAAATTAGTCATTCTATGTTCATTTTTTGTCAAAATATTGTACTTAAATAATTTTTTATTGTAATACTATTCTTAAAACACAATTTTATATACATTTTCTAATCTAAGTGACATTAAATATCATAAATATTATCCATTTATACGCAAAATCACGGTTCTGAACGTAGTCGGATACCTTAAGACGCTCTTTATTTCTTTAAAATTAAATTTTTAAATGATTTTTCCTTAAAATAGACTTATTGTTTATCTGTGACAAAAGCACCGCTTCAAGCTCAGTTTTTTTTCTACTTCAAGAATACGATTCTAGAGCCAACGGAAAAAATTCTGGTACGCAATAGTATTCTCAAAAACCATTGAGGATGCTAAGAACTCGTGAATCCTCCGTTAGGTTATTTTCAGGTAACCATCTATACTCGTACACTGCTCTTTTGGCAAAAGTTTTTTCATTTTCGCAATGGCAATAGAGGAGAGTTTCTTCGTAAGGATTTAATCTACTGATGAAAGTAGATTCCTTAAGGTAAGAAAAAGAAAGAAAAATGTTTATTTATACAGAAGTAATTTTAACAAATTTGAGTTTTCCAACGATTACAAGCACAGTATATTGTGCATTCCTTATATATAAAATATACTCGAAGTTAATCTACATATAAAGGAGATAAGCGACTCGCACTCGCTCACACAATCATCACGATATCTCCGGAACTATTAAAATTACCGACCTGTAATTTGGTTGACATGTTCCTTTCACAGAGTTGAGATCCGCTAAGAACGGATTTTGCGAAAATCGAACCCCAAGGGGCGCTACGAGGGATTAAAGGGCGTTATAAGTTATTTCCATTTTTAAACTACTGGACGTACAGTCGTGAAATTTGGTAAGCAGAATTCTTTTAGAGTAGAAATCCGCGACAAAACGGATTTTGCGAAAATCGAACCCCAAGAGGCGTTATGAGAGATTAAGAGGAGTTATAGATAATTACTTCCGATTTTAAACTCTAAGACTCACAGTCTTGAAATTTGGTAAGCAGAATTCTTTTATAGAGTAGACATCCACTCCAAAATGGTTTTTACAAAAATCGACCCCCAAGTGGCATTGTGGAGTATTATAAGGGTGGTTCAGTGCGATAATTATTTCCACATTTAAACTACTACAAGAACAATCTTGAAATTTGGTAAGCAGATTCCTTTTATGGAGTAGACATCCACTACAAAATGGATTTTATGAAAATAGACTCCCAATTTGCGTTGCGGGGGTTTAAGGGCCGATACATATAATTCTTTCCGATTTTAAACTCTTACAAGGGGAGGCTACGATGCATGGATCACCGATTCGATCCATTTTTTAGTACACGTGTAGGGCATAACCAGGAGTACAACGGGTGCAAGTAGTAAACAGGTGCGCTTCTCAGCCGTTTCCGAGAAATTAATTAATCGAAATTCAAGTTGCGTTCATATGCGTTTTACGTTAGCAAAAATTCAACGAGCGCGTAGCGCAGCGGTAAAAGCCCTGCTTCGTAAGCGCGGGATCGCTGGATCGAATCCCGCCGGTGAACTCGATTTTTTTTCTAATATTTCATATTTTTTACAAATTTAGGTGTCTTGAATAATATTTATTTTGGAATCAATTGTATAATTTATTTTTTAACGGAAAAAGGATTCTGAAAAATCATATACAGGAATGAACTTTTTTTCAACCACATAATTTACGTTATCTGCATTGCAAATAAATAAAAAATTATAATACAAGTAACAAATTATTATACAAATAATAATATTAGTATAATAATTATTTATTCGTTTTATATTATAATACAAATAAATAATTATTATACAAGTTTATGTGTATTCTATTATATGTACACTTTTATACATAAAAGGCACTATTTTTCCGTTCATTGCCGACTTCCTCGTACCCTGTAAGCAGTGACTCATCTATGGGTATTCGTTGGGACGTATTCTGACCTGGCGAGGACAGCTGTACACAAACAAAAGATTTCGGTTAGCAAGAAAGTAAACGGGTCTCCCAGTAAACGTTCAAATCCGCATTCGTTCGCTGGCTCTTGAGGTAGTAACATCGTAAAATTTTGAATAATTGTGAGATGTCTCATTTTACACGCACATAGTTATGTGCCGGGGCCTTCGAAGGCCGAAGAAAGTGATACTGATTCAAATTCCCAGACTAGTGAAGAGGCGAAAATACAGTTAAAAACGGCGCTAGTGTATTGTGAGCAGCTCCTTCTCGAAAATAATAAAATCGCGACGGAACCTTCTGCAGTGATTAAAGAAGAACATATGAAAATTGGAGAAAAATTGTACAGCACAATAATGGAAACACTGGCAGAAAATATAATTGTTATAGAAGACGATCTTATTTTGTTTGAAGAAGCCAATGAAGAAGGTCTGTTCGAAGAAGTCGAAGATTCTGGATTACAATCAGACGACGAGTACCATCCAGATAAAAAAGGTCGAAAATTGATACGGATGACATTCCGCTTGATTATAAAATAAAGGTGGTTAATTTGGCGAAAAGAGCACCCAAAATGGAGCCTGAAAAATCTGTAAAAAAGGGGAGGTTCCCGTCTGAAGAGAATGGATCAGTTGAAAATATGGGAGGAACAAATTAGGAGAGGTGGATCCACGAAAGATAAATATACAACAATTGATAAATTGACTCATGATAGCTTTGTGGAAGCTCGTCAATCCAACCAGCAAGTCACGACGAGGAACTTGCAGCAATGGGCTCTAGCTGCTGCCAGCCAATTTCCGGATTTGGAATTTAAAGCTTCAGAGGCGTGGGTCAAGATCTTCAAACGAAAACACCGAATTCGACAAAGAGAAATAACGAAATTTGTGTCGGAGAGAGAAACCGCGACAATGGAGGAGACCCATGCTGCTGCAGAAAAGTTTCGTCTCCATATACGAGCCCTCATCCCGAACTACGACAAGGATTTTGTCCTCAACACCGACCAAACAGGTATTCGGGATTTTTTTTCTTTCATACCAAAGTAAAATATCATGTAGACAATGAAATACTTATATTTTTACTCTTTTTTGTCAGGGTGCCAATACCAATCGACGTACAACCGAACCCTCGCAGAGCATAAGGATCGAAGGTTGTGCTTGTTAAGCGGAAAGATATGTGAATAAGGTCACGCATTCGTATACCGCACAATATGTTATGACCCTATCCGGAAAACTACTTCCAACGGTTTTCATCTGTCTGCAAGAGGCAAACGGAAACTTTGGACCGAGGGTGCAAAAATCAGTAAACGAGTATGCGAAAATATATACAAACGTTGCCATTACATCCTCAAAGTCTGGCAAGCTGACAACAGCATTGTACAAAGATTTTCTGATCGATGTGATGAAGCCATATGTGAAGTAAAGAAAAATTTCTTTTCCTAATTGATTCTTGGGGAGGGCAAACAAACCCGGTTTTGTATGACGAAATTTTCACAGATGATAAGGGTATACCAACTTGCACCATGAAAGTAATACCACCAAAATGCACTCCATTAGTGCAGCCGTGTGATGTTTATTTTTACCGGCAAGTGAAGAACTTTATCAAGAGACTACAGAACTGCGCTTACATTATCGAACAGGATAGAGAAATATCTTCCAGAGAAGATTGTATCAAAATTCAGTCTCTCGTACATCAATTGTCGGCACCAATTTTCTGTTGCATGTTAAAATACGCGTGGTTTGCCGCCAAATTGTGCGATGACCGGACATCGTTCATGAACATGAACGAAGTTTGCTTTCGGATAGATGTGCTAAAAAATTCCTGCGAATGCAAAAATTCGGCATTTATCACTTGCGCAAGATGCCGCAATAACTATTGTTTTCCCTGCTTCTATGACCGATATCATCCTACTTCGTGCAGTAATTCGGCGCTCGAACAGCACGATAGTGAATAGAAAATAGGGTAGAATAAATAGTTGTACAAAATACTGGGAATAAAAGTATTAATTCTTCAATCTCCTGTATATGATTTTTTTCAGAATCCTTTTTTTCCGTTAAAAAAATAAATTATACAATTGATTCCAAAATAAATATTATTCAAGACACCTAAATTTGTAAAAAATATGAAATATTAGAAAAAAAATCGAGTTCACCGGCGGGATTCGATCCAGCGATCCCGCGCTTACGAAGCAGGGCTCTTACCGCTGCGCTACGCGCTCGTTGAATTTTTGCTAGCGTAAAACGCATAGGAACACGCAACTCAAATTTCGATTAATTAATTTCTCGGAAACGGCTGAGAAGCGCACTTTACTACTTGCACCCGTTGTACTCCTGGTTATGCCCTACACGTGTACTAAAGATGGATCGAATCAGTGATCCATGCATCGTAGCCTCCCCTTGTTAGACGTACAATCTGGAAATTTTTTAAACAGATTCCTTTCATGGAGTAAACATCCGCTACAGAATGGGTTTCGTGAAAACCGACCTTAAAATGGCGATGTGGGGGCTTAAAGGGCGTTACAAATAATTATTTCCATTTTTAAACTATTAAACGTGCAGTCTTGAAAAAAAAAGTTGGTAAACAAATTCCTTTCGTAGAGTAGAGTTACTCTAACAAAGAATTTGGGAAAATCTACTAACAAGGAGGGGGGGAGGTTCTAGAAAAATAAATTTTTTTTCAGCTGCTAAACCCACATACTTGAAATTTGTTAAGCATGTTTCTTTTGTTGAATAGAGATTCAATAAGAATGGATATTACGGAAATCGACTCCTGGGGGAGTGGGGGCTAACTCAGTGTTTCTCAAACTGTGGGGGCGCCCCCCTGGGGGTGCGAGCATATTGAAAATAAAAGGTTTAAAAAAATAATTTTTTGGAATGAAAAAAACAAAATGCTTTCTGACATAATAAAAAATACACATTTACACTGATATAAATTATTTTTATCATCTGGTGATCATCAAAAATAAAAGATTCCACTTCAAACACTCATTAGCCATCTTTGATCCTATAACCAAATTTAAAAAATATTTTGTTTGCTTTGCGGTCAATATGAGAACTATGAGAGATTTTTTTTGTTACGTTTCTTTTAACGATATCAAACGATGAGAAATTTTTTTATTACGTTTCTTTTAACCTAAAATATTACTTTAGCTGACCTTCGAACTTACTGGTATGGTTATATCCGTCTTTTTTTGTAGGTAAGTTGTAAATATATATAATACATATATTTCTGTTTCATCTTTTTCCATGTGAAAGAGTTTTATGATACATGAATAAAGCATGAGTATTCTGAAACATATAATGCATAATGAAAAACGTTTTACACAATTATTTTTTAGAACATGCTACACTTTCCTTATGAACAATTTTGTAGTTTTGATAGCTGTGTTGTACGACTTATTATGGTTTATAAATGTAAATAAGCAGAATATTTTAAAAAATGGGCATCTGTGATCCCTATTGAATGAAGTTGAAACTGATCAAGCAATTGAAGAACCTACTGAAATAATGAATATTAATCAAGATCACGAAAGTAAATATCAGAAAAGTGTTAGACATGAAACGTTTGAGTTTATTTGAAATTTTCAAATGCTGCCTAAAGATCTTTATGAAGAAAACTATGAAGCCATAATGTAGCACTTCGCCTTGTCAAAAAGACACAAGGAAGAAAAAGTTCAAAATGCTATTTGTAGATCATCAAACAACAGCAAAACTACAAAAACGTGAACAAAATATGACAGTTTTGCTGGAAAATAACGTTCCTGTGTTGTTAGCGAAAAGTGTCTGTGATTTTTGTCCTTTATTGGACACGCACATTTGGAACATTTTCTTTAGTTTTATTGGATTTTTTCTCAAATTTTCAAAGAAAAATTGAAAAGTCCTTGAAAGTAGGTAAGTATATTTTCTCTTAATTAAATTATTCACTGGAATTGTGATTTTTATCGTGTGTAGTAAAAATAACTATAAAATAAATTATAGTTTTAAAACAAACTAAAAAACACGCTTTTATAGTGAATCGAACTAAAAAGTTAAAAAAAAATGAAAATATATATATTACTTAAAAGTAACATGTACAAAATTTAATACTTATCTTGTTAATTTGAACGGTTTATAATTATGATCGTATTGTAGCTTTAGCGCAAAAGTGCATTATTATTGCATTCAATACATTATTATTTTTAGGGGGGTGCGATAAAAATTTTAATTGAAAAGTGGGGTGCCAGTAGTGAAAGTTTGAGAAGAACTGCTCTACAGCAATTTCATTGGAAAATATTTTACCCGTTTTACCCACTTAGCAATACTTTCGTTCTCAAGGCGACATATTTGAAAATTACGGGAACTTTTCGTTTTAACTTAGGATTAAATACGGGTTTCATATTTTGGGTACATGATTGAAGAAAAACGCACACTCGGCTCAGAAATATACAGTATTTTTGAAATAAACGCCATTTTTCTCCCCCTCCCAAAAAAAATATTCTCTTGTATTATGTATGATTCTCCCAAATTAATGTTCAAAACTGATGGTATTATGTATTTTATTTCATCATCTGATGTCAACAATACATCTAACTACGCTACTCTGAGTAATCATTAAAAGTTAGAACATGTACTACCTTTGTGTTTTCCTAACTTATTGCAGTCTTTTCACAGTGACCAAATTCCCTCAGAACTTTTCTGAAGACATTGAAGAGCAAAACCATCTCACCTGGCCTCAATATTTGGTTCAGAATTGTATAAGAAAGTTAAAAAGAACATTTTGAAAGAGTGCGTACTCTGTACAAATTAGAAACACAATTAGCTCTGAATTTATTGAAAAAAAAACAATTTAAAAGTAATTATATAAAGAGTGTTTTTTTTTCAGGTATAGAAGTTTAAGTTGGCATTACTTTCCAAGATGGCGACGGATTTAACGGCTGTCAAGTGATTTATTCTCAGTTTGGTTTGGCAATTCATCGTGAATAGACTCACGCCTGAACAACGCTTTCAAATTGTGCAATTTTATTTCGAAAATAATGGTCGATTTTCATAAGCGAATTTTGTTTAGCGATGAAGCGCACTTCTGGTTGAAGGGCTACGTCAACAAACAAAACTGCCGAATTTGGAGTGAAGCTAATCCACAAGTGTATGTCGAAACACCGTTACATCCAGAAAAACTGACTGTTTGGTGCGCTTTATGGGCTGGTGGAATCCTTCTTCAAAAACGATGAAGGCCACAACGTTACAGTCAGTGGTGATCGGTATAGAGCCATGATTACTAACTTTTTCATTCCTGAATTGAACAATCATGATGTCCAGGAGCTGCGGTTCCAACAAGACGGTGCAACATGTCACACAGCTCGTGCCACAGTCGATTGATTGAAAGACACGTTTGGTGACCACCTAATTTCACGTCTTGGACCTGTGAATTGGCCTCAAGATCTTGTGATTTAACACCGCTAGACTATTTTCTGTGGGGCTATGTAAAGTCATTGGTCTATGGGATAAAACCACAAAAGCTTGACCATTTGGAAGACAACAGTCGCCGTGTTATTGCCGATATACAGCCACAAATGTTGGAAAAAGTCATCGAAAATTGGACGTCCAGATTGGACTACATCCGAGCCAGCCGTGGCAGTCTATGCCAGAAATCATATTTAAAATGTAATGCCACAAGATTATCTTTCGAATAAAAAATTCATGTCAATCGAATAATACATCGTTGTTTTATTGCAATTTAAAATTCTATACCTCTAAAAACACCTTGTGTGTGTGTGTGTGTGTGTGTGTGTGTGTGTGTGTGTGTGTGTGTGTGTGTGTGTGTGTGTGTGTGTGTGTGTGTGTGTGTGTGTGTGTGTGTGTGTGTGTGTGTGTGTGTGTGTGTGTGTGTGTGTGTGTGTGTGTGTGTGTGTGTGTGTGTGTGTGTGTGTGTGTGTGTGTGTGTGTGTGTGTGTGTGTGTGTGTGTGTGTGTGTGTGTGTGTGTGTGTGTGTGTGTGTGTGTGTGTGTGTGTGTGTGTGTGTGTGTGTGTGTGTGTGTGTGTGTGTGTGTGTGTGTGTGTGTGTGTGTGTGTGTGTGTGTGTGTGTGTGTGTGTGTGTGTGTGTGTGTGTGTGTGTGTGTGTGTGTGTGTGTGTGTGTGTGTGTGTGTGTGTGTGTGTGTGTGTGTGTGTGTGTGTGTGTGTGTGTGTGTGTGTGTGTGTGTGTGTGTGTGTGTGTGTGTGTGTGTGTGTGTGTGTGTGTGTGTGTGTGTGTGTGTGTGTGTGTGTGTGTGTGTGTGTGTGTATTATGTGTGTAATGTGTGTGTGTGTGTGTGTGTGTGTGTGTGTGTGTGTGTGTGTGTGTGTGTGTGTGTGTGTGTGTGTGTGTGTGTGTGTGTGTGTGTGTGTGTGTGTGTGTGTGTGTGTGTGTGTGTGTGTGTGTGTGTGTGTGTGTGTGTGTGTGTGTGTGTGTGTGTGTGTGTGTGTGTGTGTGTGTGTGTGTGTGTGTGTGTGTGTGTGTGTGTGTGTGTGTGTGTGTGTGTGTGTGTGTGTGTGTGTGTGTGTGTGTGTGTGTGTGGGTGTGTGTGTGTGTGTGTGTGTGTGTGTGTGTGTGTGTGTGTGTGTGTGTGTGTGTGTGTGTGTGTGTGTGTACATAAAATAATTCCCTCTAGTATCATTTTCAGTAAATTTTAATTCTTTAGTACATTCCTTCAGGACAATTGTTTAATTATTTTAATTTACCTGGCCGCATGGTCTGGATTTTAAATCACACTCGGATAATAAGATTGCGTCAAAAGCTGTCACCCGCCAGTTTCTAAAAAATTGTGGCATATGTTACAAGGATTCACGCGACCTTCACAGGCAGTATTAAAAGCAAGAGTTCCTTCTTTGCCCGCGCTATCTTTCTTTGTCTCCTTGTCTTCGTCTAAAATATGCGTTAATCTGCTGCAGTTTGTTTTATCTTTTGTGCTTTATGTCTTAGTGTATGCTTCTTGTGCTGTCGTAACGCTATACGTTTTAATGTAAAAATAAACAGGATTTAGCATTGCACATGACTGCCTCGTCAATATCAGCAAATATGAAAACATCAACAGTCTAAAATATTCATCGTTAAAAGCATAATCATCCCTCGCCAAAAAATGATATTCGGTGTTAACGCTCGACACGATTATAACATATATACATATATATATATATGTCAGACCCTATACCTGCTGGTAAAATGAGGAGGGCATCATCTCATTAAGAACGTCTTTATTTCGCTTCAATCACATGAAATCCAACATGGCGGCCCTTTGGCGCGCAACCAGATGGTACAAAAGTCAACATCTTGGCAAGGAGTCCCCAGCTAAGCCTTTTCGAGTATGCATTCTCCTTCATCAGCGCTCGCTCCATCTTTAAATAGGCTTATTTAACCACAAATCCTTACACGATGTTAAAGAGTTCGCTCTATTTTCATTTATTATTTACTTAATTTTGAAGCTAAACTTTTCAAACCTGACATATATATACGAGGGCTGTTCAGAAAGTATCGAGACTGAATTTATTATGCAAAAACATACATACATAAACAGGTTTTGAGTCAATCTCCTTCGAAATATGCTCCATTGGCAGTACACACTTGGCTCAACGATGTTTCCAGTCCTTGAAACATTTCTGGAACTCAGACTTTGGGATGGCCTGAAGCTGCTGTGTCGAATTCTGTTTTATGGATTCAATGTCCTGAAACCGGTATCCTTTTAAGGTGTTCTTGATCTTGGGGAAAAGGAAAAATCAGGAGGTGACATATCCGGCGAGTAGGGAGGATGTGCTACTTGGATTGTTCCGTGTTTTGTCAGGAACGGCTGCACAAGATTGGCGGTTTGCGCTGGGGCTCCGTCATGATGAAGCATCCAGCGAGAGGACGCCCACAACACCGGTCGTTTTCTGCGAACAGCCTCTCTTATTCTCCTCATGACGTCCAAGTAGAATTCCTTGTTCACTGTCTGGCCCTGGGGACCGTACTTATGATGAACAATTCCATCTGCATCGAAAAATACAATCAACATGACTGAACTTTGATCGCACCTACCGTGCTTTCTTTGGCCGAGGAGAACCGGGGGTTTTCCATTGTGACGGCTGCTGCTTTGTTTCGGGATCGTATCCGTAAACCCACGACTCATCCCCAGTGATGATGAGCTTCATGAACTACGGATCGAAAACCCGAGCACGACTCATCGTCTCATCTCCAAATGCTGTTTTCATTTTCTCGTAGGTTTTCAGTGCCCGTTTTACCGAGCTTAAAGCAAAACTTGATAAAGATTCGCTGATCCGTGTTTTCACACATTTTCCTTTTTTTGACGAATGCAGGCAAACACTCCACGTGAAAGAGGTCAGTGTGACTGAACGGCGCTCTGTACAGACCTGCCGATTTTTGTGAGACAAGGGGAAATATGCGTGCGCATGATGCGCACACAGTCCCTCCGCTAAGGATTTTTTGGAATAAATTCAGTATCGATACTTTCTGAACAGCCTTCGTATATCCTGTTCCTTCTCAGTGTGCAGGGTGCTACCAAATTCGACCAATAAATTCAGAGGGGTGATAGCAGGTAGCATGGGATCGACAAATCACCATAGAACATGGGGTCGCAAACCACGTTTAGTCGTGGAAAGTCGCATTAATAGTAGCCGTAAGGAGTACGATGAGCTGGACGAGAGAAGTAGCCAGACGAACACGGAGATGTGGTTCACGGAAGAAGGTTAGGTCGAAGAAACCTGCATGTATGCGAATTTTTTACTTCTCTCAGAGTTGCTACAGAGAGTATCAACCACCACGAAGTAGAACGTGTGATCGGTCATGATGGTACACGAGCACAGTTTTCAATTGCGGTGCATTAGCACCTCTGTACGACATATCCCGAGATTTGGGTTAGACTTGTTGTTTGACCTGCACGCTCATCCCTTGAATTTCTTCTTCTGAGGCTACCTGAATTCTCTTGCGTCCTCGCTTCAAATGACATCATCAGCCTACTGGATTTGTTTGAACGCGTCCGTCGTTGTCGGCCGTGCTGTGACCTACGCGAACAATTCCCATGACAATCACTTGTCACTACATTTCTGACGTCGAGATGTGATGCATTGTTCTTAATGTAAACATTCTTTATGTCTAATAACTGTATTTCTTACCTCTCATTGCCTCTTTTCATTCCATACGACACCATACTCTTCATATAATTGTTTTTGCAAATTACTTCGACTAAACGTTATTTGCGACTCCATGTTCTATGATGATTTGTCATTCCCATGCTGCCTGCTATCATCCCTCTGAATTTATCAAACAGATTTGGTAACACCCTGTATAATGACCAATTTGTACTGAGGATATAGTAATTTATCATAAATAAAATTTTATTTTTAGAAATAAAAATATGAGTTTTCACTTTTTTCCTAAAGGGCTTATTTGTTTAAACATGCGGGATTTAAAAAAAGAGAATTCTCCATTTATATGACTCAATTAATTATTAGCCAATATGTGTGTTTTTAGAAATAAAAACTTACATAACAATTACTTTCATTGCGTCTATTTAAATTATTCTATTTATTAATTTATTATTAACCGATTTATTACTATTTTATTAATAAATTGGTATTTAGTTAACTATAGTATTTTGCTAGAAATAAATAGAAATTTATATAATCCCTCTTGGAATATATACATTGTTAAATAATTATATATAATCCATTGAATAATTATTATACAAAAGAAAACTATTTTGTAAAATCAAATTATGTTTTTCCCACTGAAACTTGCAAATTAAACAAATGACTAGTAGAAAAAAAGTTCTCTCTTAATGAATATTTAAACACGGTGGGGGTAACAATGTAACAGCAGGTATAAATTTAATACAGAAATTAATGTTTAATAAAAAATTTAATGGAGTTTTGAAGAAGAGTTGTAATATATTTATTACAATTTATATAATTGAAATTTCATTTTTTAATTTATACATCTAAATTGATTTTTCTCATACATATAATACTAATAATGTAATTCATCTTTATTTTTAAACGCCTTATACTCATTAGCACAAAAATATTCATAATATTAAAAACTGATCACATAAAATAAGCTTTAATATGCTATTATTCAACTTTTATACAGGGTGTCCCAAAAATACTTCTCGAACTCTGCACAGCCAGATTCCTCGTTGGGAATATATAAAAAACTCCCAACTGTGCCTGTACATTCCATAGTTTACGAAAAAAATACGAGAAACAAAGTATGAAAAATTGCGTTGATGATAATAGTGATAAAATCTTTTTGTGCAAAATAGGGGTTTTTTTTACAAAATTTGTAACTGAAATTTTAATGTTAATGGTAATCAGTTTTTTTTCTTTTGCTTGTACTTTTAATAAAAATGTTGATATACTAAGAAAAATCAGAGTGGGATCTGTATCTAATTTCTTTGTTTGCCCGGTTTTTTTTTGGGGGGGGACCCGGATATTTTACGATCTTCTCTTACACATGTTTGGGCCCCTGAAGCTTGAGGACCCTATATCATAGATACGGTGGTAGCTACACCCCTAGACGTATTCCATGTTTAATCTGTTAAATGTATTAAGTATAAAAGCTTCTAATTATTTTTGTTGTTGTAATCAACATTATGCGGAGCATGAAAGAAATTTATTGATATGAATGCTGTGGTTAGATACCATTTGTACTTCAACTTACCACCATCTTGGCGTATTATTATTAGCATATTTAATAAAAGTTCAATACAGGAAAACGAGTTATTGGCCCACCCTTGGCGCCATTTCGATTTCTCCATCGCCAAAAGAGAAGATTAAACAAGAATTTTGCCTAATTTAAACGCGCCATTATAAAACGTTTTAATGGTATTGCAAAAACAATTTTAATTAAAGCACTACACTTCAAAAAAATACAAATTGTAAAACCATTTTGAACTCATTAAACTATTTTTATGCGATTCGTTTCTAAGTGATAATGGATCGATGGAAACGAAATATCTCATCAAAGTATGAAAATGTAACTGGGATGGATTACTTTCTAATTAATAATTTCGTAATTCCAAGAATCACTCACAGATCAAGTGCTTTCTACCACTCTAGTACCGTATTTCGCTAAACTGTCTAGGTGCAATATATGGGCAGGTGCATTTCAGGGAAGAACTTAAGAATGGACTGTGTGATTTAATTGATGCGATTATTCATTCGAGTGCCATTTTCAAACGAATCAGACAAGTGGTGAAACTGAGAAAGCGTTTTCATCATAACACTATTTCGTCTAGGACTCGTTACAGAATGTAATGTTGATTTCTAGATATTTGAAGGTCATTCATATGACCATGAATGTTTAATATTATATGTCTGAAAAAAGAATTGTACAGATGTAGGATCAGCGGTCCCAAATTTATGGTCCAAGGACCACTGGTGGTTCATGAAAAGATTTCGCTCGTCCGCAGAAAAATTTTGACATTATTTATATTTTTAAGAATATTCAGTTTCAATATTGATGAGTAGCCCAATGTATCGTGGAATATGGATTATATTTTTCTTAAAAATTTTTTTTAGCTACTTAATTAGTGAAATTTTTAGCAGGTTTTGCTAGTGTGTCTAACGACATTTGAAGGAAAGAGTTGGCAACCGTGGTAAATTGAAGGCATAACACCTCAACTTGTAGATATTGCTTTGCGTTGCCATTTTGTTCTTGTTTTCCTGGGTTAGATGGAAATATAAGTACAAATGTATATAAATATCAATTAAGTTGCAGTGGTTCGCCAAATTGTGGTCAATTGTATTTTAGTGGTCCTCTATGTAGTGGTCAAAATATCTCTAATGGTCAAATCCTCTATATAAAAGTCCGTCAAAATATATAATTATACACTTAGTGATTCATGGAGTTCCAAAGATTGGTGACCGCAGTGTTAGAAGATAGTTTTTCTTTATACACAGAACGTATACTCAAACTGGAATTTGTTAATCACACAAAAACAATACTGAAATACATTTAAGTTTAAGATAGTGTTCGGAAAATACTCGACTATACGAAACATTTTAATCTAGATGGTTTCAGATCCTTTTATAGCAGAAGTTTCGAAATCTTTCAAGGCTACTTTGTAACAAAAAAACCTTCATACACCTGCATAGCTATTTCTAAGAATTCCTCACCCATGCGGTTTTGATTCAAATCCAATGTTTGAGTAGAGCTAGATTCCATAATAAAAAAACACCAACAATATTCAAAAACATAAATAAACAAATAAACTATTTATGGTACTTAAGTATTATACTATCGACTAATTTCATCAACAGAAAAGATATCCCCAATTTAAAAAAATGTTACTAAATTCTGTCATTATTATTACTTGAACGTGCAAGAAGCGGTGTCCACTATTGGCTGTACTTTTCCGTGACATTTGGTGACGTCTTTTAATTTGACGAAATTGGTCGATGGGGTATATGTAAATACCATAATAATGTAAATTTAAATACCATAATAATATGTAAATACCATATTCACATACAGATTTACTCAAAATTGGAAGAAAAATTAATTAAAATACTCAAATCTAAAGAAATTAACTTTTACTTATATGCTACTCGTAGAATAGGAGAACAGGTTCTAAATATAATCTTTTAAAAGTGGATGATGAAAAAACTCACGTTTATTTAACTTCAATTGTAATTGTAAGATTTCCGACTGAAATCTAATCTAACTTCCTTCAAATTTACAAGCTCGATAAGAAATCAGTTAGCAGTATAGTCTAATCATAAAATTGCTATGCCCTTCATATTAGTTAACATTCTACAGCACATCTGAATATCACCTTTCTTTTGTAAGGAGGTTCTAGTTAAAATCTTCAACAACGTTAAAAAACCCAAATACCTCGTGAGAAAACGCGTTACGATACCTACAGTCAAATTTACCTTGTGTGTGTGTGCGTGTGTGTAAAAGAGAGAGTATATTGTATAGCCCACTTGTGTTGCTTCTCAATGTGATATTAATAAATAATCATTCAATCTCTCATATTACTCTAGATATCTGAATAAATTTACTGTAACACAAAACTCGAACCACTATATATTTCCCATAATGAGCAATGATAAAAACTGAAGTGAAAAAATAAAATTTTATTATTTCCTTATTATTTAAAATGAGTTTCGTTGTTAAATATCTTTTATTTCCTACATTATCCCTTTAGAATTAAAGGACTCCAATTTATGAATTAAATAGTTGAAAAACTTTTTTTAACTAAACAGAATAAAAATGTTTTAATTTCTCCCAGAAAAAATAAACATAGTCATAATTATATACATACGATTCACACAGCATCATGTTTATATGAAAATATCGATCTGTATCATCATTTTCACATTTCGAATTCTCTAAATTCATTAACAAGCCACGTGACGTTTGATACACGGCAATATGTATTCACTGGACGTGTCTCATTAATTCTACATTCATTTCGACTGACCGCCGGCGTTCGAAAACGAATTAAGAAGAATGGGACGTTAGAATGGAAAGTCAATGATCATCCATAAATTAGTGAAAGACAATTATCTCCAAGGATTGCAAATAAATATTCTCATAACACTTGGAAATCACTTCGAGAAGAGGAGACTTGACACAATTCTATGACAATGACACTTATGGTTAAATGAACGCGCATTCTGTTTATTGTTATTCGAATGTTCCTGTGTATGCTCGTCTGCTTACGCTAATAAATTGACCTGATGAAATTTGGAGTTCTCAGCTCTGAAGGAACTTGAACCTCACTGTAGAGCCAATGGGTGAATGAGTTATAAAGCAACATGAGGGTTATTAGTGTATTGCCCAAGGGTACCGAGCTCTCCCAAAGGGATTTAGAGCTACAAAACGATCCCCCGGGAAACAACCATCCCCGCGTTCAAATTTTTATTGAACAAAATAATTGCTTACATTTTATACCGTAGCACACATTAAATTTACAGAATACAAATTAAAAATCAATGAAACGAAATGAATATGCAATTGCAAGGTACAAACATACAAAGCTGAAAATAATAATAAAGAGCATAAAGGGTAAGAGAAGGAAGAAGAAGAATATAAACTACTCTAGCATTATAGCAAATACATCAAAATAATATAAATGTAAAATGCAAATGCACCGTTTCAAAGAAAAAGAAGAAAGCAGGAAACATTTGGGAAAAGAAAAAAAGAAAAAGGAAGGGGCAAATCCCGCTTGTGACCTCATAAGATTACCGATCCAATCCCGCCTAAGGAATTTGATCCCGGGTTGTAGAGGCAATTTTAATACATTTTTTTTTAGTTTGGAGTAAATAGAAGGATTTATAATGATAGATTAGCACAAGGGTTTTTTAGCATTTTGGGATGGAGAGACCAAATGGACATCCTTAGTCAGAGGACATGCGAACATATAATGGTCAGCGTCCCCAACATAACCAGAAAGATAATTGGGAGTAGCTTTTAATTTGAAGCGATGTAAATAAGGAACAAATGGGCCATGATTTAATAAGAATTTCGTGACGTAACTGGAATGAGAATTGATATCTAAACTAGGTTTGGAAAAGAAGGGTTTGACTCGTAAGCCAGTATTAGAATTTGACCACCAACTTTCCTAGTCCTCAATTAATTTATTTTGGAAGATTTTGATGACATAAAAGAGGGGAGTCACTCACCTCTAGATGGATCTCGTAATTTTGAACCATGATTAAGAAGAAAAACATTTGACCTGGCACCAAACTCTCCAAACTAATTCACCGCACCAACGGGAAGTTTTTGAACCATGACAGATTTAACGTGTAAAGGCCCCTCTACACCAGTGGTTCCTAAGCTCATTGTACCCACGGAACCCTTTTCATATCAACAGTTTGGACATGAACCCTCAATTGAAAGAACTCTGTTTCCGCGTAAAGTAGAAAGATTACAAATTTAACATTGAAGTTTTGAAAATAATGAAAATATTATATTGATAAATATTATATAATAAGACTATTTCGTAAAACAACTTTTACCAAGCTATAACTAGCTAACAAAATGTACTCGTATGTACAAAAGGATTTTATTTGTTTTGAAAAAAAACTTAACATACAAAGAATAATACTTCTCTTTGATGAAAACAAAGAAAAAAATTTGCATTCATTTCATATCTCGGGACCATGCTCAAAACAAATATAAATTGTTGACTAGTTACTTGACTCTTATAAACTGCTATATTTCAGGTAAGTTATTGCATAAAGTGGAGAGATTCTGTTCCTATTTAAACCTGCATTGAGGGCCGTAACTGCGATCGTCCCGACTTCCATCGTACGTCGCTTGCCATTTCTTGTATTTTATATAACGATCTATAATATTTTACTCTAAAATTTTACTTAAGAATTAACATTAATTTATCTTAACTTTCATAATAATTTAAATGGATCGCAAATATTTTACTTTTTATAAACATTCCTCTCCCCCCTCAATGTTTTCTACACACTTCAAATTGATTTTAATTTTCCACACCGAACCTCCACATGCACGAGGACCCTCAGGAGTCCATAGAAACCACATTGGGAACCTATGTTCTACACCAGAGGTCTTCAAATTGTAATCCACGGAACAATGGGGTTCAACGAAGTAAGCTGAGGGGTTCCACGATTCATAATGAAAAATAGAAAGGAAAATTATAAATGTATACACAAAATGGATTCACGTTCTCTATGAAGTTTGTACAACCAGAAGTATCAAAAGCTCAACCTAGTAATTAAAACTATATACACTATATACACTGGTGTGCAAAACTTAAGCTATAATGTAAAAATTTAGCAGGTAGCCATGAAATTGCAGAAAAGGAGGTCAGGAGATCAGTACAGTGAACAAGTAAGTCAGTAGAAACGTCCTGCGTATGCAAATATCAGAAACCAAACGTCAGAAGTGACGTGAGCGTACGCAAAACGCGTGATGTCAGGGCGCGCTGCTCAACAGTAGAATAAAATGAAGGACGGAGACGCAATTCAACATATTCGTTGCAGGTGCCAGTGACTCAGTTCGTGAAATATGGCTAGAAGAAATCACCTGGACGACTTCACACGTGTAAGAATGATCGGAAAGCTGGAGGAGGGGCGTACCGTCATCAGTGTAGCTGCAGAGATCGGAATCAACAAAAGTGTCGTTTCGCGCGCTTGGAAAGCGTTCCAAACCACAGGTACAGCTGTTAGAAAGGTTGGTGGTGGCCGCCCGAGGACGACAACTGTAGGGGATGACCGATATATCATCCTGCAGGCGAAAAGAAACCGACGGCAGTCAGCAAGCGTCATTGCTCAGCAACTCTCTACAACAACGGGGTGACAAGTGTCGCGGTTTATTGTGGCCAGACGCCTTCACAAAGGGGGCCTATTCGTCTGCCGTCCTGAACGCTGCCTCCCGTTGAAAGTTGACCACCGACGCCACCGTTTACATTGGTGCAGAGAGCACAAAACTGGACAACTGATCAATGGAGTCGTGTCTTATTTACGGATGAGAGTCGGTTCAGTACCAGAAGCGATTCTCAACGCGTTTTGATTTAGAGAGAGATCGGGACATGGTTTTATACCAGTAACATCAAGGAAAGACACCATTACGGTGGTCCTGGAGTTCTTGTCTAGGGAGGCATTAAGCTGAACGGGCGAACTGAGCTCCACATTTTCGATATAGGGTCTGTAACTGGGGATCGCTATTGTGAGGAGGTACTTTTTCCCCATGTGTGTCTTCATTTTTAATGGATGACAATGCACGGCCACATTGGACTTTTGCTGTTGAGAAGCTGCTGGAAAGTGAAGATATCACTCGAATGGATTGGCCAGCGTACTCCCTAGATTTAAATCCCATCGAACATATGTGGGATGCTTTGAGGAGACGTTTTGCAACACGCTTACATCATCCGGAGATCACCCAACAATTCAAACAGATGCTGATTGAAGAATGGGCACTCCTACCGCAAGAAATGTTGCACCAGCTGGTTCTGAGTATGCGGAGACGGTGCGAAGTAACCATTGCAGTGAGGGGAGGGCATGTACCATATTAAGGAAAATCTGCTTGTTGTTCTTCCTGTTGGATAGACCATCATGAGTCACGATACTATGCGTTCAATAAAGCTTGTTTTTGTTTGATTCCATACCGTATGCATTGTATTCCTTTTTCAGTGTCGATGCTTTCGTCATCCTTTACGTACATAGTACTTTCCCTCATTTCTGAATTTCATGTCTCTCAGATGATTTTTCGTGAAGTTATGGCAATAAACCCACCTGTTGCTTAAGTTTTGCACACCAGTGTAATATCTACTACATTGTGCATATTCTATTATTTGCAATTCCAGGTTCCATAAATTACTTTGTACTCGTTAGTACAATATTATGCTAAATTATTAATAGTTTTTTAAAATGCTCCTTTTTTTATTTATAGATCACTTGTAAGGAAGGAGGGGAAACAATTTATCGATATTTTAACACACACACATTTGACGTTAAAATCTATATTTAAACAAAAACTGCTCCTAAAATTTAGGTTGTTGATTCATGCAAAATACGCGGGATTTTTCTCTCCCAGATGTTAACATTGTAACGCTGCTCTCTCTCTCTCTCAGCACATTGTATTTAAATTAAAAATATTTATAAATGTTTGTGACAAAAAAACCCATTTAAATGAACAATATAAAATGCGATTGTAGATCATTTCAATAGTTCTAGACTTCGACAGAGTTTGTGCAAGAATTTGCTGGCACATATATCAGTTACTAAATATTAAAGATGAGTAAGTGAGATTTGGATGACAAATTATTATATAAATGAATAAATTATAATATAATTACATTAAAACTTTTTGAATAACAAATGCATTTTTTTCTCTTTACATAAAGTATGTATAATATGTTGATCAATTTTAAATATTATGTTAAGACATTGTTGTAAGTGTGTGTGTGGAATGGGGTTCCCCGAAACACCTTACAGTTCTAAGGATTCCCTGAATCGAAAAATGAAGACCACTGCTCTACACGTGGGATTTTTGGTGGCACTAGGACTGGAACTCGAACTCATGACCCGAGGTCGTCCAACTCATGGATGAGTTCGTCCGAGGCCACATTGAGCCAATGGTGTTAGGAACAGTGTACGTAAGTATGTTATCTCCAAAACAGCGAATATATGCAACAGAGCTAGAAAATTATTAGGTTTTCAATTTATATATGCTTGGAGTTTACATATTTAAGAACTCTAATGAATTAAGGAGCAATAGACTCCACCGAATTTTTCAAATACACTCTATAACAAAAAAACGACGCACCAAGAACAAGTCGTCCGATTGACACAAAAAATGGTGGGTAGAAAAATTATGCACAGAATAGAAAATGAGTAAAATTTCACAAAAATTAAATGGTTTATTTCAGAGTTACATAGTCACAAACTAACAAGCTCAATAAGGTGTTGACCCACCTCTAACCTGGATGCAAGCTGTCACACACCGTGCAATAGAGTAATAAAGCATCCCGGTGGTCTCCTGCGGTATTTCTTGATAAATTTTCACTAATTGTCGGGGGGCCAGATCATGAACATTCCCTTTAGATGCAGTCGCCTTCTCATCATACCCTAGACATGCTCGATTGGAGAGAGATCTGGCTGACCAAGAAAGTGCTTGACAAGCTGTAGGACAGTTCATAACAACACGTACCGTATGTGGTTTGGCGTTATCTTGCCAAAAAATGAGTCCAGGGTGCTGCTAAAGGAACGGTAGCTAAACAGTTCTGAGGGTGTCGTCGACGTACCGCTGTGCTGCAAGTGTGCTCAAATAACGACCAAAAGGGTCCGGCTGTCAAAAGAAATGGTGTCTCAGACAATAACTCCTGGTCGAGGGCCTGTGTGGAGTGCAATAGGGAAAGCAGTATCGGCACGCTTCCCTGGGCTTCTCCAGGCTCGTCCTCAATGATCGTTAGGACACAGTTGGAAGTGGGATTCGTCGCTAAACACTATAGGTGCCCAGTCAGTATGATTCCAATCTGATCGAGCTAAGCATCACTGTAATCTGGCTCAACAACGTGCAGGCGTAAATGGAAGATGGCATAGAGATCAGTACGAGCGTAAATTTCGCTTTATCAGCCGTCTGTGAATGATCATGATGGACACTCGTGTGCGTGTGGTACATCTGATGGTTGATAACGATGAATCTGACGCTGTGACAGCTGATCTAACAGTCAATCTGTTCTCCCGAACTACCATGCCCCTAGGTCGATGGCTACCATCATGACGCTGAAATAAGCCATTTTCCACCCATTCTTGCCAGCATCTTCTAATGGCCGCATCGCTTCGACCCAAATGACAAGTGATTCTCCGATTTGCCCAAAATGCCTTTTTCGTTCAATGATACGACCTCTTTCAAACTCTGACATTTGCTCGTAATGAGCTCAAATCCCTCGGCGAGGCATTTTTTCAGTCTTTAAAAGGCATCCTAAATTGTAACGCAACCGAAATTTTGACCATCAGACTGAGAATCGCTTCTAAGAGACACCTGCTGAGTGCGCAGTTCCGATGCGCTGTAGCTCCCTTTATATATTCGTTGGGCACCAAATTTTAATCATTTGCATGTTTGGTACAAATGTTTTTGCATACGAAATTTCATTACAATCGGGCAACTCCTTCTTGGTGCGTCGTTTTGTTTTTGTTTTTGTTTTTTGTTATAGAGTGTGTACATGTTTATTAAGCGTATAGAAGCGTATTCTTTGTGTCCGTTAACAACAGCATAGCGTTTTATACAAGCTCTAGTGCATAGCTAGAGCTCAAAGAATATATGAATACGACTAAATATGTGTACAAGCTGAGGCGTTCCATCCTCAAGACACTTCACTAAAGAACAATTCATTTTTCCTTTAACCCTTTATCTACCGCATTATGATTTACTGCAGTTTTTTTTCATATAATATTTTTCTTTGGATCACTACATTGAAAATTTTAAGGCATATACATAAACAAAATACTCAACTTTAGGAAATTTAATCCATTACAGCTAATTAATTAATTAAAGATATTCAACTGTAAATTTAATTATAAACATTGTCCACTTAAAATAAATAGTCAAATCGTTTTCTAATCTCTTCATTAACATACAAAAAAAATAAGAAACTTAAATTTTGACATTAACCATTTTTGGGGGGACAAAAATGATAATCTTCACAATGCACTGAAATTGCCGTCAGCTAAGAACGGAATTTCTGCTATAAAACTATTCACCTTCCCCGCTAAAATATTCATCATAGAACCCGTGTTGCCACATATTTTGAAAGAGTAAATTTCGAAGAATATTCCTGCTAAGTATCGTCAGAATATTCGTAAAAATAGTTATTCTAGGTAATTTTAAAGTGAGTGGTACTTAAAAGTACCGTCGGTAAAGGGTTAAAGGGGGAACTTATATCAAAGCAAAGGTTTTCAAATTAGTGCTCGTGAAAGGTTGTACTAGAATTCTCATTTGTGAAAGTTGAAACAATTTTTCACAACATATATTAATGAAAATCTTACAAAACCTCAACGACTTCAATTTTATCTGAACTTTCTCCCTCTACCTTTGTAACGGGTCTATTCGTGTACCTCCTACTAATCCTCTTGGAGTAAAACTGTTACTTTAAATATTATTCTATCGAAAACTGTCTCCGAGGAAAACACGAATTATGCTAATCAAGGCTTATATTTAAAGAATAACTTTCAGGTTCGAGAAGGAGAGAAATAAAAAGCAAAAGGATAGCAGTTAGAGTAATTAACGTAAAGCTAGCCGAGAGCGCTCAGTAAATTATTTGCTTAGTATTTAAGATCGACTATTTCGTCAGTTTGATATTTAAATTTAATTAGTGTCGGCTTGAAGTAGATTAATTTAGAACTTATCTTCAAATATTTAGAAGGTGTATTGTCAGGACGTGCTAAGAGTAAGTGATCTCACTTATAATTAAATCTTCAATCTTCTCGTCTACCTCGTGTTTGCTCCCGTATTTATATATAGGTGCATTTCTTGACTTAGGTTATTGAAATTTGTTAGGTTGTTGTGAGAATTGTTAATAATTTGAATTTGTTTTGACTATGGCTAATCTTCCTTCTAACTCTCGTATGTAATCGGTGACGAGACTGAGAAGTCTCTCTCTCTCACCAAGTAAAGATTTTTTTTTTAAACGAGGGCATATATAGTAGCGTAAAATTTGGAAACCCTCATTTGAAGGTTATAAAAAGTGTGCGTGCGGAGCCGATTTATTTTTCGTACTCGTCCTCGTCACTTGACCGAGAAGGTTCAAAATTATGAGGTCCGTTGTCAATAGCTTCCGTGTTGCATTGATATGCGACGTTAGTAAGTTTTTAATAAATCCTTCAATGAAAGAAAACATTTAAATGATGCTTAAAAGATGCTTTTTATACAAAATGTATCTCACTCTTACTTACTAAGTATTTTTTTGAAAATATACTGATTTACATTTCTGTAGAAGAAAGCTTTTCATGTAAACTACAACCATATTGCCTAACGAGTTTACACATAAACGTTCTTTCTTGTGTAACATGTAGAATCTGAATTCCTGTGCATGTTTGAAAAATTCGAGGAACTTCGGTTTTAATAATTTTAAGCACCTAAACGTTCTACATTTAGTGAACAAGTTTAACTTATGAAATTGTCTTAATCCGCATATTTGAAATCAGCCTTCTCTTAAATTTCAGACAGCCCGGACTAAATTTAAGAACAAAATTTAATTACCTCCATACATGAATAATCTAATAATTTCTCACAGAACTCCTGACTTATACCGATGACGCCTATATGAGACTTCTGATAACACACACACAAATCGTATTAATCTAAAACCTTAACATCCCCTCAATAATGACCAAAACACAAACCGTCCTAATAAGGCTTGCGGTATGTTTCCAGAAGATACATGGGTGGAATCATAGAAACTAACCAACCGTAACAGAGATTTCCTGCACCCTAACTGAGTTAGTATCGATGAACTGGACGTTTCTATTCCACGCTTAACAGTTCAGTAAACAGTTTTCTCTACATCTTTACAGGCGGAGAAGAGGATTTCATGTAATAATTATGCTTACTTCAGACACAGAAAGCGAAGTGAAAACAAGATATTGAAATTTTTAGTAACATCTTTAAGTTTTAATTATTGTCGTTTTTTAGTTACTTATGGGGAAAAAAGATTTATTACATGTAAATATGAAATAAATTCGTGTGCTTATGGTATGCTTCCAATTTTTAAGAACACTGCACAATAAAAAAGATGAACATGTTTAGAGTGCCATGAACAAATAAGGAAAATGAGATACTGTTTTAAAAACATTGATATGTTGAATGATGAAAGCATACACATTAACTGTGAGTGTTTAAAAAATCTGAAGTAACTTTAAAAAAATTATAAGCATAACTTTTTAATTAAAAATATTAAGAAGCTATTTCTGTGTGTTCTTTTTAATGTTTTAAGAGCTTTAAAATAAATAATTATGTAACAACTAGGGAAAAAATGTTAATGTTACTAAAAAAAACTAAGGTGTAAATTTAAGGGTAAAACTAAGTATAACATTTTTTTATAAATAGCAAAGATGGTAAAAAAAAGATTTGTATTAGTTTCTTTATCTGTATTCATCGAATTTCAGATTTATAGCACTCAAAGAAATTTAGTAACAAAATTTACAAAATAAATTCTTTTCACATTCACACACAGTTATAAGGCCTGTATGCCAGGATGAGCTATGGGCTTAATCCTGCCACTTGAAGACCTCGAGCAATGTTTTCCCTTTAAACCCATCGAGTTTATTGCTACTATCCCTGACAAATTTGCTGCCATCATTTTAATATATGTTTCTTCTATCTCTGCGATCTTTGAACATGCCACACATTCTGTCTTCAAATCCTCTACCTCCAAAATTTCGGCCACCCTACCTACAGCCCCATCCAGATACAAATAATGTTTATATTTCAACAAGTTCCATCAATTGAGGATTGATTACTTGATTTGCTTCTTACAACACATCTGCCAGTTCGTTGGCTTGCTTCATGTTTTCAAAAGAAAAGAAAGTATAATCAGTTCAAGTATTATTAGGTCTTGCAGTAAGACCATTTAGATGACTATAATTCTCGGAACAACTGGGAAAAAAAATCCACATTTATAACAAACTTAACATCATCCACATCTAAACCTCGTACAATAGCATCAGTAGCCACCAAAATCGGAGATTTTTTTTCCATTACGAAATTGAAAACCAACCTCTTTCTTGAGGAGATTTATTTCCATAAATGCACAAAGCAGAGAACGCTCGTTTTTTTCGTATAACGAGTCAGTTCATCAACTTTTTTTTGTTTCAGCAAACACAATCATCTTATTTTCTTGTTCATTCATAATCTCTTGCATAAGTTTATGTAATCTGTCACCTTTTTCACATCTTCTTTAACAATATCAAAAATTTGCATGATGCTATGATTTGTTGATAGTTGACCCAAAATATTCCCAATGCTTGTCTCCCAAAAATGTATTCCGAATTTGGATCAGATTTATTGATAATACAGTGGTTGAAGGCAGTATTTAAGGTATTCGACTACGTTCGGACCCGTGATTTTACAAAAGCTCATAAATGGATAATTTTCCTGATATTTAGTGTCACTTAGATTGAAATATATGCATAAAATTGTTTTAAGGACATTTTGACAAAAACATTTTTATTTAAATATAATATTTTGGCAAAAAATGAACTTAGAATAATCTTTTTTCCAAATCTTCTCCTTTTGTGAAAAATGTTTCTATTATAATAATATTTTGCCTGTATATAGCTCAAACCTCTCTTCAGAGGCTCAACTAGAATTTTTGAAATATACAACTTAGAAGGGGGTTTATTGATATTTTACGACAACAGAGGGGAGCAATTTTAAGAAAAAAACGCCAATAATTAGTTCAATTGGTGGTAACTCTGAAAATAATGTGATTTTGAAAAAATTCTAGTTGAGCCTCTGTAGAGAGGTATGAGCTATATACAGGCAAAATATTATTATAATAGAACCATTTTTCACAAAAGGAGAACATTTGGAAAAAAAGATTATTCTGAGTTAATTTTTTTGCCAAAATATTATATTTAAATAATTTTTTTTTGTCAAAATGTCCTTAAAACATTTTTATGGATGTATTTTAGTCTGAGTGACACTAAATATCATGAAAATTATCCATTTATGTGATTTTTTAAAATCGCGGTTCCGAACGTAGTCGGATACCTTAAAGACAATAATTACTTTACTTTTACGTGGCCGAAGCTCAGTCAGCGTCATTTTAAACTCGTCTGGGTTCGATCAACGTGAAGATGAAAGAGCAGTGGTGTAAGGAAGAACAAAGGGCCCCCTGCCAAGTCAGGTTTTGGGCCCTTTAGAACCCGCCACCCCCGTTACGGGAGTTGCGGGGGTGTACTTTACGCCACTGTGATATAGGAATTTTAAGAGAGTCTCCGGTTTGGATAACTTTGATACTGGTTTGGAGTACTGTGTGTGCTGCCATTTCTTTTCTTATCTGATCGCTTACTCCTTTTAAAGAGGTAGACGGGTGGGGGTTAGTTCTTAAGCCTTTTTATGAGAGATTTGAGTTATAATGTGAACGTACACACACAGACCTTACTACTACACTATTTAAATGTAATGATAGACTCCTCATGAAGTAGGGCTGATGCACGTTAAATCTGTAGGGTCTCAAAATGTTCATGCTAGTGTAGGAAAGAATTTATAAGAGGGGGAAGGCGCTAGCTCAAGTGTTCAGTCTCGATACTTGACCATGGGTCAAAATTAACCTTGAGTGTCTTCAATAATCCTCGTGCGGTTTCAAACTGAGAAGCTTCAACAAGAAACCAATCAATGCACCGAATACATCAGTGTTTCTGAAAGTGTGGGGCGCGCCCCCTTAGGGGGGCACGATGACCCTACAAGGGGGGCGCGAGCGTATCGAAAATTTAAAGATTTTTTTAAAAAAAAATAACCGGAAGGAGAAGTAAAACAAAATGCTTTCTTCCATAATAAAAAAAATACACACAACAACACTGACATAATTTATGTTTATTATCTGGCTTTTTTCCGTCATCAAATAGCTATCTTTGATCCCAAAACCAAATTAAAGAAAAAAAAACATTTTGTTTTATTTGCTGTATTTCCTCAATGAGAGATTTTTTTATTACGTTTTAACATAAAATATTACTCGTTACAAGAAAAACCGAAACCAAGATCCTGAGAAAAATTCTAAGAAGATAAACAATTCAACACTGTAATTATTATTGAAATACTGTACATTAGTTGTAGAAAAAGAAAAGGAAGTCATGATTCACTTTTCAGCCAGGCTGCATAGTACGTTTGCTAATCATTTGATTGACCTTCAATCTTATGGTATGGTTATTATCAATATTAGTTCCCTCCCATCTTTTATGCGTTTGCTTTTCGCTTAGGGAAATTGTAAATAATTGAGTTTTGCGATATTTGGAAAATAATTGATTGGTTTAACATTTCTGTAGGATAATTGAAAAGTGTCTGATTTGCGTCCTTTATTATGGTCTTGTACTTTTGAATCGTTTTAGTTAAATTTTATTGGATTTTTTCTCAAATCATCAACGAATTGAATAGTCCTTGAAAGAAGGTAAGTATACTTTCTATAAATTAAAATATTCACTAGAATTCCGATTTGTATCGTGTACAGTAAAAATAATTCTAAACAAAAGATTGGGGTGACTGAGTCCCCCCGCACTACCATTAATGTTAGTATCGAGTACGCGCCTGCTTTCGGGTTAAAACATTTTGAAGTCTTCTCGCTTTAAATGTTAAAAAAGTAACACAATTATTCTTCATAGGAATTTTATATTCTTTTTCATAATTTAACATTAATTCTAAATGCTAATTGTGTGAGGTTTAAAATTACAGTTCTTTTAAACAGTTATTTACAATTATAGCATTTATCTAAAAAAATCATTTTACATTTTTGTATACAATGTCGTGCACGCAGTTTTACTCTTCTTACAGTTTAGCTATTATATCAAGAATAATGTTTTATTTTTTTAAAAATAAACTCGTGCGAAGAGTCGGTGTTTCAGCCAGTATACGTTTGATGTATCAGTACTTAAGAAGGTATTTTATAAATAATTTCTTATTACTGAATTTGGCCGCGGTAGCCGAGTGGTATAGGTATCGGATCGTGGCTGGCCTTGTCATGAGTTCGAGCCCAGTACCACTAAAGACCCGCCGTGTAGGGCAGCGATGCACATTAAATCTGTTGAGAGTTGAAACGTTTTCCCGTTGGTGTGGTGTGGTAGTTAGGAGAGAGGGGGGCCAGCTCAGGTGTCATCCACGTCACTTGACCATGGTTCAAAATTACGTGGTCCGTCGTCAAAAGCCCTCGTGCAGCTGAATAGTGTGACGTTAATATTCAATCAATCAATCTTATTACTAAATTAAGAACAAGTTTAATAATTATTAGGGACTTCCACGGGCTTGTCTTGTAGAGGAAAGTTTTTCAAAGGAAGGTTTAATATCAGAAATTGACACTTAAAGAGTTATTTTTCTATATTTACCTAAGATCTATATTTTGTCTTCAAGGCATCCACTGCAGAAAATCCAGATTGAAAAAGGTAGGATGTTGAAAATGGTAATAGTATGCGAAGTGCTTTTGTTTTCAGTACAGATAATTCCTCATCCACCTCTACCCCAAATTCAAAGAGCGATTTATTACAAAATTGCCTTTTAATTTTCACTGGATGTGAAATCTATGAAGATTTCTTCTTCGGAAGTTGAGAGCCCTTCTGGAGTATCTTGAAATAGTTCCCTAATCCACTCGTAACTTGCTACCAAGCTGCCCTCATCCAGAAAATACTTTTTAAAATTCTTTGCCAACATAGCTAAATGATTTTACATGATTTAAAAACAACTTTCACATGTTGTTCTACAGACTTGTAAGTTTTAACACATATCGAGCTGGGGCTTTTTTTCCATCATTTACTTCAGTAGTGGTAAATCCAAAATTTAAGTATTTTTGAGAAGATCGCCTTGATTTAATTTTCGGAACCATACTCGTTCGTCTGTGTACTTGTTTTTATTATGGTCGAATGTTTGCTTACGACTTAAAAATGTATGTATGATATTGTTTTAATCTACTGCCGTAAATACTTAATTACCGTGAATTACAATTAACGTGGAAATTAAAAAAAAATGTACATTCAAGCTAGATTCGGTAGCTATAGGAGTATCGAGTCGACCAAAACTGACTGGAATTGTACGAGGAAAAGCATTTTTACATGTTTTGCGCAGACTTCCGATAGGTTGCCCAGACTCACGCAAACGTACCCTATAATGCCAGATGTGATGGATATGATAGAGAGCGACATTGACTAGACTATTTTTCTAATGACATTTGCACTTTGAGAAATGAATGCTGAAGGAAATAAATCTTTAATTAAATACATCATTTTGCGATCTGTTCCAATTTAAAAATTAGAGAAAGAAAAATAACATAATTCTAAGTAATATATATTTTAAGTAATTTTCTTAAAATATATATTACTTAAAAGTTATATATACACAAAATTTAATATACTTATCGTATTAATTTGTACGGTTTATAATTAAGATCGTATTGTAACTTTAGTGTCTCTCTCTCTCAAAGTGCATTTTTATTGCAATAAATACATTATTGTTGTACAGGGGGGGCGAGACAAAAATTATGATTGAAAATTGGGTCGCCAGTATTGAAAGTTTAAGAAACACTGCTTTTAATGTATGAGTGGTGCACAGAGTATTTTATGACTAATTAATTAATACTAAATTAAGAACAAGTTTAATAATTATTAGCTACTTCCATGGGCTTGTCTTACAGAGCAAAGTTTTTGAAAGGAGTTTTAAGATAAGAAATTGACCCTCTGAGTTCATTTTCTATATTTAGATGATATCTATATTTTGTCTTCTAAGCAACCACCGCATTTTTAATATGTTCGAATTTAAAAATCAGAGAAAGGAAAAATAACTCTTATTAATTATCCTATTACTTAACTTTTTTTTGCTTAAAAGTAATATATACAAAATTTAATACTGATGTCATGAATTTGTACGGTTTATAATAAATATTGCTTTTTTATCGTAAAAGTGCATTATTATTGCATTCAGTAAATTATTATGTATAAGGGGGGCGCGATAAAAATTGTGATTGAAATGGGGGGCGCCAGTATTGAAAGTTTGAGAAGCACTGGAATACATTACAGAAAGCATTCAACATTTTCGAATTCAAAATTCATCACATCATTTCTATAAATTGATATCGCTTAACAGACCAATTAACTTAAACGTATTTCTATTTTAAAAAATTGTTCAAAGCTCCATTTTTCTAAAGTGCTTAAACTAGGTATGTAGAGCAGTGTTTCTCAAAGTGTGGGGCGCGCCCCCCTGGGGGGGCGCGAGCATATCGAAAATTTAATGATTTTTTTAAAAAAATAACCGGAAAGAAGTGAAAAAAAATACTTTTTCCATAATAAAAGAAATACACAACAACACTGATATAATTTATGTTTATCATCTGGCGTTCTTCTGTTTTAACATAAAATATTACTCGTTAAAAGAAAAAACGAAACTCAGACCCTCAGAAAAATTCTAAGATAAACATTTCATCACTTTAATTATTATTGAAATACTGTATATTAGTTGTAGAAAGAAAAGGAAGACATGATTCACTTTTCAGCCAGGCAGCATAATAAATTTGCTAGTCATTTATTTGATTGACCTTCAAACTTACTGGTAGGGTTTCTACATTAGTTTCATCCCATCTTTTATGTATTTGTTTTTCGCATAGGGAAATTGTAAATAATGAAGAGTTTTACGATATTTGGAAAGAATTGATTGATTTTTGAAGGATTATTTGGCTAAGATTTATTTTTACGAGTAATCTGAAACATATAAAGCATAGTGAGAAACGTCATAATACTTTTTAGAGCATCCGTATTTTTTTCTGAATACACTTATAACCAGGCAGCGGTGGCATCTGTGATCTGTATTGAAGGAAGTTGAAACTGATGCATATTATTCATGATTGAGGAACACGATGAACATGAAACGAAAGGAAAATTTGCAATGGCTTCCTAAAGAACTCCATCAACTGAAATATGAAGCCATAAGTGTACCACAAGGTTCAGTTCGACTTGTCAAAAAGACACAAGAAAGAAAAATTTCAACTTGTTATTTGTTGATCACCAAAGGTGTTACGAGTTCGAGCCCAGTACCACTAAAGACCCGTCGTGAAAGGGAGAGGTGCACGTTAAATTTGCAAAGAGCTCAAACGTCCTCTTGTTGGAATGGTGTGGTAGTTAAGAGGCCAGCTCAAGTATCGTCCTCATCAACCATGGTTCAAAATTACGAGGTCCGTCTCTAAAAGCCCTCGTGTAGCTGAACAGTGCGACGTTAATATTCACTCACTCGATCATGAATGCTCATTAAAACTACAATTACTTGAACAAAATATGACAGCTTTGCCAGCAAGTAACATTTCTGTAATATTAGTGAAAAGTATTTTTGCTTTTCGTCCTTTATTAAGGTCTATCACTTGTCAATCATTTTAGTTCAGTTTTATTGGACTTTTTCTCAAATCATCAAAGAAAGATTGAACATTCTTTGAAAGCCGGTAAGTATACTTTCTCTTAATTAAATTATTCACTGGAATTTTCCAATTTGTATCGTGTAGAGTAAAAATAATTATAAATAAATGATTGGGGTGACTGAGTTCTCCCGCACTACCATCAGCCTTAGTATCGAGTGCGTGCCTGCTCCCGGGTTAAAACATTTTGAAGTCTCGCTTTAAATATTAAAAAGTAACACAATTATTCTTCATAGGAATTTTATATTCTTTTTCATTACTTAACATTAATTCTAAATGCTAATTCTGTGATTCTTAAAATTACAGTTCTTTTAAACAGTTATTTACAATTATAGCATTTATCTAAAAAAATCATTTTACATTTTTGTATACAATGTCGTGCACGCAGTTTTACTCTCCTTACAGTTTAGCTATTATATCAAGAATTATGTTATATTTTTTAAAAAATTAACTCGTGCGAAGAGCCGGTGTTTCAGCCAGTATACGTTTAATGTATCAGTACTGAAGAAGGTATTTTATAAATAATTTCTTAATACTAAATTAATCTAAGTTTAATAATTATCAGTGACTTCCATGGGCTTGTCTTGTAGAGCAAAGTTTTTCAAAGAAAGGTTTAATATCAGATATTGACACTGAGTTATTTTTCTTTATTTAGCTGAGATCTATATTTTGTCTTCAAAGCAGCCACCGCAGAAAATCCTGTTTAACATAGGTAGGATTTTCAAAATGGTAATAGTATACGAAGTGCTTTTGTTTTCAGTGCAGAAATTATGATTGAAAATTGAATCGCCAGTATTGAAAGTTTGAGAAACACTGGTGTACTATAAAAATAATTATAAAAAAAAGGATTGGGGTGACTAAATAACCCCGCTGGACCATTAGTATCGAGTGCGCGCCTGCTCCAGGGTTAAAACATGTTGAAGTCTTTTCGCTTTAAATATTAAAAATAATACAATTATTCTTCATCTGAATTTTATATTATTGTTCATTATTCAACATCAATTCTAAATGATAATTCTGTAAGGCTTAAAGTTATAGTTCCCTTTAAACTAATTATACTTTGAGCAATCATTTAAAAAAATCATTTTACATTTTTGTAAACATTGTCGCGCACTTGGCTTTACTCTCCTTAAAATTCAGCGATTATTTCAATAATGTTTTATTTTCTTATAAATGAACTCGTGCAAGCGGGTACTTCAGCCGGTATACTTTTAATGTATCAGTACTCCATAGTAGTTTATAACTAATTAATTAATACTAAATTAAGAACAAGTTTAATAAGTATTAACGGCTTCCATGGGCTTGTCTTGCAAAGCAAAGTTTTTATAAGGAATGCTTATGATTAGAAATTGACCCTCTGAGTTCTTTTTCTATATTTAGCGCAGATATCTATATTTTGTCTTCTAAGCAGCCACCGTATTTTGCAATTAGTCCAATTTAAAAATTAGAGAAAGGAAAAATAACACACATAATAATTATCCTATTATTTTATTTATTTTTTGCTTAAAAGTAGTATACAAAATTTAATACTTATGTTGCTAATTTGTATGGTTTATAATTAAGATCGCTTATTGTAGCTTTAGCGTCAAAGTTCATTATTATTGCATTCAGTGCATTATTAATGTATAAGGGGGGCGCGATAAAAATTGTGATCGAAAAGGGGGGCGCCAGTATTGAAAGTTTGAGAAGCACTGATGTAGAGACTCTTCCCACATTTTACACACGGAAATAATGCTCTCAATTATTATAAGTGTTGCGGTGTTAATTATAGAAACTACTCAACACTGAGCACTTATCAAAACATCCCATTTATCTCTTCCAATTAAAAAAAGTTAATCCTAAAAACATAAATCGACGTCGGAAAGCACGTTTCATTTCGCAACGTTAGGCAACAGAAATGTTGTGTCATTCCACCAAAGAAGGAAATCTTGAGTTTAAAAAATAATCCCACGTTCCTGCATTTAAAGTTTTTTCACCTATTATTGCACCAAACATTTTTCCCTTTTTCATAATATCCGAGCTTTGCAGTCGAAATCCAGTCCACCCCTGTGCCTTATTTTTTGTTCCTCTCTAGAATCGAAAGGGATTGCTTATTTTCATAATGAGGCTAATAAGGCTAAATAACGAAAGAGACCAATTAAACAAAAAAGCAGGCAATTATTATTTTTGTCATCATTATAAAGTTCTACGACGAGTAATAATCAAAAAGGGATGGGGGAGGGAAGAATTATGCCTCCGGGAAGTGTTTCAATGCCCTCAATTAAGAGGGGATTGTATTCCACTAGGGCCTTAATGCCCCCTGATTTGATGACTTGTGTCAAAATAAGGGAGAATATTAGACTGCTTAAGATGGAAATTTATGACCTTGGAGAAAAACTTTTATTTCATTTACGGTCATGGAGGGCAAAAAACACGTTTTCATTGAAAAATTGTGGTTCGAAGAGATATAAATAAGCCAGACTAATTTTTGTTTTTAAAGTTCATAAGACAATGCTTCCAAAAATTCTTGTTAATTCCAAAGGAAATTGCTCAACAGGAGATTAGAGGGAAAAAAATATTTTTATTTTATTGCGCATGTAGAGGTAATTACGATTAAAATCCCTTTAAGTATTCATCCTCCAAATTATAGAACATCCCCCCTCCCTTATTTAACTCCAGAATTTTTTTCATCATTTAATTACTTCAAAAATCTTCTAAATATCTTTTTGTGTTTTTCTTTTTAATTTTTTATTTTTAAGGCACGTGTAACTTTTGATAGAAATGATAAAAAAAAATTTTAAATATTAGATTTTCTTTAAAAACGCCCCGAGATAAAGTTATTTGCCTTCAACTTTACAGCATACAAAATAAATCCATTTAAAAAATATTTATTATTAAAAAAAATACAGAACACACACAGTTTAAATTTTTTAAAAAAGTATCAGAAGTTTTGTAAGTGCATGATGAAACCTTCGACATTAACCAAAACCTGATATACAAAATATCTCTTAAGCCCGTCTAATAATTAGTCAACACAATTTGATGTGTTGTACGTTTGTGAAATTTTCTTGGATTTTTTTTAGAGGCGCTAATATATCTTCAGAAGAGAAAAAAATATGTGCAAGCATACTTTTTGAAAATCTTTTTCAATAGCAAAAAGATATAATAACTCAGTTTCGAGAACTTTCAAATAGCGAAGAAAAAATTCGTACATTTAAATTATTGAGTGAAATTAGCATAAATTGGACGAATACTGATAAAACTTAATTATGTGTATTTGACTCTTATCCTGATAATGTTGGGAATTTGGACTATAATTAAACTTATTCCAAGACAGAAAAGAATTCCCACCGGATGCAATCAAGATTTGGATCATGACATGATTATCATATTCCGGATTGAATATATACCCTGTCGAATGAAGCCTTTTTTCATTTGAAATTTATTATATCAGCTTTCATCCCTAAATTTCTTTTAAAATGAAGACTTATTTGTGATAACAGTTTTATATTTTTTGTCATAAAAGTTATACATTAAACTATTCTTTTAAAAGGAACTGAATTTCTCAAAATAAAGAAAAAACACATTCATTAAAATATTTTCATTTATTTTTTCTCACAAAAGCATAATACATATTACTAATTATCTTTCTACTTACTTTTCATTATCTTTTATTTTTATAATATTTTCTTACTTTTTTCATTAACTTTTTAGTCAATAATTAATTCTTAATTTTCGTAATCCTTTACTCAATTGTTTTCGCTTACTTTCATATACCTTTTTTTTTACTTAATAATCTATCTGATTACACTTTTCATTATCTTGTAATTGAATTGCCTTTCTTTTAACTTACTTCTACATTTTTACCTTTTTGGTAATTTTTCTTGATATTTACTTGCTGCAGGGTGGCAAGAGATATCGTCCGTATCATTTGACTATGCTTCAAAGAGCTGATGTGAGGTCAGTTGTCAATAGCCCTCGTGTTCCTTTAAAGTATGATGTAATGAAAAAATCAAGTAATCAATTCAAAATATTTTGCACATGTGTGCGTGCGTGCATTTGTTCATATTTAATCATGTGTTTTATTAGAAACGTTATGTATTCACACACAGACGTTTTAAGTCATTCCAAAGATATTTAATCTCTTTTTTTTTTGTTATTTATTTTTTCTCAATAAACACACAGTTTTAATGGCGTATTTACTAAAAAGTTTGAATATCTAAATAAAGTTCTTAAGACTACAAAGTTTATTCAACCTTGATCTAAAACAAATCACCTGTGTCGAAAAACATTTTGAAATGCAAAGATTTTTTTTAATTTAACGGTAAACAAAATAGAGTCTAAAATGAAAGAACATTCTAAATATTTTACCTCTACGCAATTCGTCACACTCCCAGCGCGGAAATTTTTATCCCTCACGGAAAATCTCGGCGGAGATAACAGATTAGGTCATCCCTCTGAAGTTTTCTTTCATCCCCGGGGATGGCCAAAAATATCCAATTTTCTGCTACTTTCGATGGCAAAATAGATCGGGACAGGTTGAAACAAAAGTTGGGCAAACGTGTGTTTAAGCTGTCAACCGCGAGGCGGCTTGAATCGATTAACAAAGACGAATCGTTTGGTTTACTTCGTGGAATGAACATGTGCACGTGGAGGGTATGACAACCCACACTGCGTGCGAGCTTATGGAACCTTTCACAATCCATCAAGGAGAGCATTTCAAAAGAACCTCGGCCCCTGAAAAAAGAAAGATCTTATCCTCAGAATGGGATTGATCATGTTTATGTTAGTGTATATTCCCAATCCAATAACATCGAACGCTAGAGATGGTGTGTTATTAGAACGCCTTATCATTTATTATCATGATGCTTTTGTTGTGACGTGGCTTGGTATATTTCTCGTGTGGGGTGACGCTGTTGATGAATACTGGTATGACATATATATCGTGTGTTTTTCTCGTCAGTACAAATTGGTAATGATCATGGTTGTGTGTTGATACTTTGTGGTGAGTGACCATAAAAGCAAATATCCCATCATATAACTCTAGGAGGATTGCTAATCTATGATTACACCAGGAAGTTTATCAAAAGTAAGAGAAGTCAATAACTCTACTTGATTAACGGAGCAACATTAGGAAATTAGATGCCAAAAATAGTTATATTTTTTTATCTCCAAAACTTATCAATTACCAGCAAGCCGTGTTAAGCAAAATATGGAGTGCCTAGGGCAGTGATACTCTACCTGCGGCCTACTGGGTATTTTTAAGTGGCCCGGCCATGGCCCATTACTCTGAAAAATTCATTTATTTATAAAAATTTGGTGAGAAATTCGTTGTTAAGAAATCAAGTATATCAATTTTAAGTTTTGCTGTCGATGTCGTATGGGTGCGAATAGATTTTTTTTCTGATGAAAGATAATAGACAACACATTAACACATTGGAGTAGCAAGCATTTTATGAGTGGAACTAATTTTTATCTATCTTTCGTATCTTGCAAGCGAAAAATATCGGAAGAATATAGGATGTTTTAAAATGATTGGGAAATTGACTATTCTGTAGTGAAAAACAAGCATGGATCAGTAAATGTTTGATTTGTTACGAATGTGTTGTATTTAAAAAATACCAATAAACAGAAATCGCGGCTCTCGTTCAATGACACGTTTCCTCGAAGATCTCTTTCAAGAGGTGATAAATAGGCTTTCTTGTGAATAATCTTTACAACAGCAAAAAAGTGTTTTGTCAGTGGTAACAAAGGCACCCTATGAAATTTCTTATATTATTGGTAATCATATAAAACCATTTACTGATGGAGAAATTGTGAAGGAGTGATTCTTAAATACTTCCAATTTAGAAAAATTCTGTGACAAAAATAAAAATATAAAAAATATGAATTAAAAAAAGCAAAGTAGGAGTTTTAATATTTTCATCAATTTTCCCCATTCTAAATTTTCTGTCATCTTGGTCTTAAAGCATTCCTATCCCCCCTCCTCCATTAATCCTCATGTTGCTGCCCACGTGAAATAGCCATCATATGTATGCAACCCGAGGGAAAAAGCTAACATATGTATGTGGTCCGGCAGAAAAAAAGGTTGAGTACCTGTGGCCCAAAGTATCGAGCTCACCTTTAAGACCTTGGAGCTACAAACCAGCCTCTAGAAAAGGGGTGGCCAACCTGCAGCCCGTGTGCCACAGTGGGGCTCGGCAAAATTTTAACAGTGGCACCCCGACTTAAAAAATTAAGATTTTCAAAAATAATAATAAGCAAATTTATTTAAACAATTTTATAAAAAATTGCGGTTCTTTTAGACAAAAAAAACCCCTCAAAATTTATTTTAAATACGTATGATTGATTTTCAGTAGAAAATACTCATCATTGTTGTGTGCGCTGAGTTTCCAAAGGAAGTGCACTCACAAAATTTTGGAATTCGAGGGAGTGTATTTTAAATTATCTGGAAGAAAAGACAATAAATGTTTTGCACAGGGAGTACTTCCTATTCAAGAATAACGATTGGCTTTGGAATTAATCTTTTCTTAACAATGTTAGGTTTGATGCTTTTCAAGATGATAAGAAAATGCAGACACATTTTCACAAATCCTTTTTAAATTAAAATACCGCTCCAAAATCAAATAATATGCACTTAAAACCACTTAATTTTGTTAGCATCTTCAAGAACTAATCAATATAGATTACTTGTTTAAGAAAGCCACAAATTTAAAAACCATAGTAAGCAAATAATGAGTAGGTATTAATTATATAGAATTAAATATGATTCAAGTTATTCCTCTTTTATTTCATATATAACCTGATTGAACTTATAAAACGTTTATTAACAGTAAAATGTTAGAGAGAGAGAAAGAGTTTTGTAACGTTTGAAATAATAACGGGGGGGGTAGCGTATTTTTGGTTAATTAAAATATGGAATTTATTTACGTCACAACTATTGAAAATTATTTACTAAATGATACATTAAAGTTATTAAATTTAATTATAGATTGTTAGAATCCAATATTTTGTGAGAGGAGGATTCGTTGGTCACCTCTCTCGTGCAAGTTCAAAACATCTCTCCCCCTCATCTTCCGGTCGACGAGCTAGATTCCTCAGGGGGTCAAACAGGGGTTGCGTTGCACCTGCAGATGCACGTGTGGGTGTCGGGTCCACAAAGAAAGCCGACTAGATGTTGATGTTTTCAAGAAGTGACGTTAAAGCTCTCGCCCTCTCTTATAGAACTTTTCCGTTGAGAAAAGTTTAATGGAATGTCGATGAGACAACTGACAGATTACCGACACATCCCTTCATCAAGCACCACTATATTTCTGAGCTGCAATTTTAATTACTAAAGAAAACGCTGAACTAAATTTGGAATTACTTATTTCTAGTGAGTGAGTGTTCTTGCTAGGGAACTTACACAAATCCATATTACGAAATAGCAATGTAAGCAATGTAAGAAAACATACTATAACATTAAATAAAAAATACGAACACTCCTATCACAATGCCTAGTATCAATTATACTAACAACATGTTATATCAAATGCTAGTGTAAGACCTTGCACATAAAATATTCGCCACAATACTTAAATAAAATTATACTAACGACATGTGTTGATATGATATGCGAAGTGTACAACCTTACACACAAAATATTTTTCACAATATGCCTCTTGCGTAAACTAAATACTCATGTATATTTTAAACCCTATACACAAAATTAAGCATAGTAATACATTTGCTTTTCATGGCTTTCTTTTGACACGCATCTCCATTCGATATGATATACAGTACTAGTAAATAAATAAAATTAATACAATTATTAACCTTTAACTAAAAAAACATTATAAGCAAATTATGATTCATGAGCAAGAGAACATTGTTAACAATTCCTAATTATCTATCACCGAGATCTGCTGAGACTATCTGCATTTTTGTGACTTTTACCCGACCGATGTACAATTCTAAAATTATATGGTTGCAAAGCCAAAGCCCATCGCATCAATCTAGGGTTAGAACTAACATTTCTATTCAACCACACCAACGGGTTGTGATCGGTCATAACTAAAAATGAATTTCCATCTAAGTAATAATGTAACCTTTTAATTGCGAAAACAATACTAGCACATTCCTTCTCCGTCGTACAATAACACTTCTCTACCTCTGAAAATTTCTTACTCAGGTAAAGGATTGGATGCTCCTCACCTTGTTCAGTTAATTGAGTTAAAACTGCTCCCATACCTGCGTTTGAAGCGTCCGTTTGAACAATGAATTCTCGTTCAAAATTTGGCGCGTACAAGACGGGCTTATCAATTAGTTTCCCTTTTAGTTCTCGAAATGCATTTTCACACTCGGTCGTCCACGTAATTCTCCCTTCTTTGCTCTTCCCTTCAACGCATCCGTCAACGGAGCAGCGATTACCGAGAATAGATTTATATAATTTTGGTAATAACCCGCTAGACCTAAGAAAGCACGTATTTGGGTTTTCGTGCGAGGGGTAGGGAACTCTAGAACAGCCTGAACTTTGATCTCGGAAGGGGTGCGAAAACCCTGACCCACAATGTGACCCAAAAATTTGACATTTTACTGCGTTTTTATCATACCAAGTTTTCCGCTTAACTTGTATTTCCTCCATTTTATTTATAGCTACACTTCTTGACATCTTTTTAATCTATTTATTAACTTCACCACGTTACCTAACTTATCTTCACGATTTTTGACCAATAATTCCTTCTCTAACGAATAAACCTGATTAATAACCTGCATTTGACTGGCTGCCTGTTCGTATAAGGATTTAATCTCCTCGCTATTTTTTTGAGCATTGATTAAATTTTCTCGCGTAACCCTTAGCAGCGCTAATTCCGGAACATATTCCTGGAGTGCTGGTATTAAAATTTCGTCCTCGTCATCCGAAGAAACAATTATAACCTCATCTTCCCCTTTTTTAGCATCACCGCTATCTATTCCCTATTCTTCTCTAGCCGCTTTGACTTGAGACCTTGTTTGGACAGCATTCAATATTTCGACTGGCAGGAAATTATAGCCTAAATTTCCTTTTATTAGCTCGGCCGTTTTATTTCCAAGCAAATATCGACCGTGTTGTTTTAAGTGATTTCGACAAACCGCTGCCTTAGTTTGCACCGTTCCAAAATTTCCGGAAATTTCCACGACCGCCAAAGGTAAACAAACTAATTCTGGGCTTAACGGTTGTTTTACCCAAACATTTTCACCAAAGAAAGAAGAAGGATTTACGTATTTTGAACATATTAAATCTATTGTCGCTCCCGTGTATCTCTAAGAATGTCTATCTCATGACCATTCACAGAGCCCTTTGTTGTATATGAATTAAGAAAATCCGGGTTTTCATTTCCTTCAATATTATTGAGAGTTTCCGTCGTTTTGTTTTTTATTAATTTAGGGCAAACGGCTTTTATATGTCCGGGCATATTGCAATGATAACATCTTTGTATCACTCGTTTTTCAAAAGTTCTCTCTCTAGTACTCTCCGGAACAGAAGCTCCTAATCTGGGGGAAGTTTCCCCAAATCTATTTTCTTTTTCCTTGACCCCTGAGTATGTCAAAATTTTATCATTTCTGCCCCACCTATCCATAGGTTTCGAATTTACCTTTCGGACGTCCTCATAATTATTAAAGAGTTCTATTTGAGTAGCTGATTTAAAGTTTGCCCAATTATCTTAAAAATGATCTTTCATACTAGCATTGGCGCGTTTTTTTTTAATTGATCTACCACCATTAGATCTTTATGATCTTGAAAGGTATTTATTTCTATATAAGCCAATCAGCCACTCATCTAGATAATTCGTAATTTCAAAAGTGAAATCCTTCCAGGTGCTATCGGATTTTTTCTGGTGTTGGACAATTTTTTGCTGAAAGACCTCCGGACTTAACTTGAATCTTTTAAGTAATAATTTCTTTACATAATCGTAATTTTCGGCTTGTTCCTCCGGTTCGCGAGCATTAAATTGCACGATCTCTAGGGGTAACAAACCCAATAATTGCCCCACCCACTCTTTCTTTTCTATTGACGCCCTTTTAGCCTGGCGTTCAAAGATCACTAGATATAAACTAATATCTGACTGCTTAGGATCGAAATCTGGGATCAATTTTTTTTAAGTTTAAATTAGAGGTTACAGAACATGCATTTGTAGAATCGTTTGATTCATCGTTTATCATAAATCCGGATTCTATTTTAAACCTTTCTAAATCAAACTTCAGCTGTAATTCTTTCTCTTTTAATGCCTGCTCCTTTACTAACTCCTTCAATCTCATTTTTTCAGCCCTTTCTAACTCCTCTAATCTCATTTTTTCAGCCCTTTCTAACTCCTCCAATCTTTTTCAGTTTGCAATGATAGTCTCATACAGATTTTTAACAAATTCCTCTTCATAACCTTCACTGTTAGTGATTGCAATTTTTATGCTAGGGACAGTCATATTTAAAGTGGCATTTATTCCTAATTCCTCAGCAAGTTGCAACATGTCTTGCTTTTTCCCTTTACCAAGGACAGCCATTTTTTAAACAATATCAAATAAATGTCACGCTAAATTTTGCACTATTTTTTTGTTACTATTCTCTTTTAATACAATAACACTGGTCCCATGCATACACAGAAATACACAAAGAAAAACTTAAAACTAAAAATAATCAAAATCATTCAAGAGACTAAAAACACAATAAATCTTAAGCTAAAATTGCACACAATGCTTGAAATACAATTACAATTCTCTAGAAACAAAATAACACTGTTCCCATGCAAAAAAACACTAAGTATTTCAAAATTTGTAAAGAACATTTTAACCAAAATTCCTAATACAATATGCAGTTTGCAACTCAAAAATATAACAGTACTCACCCACTTGAAGTACTCAGCTTGCTGTCAGAAGCAAATTATGTGCAGTAGTGGCACTAGTGGTTTTGAACTCTTCCGTGTGAACATGGTCCTTTTAACCAATCTTGAATCCTTCACCCTTAACAATAAGTATGGTCAGTTTGACCAGCCTTGAATTCACTCGTGGCACTGCTTCAAAGATGAATTCAATCGCAGCACTGCTTCCGAAAATCGCTTTCCCTTCGGACACTCTCGCCGTTAACACTATAGATCAGTTTGATCTTCTTTGAGCAGGACGCTCTTTTCCTCCGAAGCTGAATTCAATTGCAGCACGGCTTCCGAAAATCGCTTTTCCTTCGGACACTGGCCGTTAACACTATAGATCAGTTTGATCTTCTTTGAGCAGGACGCTCTCCTTCTCCTAAGCTGAATTCAATTGCAGCACGGCTTCCGAAAATCGCTTTCCCTTCGGACACTGGCCGTTAACACTATAGATCAGTTTGATCTTCTTTGAGCAGGACGCTCTCCTTCTCCTAAGCTGAATTCAATTGCAGCACGGCTTCCAAAAATCGCTTTCCCTTCGGACACTGGCCGTTAACACTATAGATCAGTTTGATCTTCTTTGAGCAGGACGCTCTCCTTCTCCTAAGCTGAATTCAATTGCAGCACGGCTTCCAAAAATCGCTTTCCCTTCGGACACTGGCCGTTAACACTATAGATCAGTTTGATCTTCTTTGAGCAGGACGCTCTCCTTCTCCTAAGCTGAATTCAATTGCAGCACGGCTTCCGAAGATGTCTTTTTCTCTCTCCCTGCGTTGCGGTCCGTCCGTAAAAACCCAAAATTTCCTCCTCTCACGGGTCCTGAATGCTAACTTTTTATCCCAAAGCGCTGCCACCAAACTCTAAGCTGTAACGTTTGAAAGAATAACGGTAGCGTATTCTTGGTTAATTAAAATATGGAATTTATTTACGTCACAACTAATGAAAATTATTTACTAAATGATACATTAAAGTTATTAAATTTAATTATAGATTGTTAGAGTCCAATATTTTGTGAGAGGAGGATTCGTTGGTCACCGCTCTCGTGCAAGTTCAAAACATCTCTCCCCCTCATCTTCCGGTCGACGAGCTAGATTCCTCGGGGGGTCAAACAGGGGTTGCGTTGCACCTGCAGATGCACGTGTGGGTGTCGGGTCCACAAAGAAAGCCAACTAGATGTTGATGTTTTCGAGAAGTGACGTTACAGTTTGTGTAATTTTGCTTTCTTTTATATTATTTTTAAATTACCAATACTTATATATATATATATATATATATATATATATATATATATATATATATATATATATATATATATATATATATATATATATATATATATGCACAAAAAATGTGTTATTCGTGTAAAAATCCCATAATAAGCCTATAAGTAGCATTTTTCACCTTTCATATTTTTTTTGTTAGTTGGAAAAGTTGGAAGTGATACGCATGGTGGTTTTATTTTATTATTTTTTTTGTCAGATAGTGGCACTCTTCCCAAAACGGTTAGCCACCCCTGCTCTAGACGAACAACAATCTCTATGTTTATCCTTTATAGAGCAGAAAAAATTATTTCCTTTTTACAGAAAAGGCAAGCTATAACAGACCATGTTCAAACATGAATTACATAGTTCAAGAAGTACATATTTTACAAAGCACAAAGGTACGCAAAATACATAAAGCAAATCGCAATCAAGAAAAATGCCGGTTAAGAGAAAAAAATTGTATTCAAATTTACTTGTAAAAAATTAGAAGCACCACAGACATCTTCAGTACAAGAATATAGTACAAAAACGAATAAAAACAAAATTTGTCACAAAATACAAATTCAGATTAATCATTTGTGTGAATAATGACACCACTTCCTTTTAATTGATTTTTGTCTTTTTATTTTATACTAACTGTCCAACCACTTTGCTCGATATTTCGGGATGTTGAATGACTGTATATTGTTTTTAAGTTATTGACATTCAAGTCTTAACATTAAGTTTTAAATCGTATTGAAAAACATTCTACGAGTAAAAGCCTTTGCCTCTTGGTCTAAAAAAGATAGGACTTGAATTTCCGAAACGGAAGTATATTTATCTTTTACACCTTAATGAGCTCCCTTCGTAGTCTATATATTTCCATAAAACACGTTCTTTAAGGATCTTTACTCAATAGAAGATGCCTACTAGCCAAATTTCAAGTCTAATAAATCCAAAAACGGAATTTTTTTTATCTGTAACACTTCCGCAATCGAACCCTTTCCTTAGGAGCTGATTTCTCCAAACCCAGTACTTAGCGGGTCTCTACTTAACAATAGCAGCATGCCTGTCACATTTTAAGTCTGTAGACCTAATAGTCCTAGAGATCTTGTGATTAGTGTGTGTGAGTCGTTTTTTTTTTGCTTTTTATATGTTTCGATAGATGAATAAATCGTTTTTTCCTAGAAAGGGGAATGATCCATCCAAATATTTAAGACTTCTAAATATTTACCACATACATTACTTACAATACATGCCCACACTAATCACAAAGTTCCTTGAGCAATAGCAATTAGAGCAATAGTATATATGAATCACTTATATAGAATATACACCAAGCTATTTTTTACGTCTTTTCTTGAACGACTTTGAAATAACACGGTGTACGAATTTAATAATTTTTTTTACACGATTTTTTTTCTAGCATGAATTCCGAAAATATTTGGGAGTTCATGTCCTTTGGAGAAGGACTAATTGAACGAATTTGTGAGTTTATGATAATAAAGAAATAGATAATGACGAAGTGGTATTTGAAGTTCAGCTGTGTTAACAGCTGATTTAATTCAAGGAGGCTTGAAATTTACTACATGTCTGGAACAACATTTTCTTACTCGTGATCCTGACATAGAGCGCACACTAAAGTTTCAACGTAACCATAAATTTTGTACAGCAAGATATCAGTTATTTTAGATATGTTTAAATTATCTGTTAAGTTATCAACAGATAATACAAACAACTTGAGAATCCAAAAAAAAAAACGGAAGCTGTTAATCACGACTGAAATTCTGCATTTTAATCAAAGCCAACAGTCATTCTAGACATATCTGACGCATCATCTACTGATGCTAGAGCGATGAATAGTTACCAGTTATTAATTTTATTACGAATTTCAATTTGAATTTTTATATGTTGTATGGTACTTATCGACTGAATTTCCACTGGATACTAATGAATTTTTTTTTTCGTTATAAAAATGAATTATTTTTGTTTTAAAAATATATAGCATGAATTTTATTATTACTGTTTTTACACATTAAGGAGCGTATCGAATGAATAAAAAAAGAGAGTTGGGTGTACAAGTCTAACACGTATGATTCTAATAAATATATTTAGAACTAAACCAGCATACAAGAAACAGGAGCAACAGCTCGAAAAGGATTTAAGAAAAATTAAAATAGTATTAATATAAATGACAAAATATTTATACTAAAATTAAGAAGGGGGGTGAATACTTACATGTAATGTCAATCATTTATAAATAAATTTACCGACATCTTATATAAATTTTTAATTTAAGGCATTTTTATATAATTTTTCACAATCATTAATTATATATGTCATTTTGAAGGATCAAAATATAAATTATCTATGTAATAGACAGAATTTTTACTTTAATTTTATTTTTATTCATTTTGTCTTATAACCGTACATAGCTGGTCTGGAAAACTGATTAAATATTCAGTAAAAGAAATTGTTTTTCTTCAATTGATTATTCCTTTAAGACATTATTCTTTCATCGCAACAAACTCATAGTATCCCTTTTTATTCATATTTTAACGTTAATCAAATTTAACTCTGACGTGTTGTAAAAATTCTGCATTGAAAAACTTTTCTTGTACAATTATTTCATTCAATATAATGTGTTGTTTTTCAACAGTTAATTAAAATAAAAACGCAGTAAAGAAAATCAGTAATTTGAATTTGAGGGATTTTTAAATTAGTGAGGATGTTATAGAGCGTTTCATGAAATGAAAAAAAATTGAGGAAGGGGGGGGGGTCTACCCCTTTTACTTTTTTTCATTTAACATTTAAATTTTATTGTTATAACTTTGAATAAGTGATTTATTATATAAGAGCGAATCACATATTGTTTCCTTCAATAAAAATTTCTTAAGGGAAAAATTAGTCCTCTTTTAAAGTATAGATTTTTATTGCTGTCGTTGGATCTGTTAAAAAAATGGAAACATTCAAAAAAATAACTTCATTTTATTTTCTTTATCTAGATACCGATAGCAAATTAAAACAATTAAGTTTTGAAATGTTGGTAAAAATAAGTATTAAATTTTTTTGCCGATTATTGAAAGATTTTTAGCGTGACCATATATGAGAAATTAACCCCATCACGTAAGAATCCTGAGAAATCACACGTATAATTATATATATATATATATATATATATATATATATATATATATATATATATATATATATATATATATATATATATATACGAGCTGTTACCCACCCGCTTCCTGGGTATTTAACGATGTTGTATAAATGTATACTGTTTACATATATATATATTATTGATATCCAGCATTGAGAATTCGATTGTATTGAAAAATAAAATTATAGCTGTAACTCTCGCCTCTTGATATAAAAAGGACATAAATTAAAATATATAATTTCTATTTATACCTAAAATAGAAGTAAAATTATTTTTTCTGCTCACTTAACCTAATAATCAAGAGGATTACTACCAAAGCAACTTTCAATGGATCTCTACTCCATAAAATAAACATGCGTGCTAAATTTCAAGTCTAAATATAATAGAGCAAAAACGGAATTTTTATTATCAATACCTCGTTGAGAGCATTCTTGGCGGATTCCAATTCAACAAAAGAAGCATGCAAACTAAATTTTATTATTATAGTCTTAGTTCGAAAACGGGAGTTTTGTCTATCAATACGCCCCAATAACTCTCCCCGCTCTCCCTGGATTTGATTTCCGTAAAATCCATTCTTAGTGGAACTCTATTCAACTAAAGAAACGTGCTCAACAAATTTCAAGTAAATAGGTTAAATTCAAAAGCATGAATTTTTCTTTAACACCCCTTAATCCCTCGCAACCCCACTGCTTTGGAGGTCCGTTTTCGCAAAACTCTTTGTAAAAGTAACTCTATTCCATAAACGGAGCATACCTTCTATTTTTCAAGCCGGTGGGTCTATTAGTTAAAAAGCGGAAATATTTATATATTACGCCCCTTAATCGCCCTAAGTGAGACTTGGGGATCAATTTTCCCCAAGAACTGTTTTGTAGTGGATCTCTACTCTATGAAAGGAATACGCTTATCAAATTTCAAGACTGTACGCCTATTTTAAAAATGAAATAATTATCTATAACGCCCCTTAAGCCCCACAACGCCACTTAGGAAAGAATTTTCACAAAACCCATCTTATAGCGGATCTCTACTCATTGAATGGAATCTGCTTACTCAATTTCGAGATTTTACGTCTAATGGTTTAAAAAAGGAGTTATATGGCCTGTAACGCCTATAACGCCCCTTAATTCTCTACAACGCCACTTGGGAGTCAATTTTGACAAAACCCATTTTGTAGCGGATCTCTACTCTATGAATGGAATCCCGCAAACCAAGTTTCAAAACTGTACTTCTAATAGTTTGAAAATGGAAATAATTATGCATAACGCCCCTTAAGCTCCCTCAACGCCCCTTGGTGGTCGATTTTCGTAAAAATCATTATGTAAGTAATCTCTACTTTATAAAAGAAATCTGTGTACCAAGTTTCAAGACTGTACATCTAATAGTTTAATAATGGAAATAATTATCTATAACGCCCCTTAAACCCCCGTAACGCCCCTTGGGGTTCGAACTTTGCAAAATCCGTTCTTAGCTGATGTCTACTCCATGAAGGGAACCTACCTACCAAATTTCAAATCTGTAGGTTTAATAGTTTCGGAGATATGGTGATTAGTCAGTCAGTGAGTGAGTGATGGTTACATATGGTTACATTTTATAAGGAACTGGGATACGTCAATCCTTCAGTCATCTATCTTGTTTTAGAATCAGCTTGGTTTTGCTCCTTGGCTGGTGATGGTGGGCGTGTAAATCGGTGGCAGGAACCAATGAGATAGCAGGCGCATGACTTCTTATGAGTGGCTTTGATTGGATGATGGGAGTGAGCTTCGAAAATTGTATTTGGGAAAATTTTTAAAGAGTAGCTATTGATGTTAAAGTTTAACAATTGATGGTAAAATATTCAAGGAAATAAAATGAAAATATAATAAATTTTGTAGAAAGAGAAATTACGGAAAAAGGAGTTTAAAATTTATCTTCGAAAAGAAGTAAAGCCCTAGCTTTATCATCTTCGGAGTTTTTTTAATTTGGGAAGTAATTGTAAAATTTCAGGTGATCTTTTTATGATGTTAGAAATCATGCTGACCAGTTCAATCACTTGAGCTAGGTCTGAGTTTTCATTTTCTATGGCTTGGATTCCGTGGGAAACTTTGTTATTTGAATTTTCATTAGTTTTTCAGTTAACTTGTGGACTGGGGTGGGGGTGGAGGGGGGTGCGGTTCCGCTAACAATGTTAGCGAAAGAGACACCTTCCCTACGAGCGTTGCTTTCGAAAGTTTTATTCGCGGTAAGAGGCGTGCCCTTTTTTGGTTTAGGGAACTTGAGGCATTTGGTGTAGCAGGCCGAATGACCATATTCTTGGCAATTTATGCAGAAGGGGTTTTCCTGCCGCTCCTTTATCGGGCATTGACGGGTGGGGTGTTTTTTTTTCACACTTTAGACATCTTGGCTTGAGGTGGCAGTTTTCTGCCATGTGAAAGAAATTGTTGCAGTTAAAACATTCGGTGATTCCTCTAATGAGGTAACCTTCAATTTTAACTTGCATGTAGTCGACAGTTTTGAGATCGAAGATTTTTTGATTATTGGCGTTGCAGGTGAGGGTGACTTGGAAAAATGGGAGAGCGGTCTTAGTTTTCTTAGAAATTAATTGGGAAACATTTTCAATTGTGAATCCTTCTTCTTATAGGTCGGATTGTAAGTTTTGGTAAAAATGGGCAGTCCTTTAATGACTATTTTGATTGGTTTTATTGTCTTTGGTTTAAGTGAGAAAAATTCAAAATCTTTGTCTTCTTCAAGAAAATTTGTAAGAGCGTGATACTCTTCTATGTCATTAGTGATTAATTTAATAAATTCTCCTGATGATTTGTTAGTGATATCTGGGAATTTTTTGATAAATGGATTTAAGTTGGTCTATGATATTTTTCTTAATTTTAAGATGAATTGGGGGAGGTCGGCTTGGGTTTTGGGGGCTCTGTTTCATTATTTTCTTCTGGAGCAACTTCATCCTTATCATTTTTAGATTCAAGATAAGAGAAACTTTTATTTACAGTGACTGGCTCACTAGGTAAAGGAGAGACAGGTCTAGCTGTTTTCTTGGGGAAGACAAAGTCCTCCACAGAATCCTTTTTATTAATTTTACTTCTTTTATTTTTATTTTTATTTTTAGCATTATTTGCATTTGTGGGTGCTTCAGAATATTTTTTTAAAATGTGATTAGAATCACTATCTTTATGCTTTTCAGTCGGTATTGGGGGGGGAGTACATTAATTACCATTGCAATTAAAAGTCATACATGGGGAGGGAACGAAGCTCACTCACCATTGTATCCTTTTTTCTTTGGGTATCATCAATAGAGACCCGAAGAATGACCTTCATCTCGTGGTTATCATCGGTGTCTGGAGAGTTGACAAGTTCAGTGCAGCGATTGATAACTATGTCAAGGGCTTCGATTTCCAGCGAAAGCCTGTTTCTCTCTTCGCAGCTGTTGGTAATATCTGGTGGATCGGTTTCCATTTGTGCCATCAGGACGGAAATAGAATGCAAGTTGGAGCTCAGAAGAACACGTCTCAGGAATGATCAACAATTTACATGTACAGTCCAAAAAAAGAGCTTTTTTTTAAAGTATGCCTTATTTAGACTTTGTTGTAAAAGGGTGTGCAACAACAATTTAGTACAACTCATATTCGCTGCGAGTTTTGTACAGCTATACACCCTAGTGAGTGAGTGAGTCGCTTTTCTCCTTTATATATATAGATATATATTATGAAGAAGTGGTAAATTTGCTGCTACGACTTGCTTAAGAAATATTCAATAAGCTGTATACCAGGGATGTCAAATTTGCGGCCCGTAATGTACATTTTTGTGGCCCGATTAATATAGAATGAAACATAAAAACGACGCAGAATAAAAACAATATAGAAATAAAAATAATATGGAATAAAAATAATATCGCTAAATTTTTCTTTAATTATACTCTTTTTTGCTATTATTAAACAAAATGTGCACATTTATTTCGAATACATTTATTAATTTTTTGAACATTATAAAAAAATGCGGCCCTCAACTTAATACAAAGTAGAACTTGTGGTCCGTAATATTATATGTGTTGGACATGTCTGCTGCACACGTTTTGAACTTATAAGCTGCAAGTGCAAAACTGCATGTTCTACAGAAAACAAATCGAAATATATCAGACGAGATGTTGTGAATTTGTTGCATAATACTTTTTTAAATTCACTTAAGTTCCTAATAGGACTGCTATACATAACATTTTTAGATCACTCCGTACCCAAAAATCACAAGGGATATGGTCTGTTGATCATGGCGGCAAAAATGTTGGGAAAGGGGAACTCTGCCATTTCCAAAATGAAGATTCAATATTTGTTTCACTAGAGCTGCAACATGCGGAAAAGTCCTTTTTTGTGTGGTGGTGTGATATCTATATAAACTAGTACCAAACATCACTCGAAGACGATCGTTTTGGCGTGATCGATAAAGTACTTGCGTACGGAACGGAAGGTACCCAGATTGAATCCTTACTTCCTACATTGGTGACCCTGACCGTGCAAAGTGAGCCGCATCATTCACGCGCCGCAGTCGTGGCACCATCTATCCACTGCAAAAGCAACAAAGCCGTCAAACACAAGTGACGCAATTAAGCCGTCACACAAAGCTGTCTCACACAAATGACGCAAGTCTCAAGCCGTCACGCACGAATGACGCAACCCACAATGTGACGTAACTGCTCACATAATCGCCACGAATATGGTATCGTTCGTTCGCCTATTCGCCGAATCACTAGCATAGGGTTATGTGCCGGTTTGATATCTATATAAACTAGTACCAAACATCATGTAAAGACAATCGTTTTGAAGTGGGCAGTAAAGTATTTGCGTATGGAACGGAAGGTACCCAAATCGAATCCTTCCTTCCTACACTTGCTTAAAAATTGCGCTTCTTACACATTAAAGCTGGTGCAGTTCTGGAATGAGCTGGTTGCACAAAAATGATTCATAACATTTCTTAGAAACAGTACAGTTTTCATGAAATGAAGCATTTGTCACCTAGAAAATGAAAGGTGTAACGATAAAAGCAGTGGTAACCCACAGTGACATCTTAGGAGTTGAAGAAACAGCTGCCTTTGGAACAGATTCTTTCTCGCCCATACTTTGCAATATTGTGTATTCATAAAACCTTGGAGATTAAGATGAGCTTATCAAAACATTTTTCATGGCCATGCATTTTTTTCTTCCTTCCGAGCAAGAAATTGCAGCGTAAAATGTTTTCCTTTTGATAGATCGGCGGGCACCAACTCTTGAACATGCGTAGTTTTGTAAGGATAACATTGCAGAATGTTTCGTAAAATTTTATGAACCATACTGACAGATATGCCTATATTTCTGCCAATTCCCTAATCACTTCACGTTCCCAAACGTTCTGTAACACTGCTTATGATGTTGAAGTCACTTGTCACACTGAAGTCGCAGCAAATACTTGCCTTCCCCTGTTAAATTTCACGTCAAATAAACCAGTCTTTTTCGAATTATCAATCATCTTCTTTAGATCGTTTGCAGACATCAAATCAAAGTCTTTTAATGCCCAAAATTTCTTTAATGCACATATAACACAGTCACTATTCTTGAAAAAAATTTCTAAAGCAGAGAGTCGGTTCCTTCAATAACCTTTTTTTAGTTGCAGTATCCAGTGTGCATGTCATATCTTTTACTTTATATGAAAATAGGACCTTCTAATGATCAATTTTGGACTACTTTTTCTCTTGTTCAACAAAATATTGCTACTCGTTGATTCAAGTTTAATATCAGGTCATTCTGACCAAAAGCTTTTTTGCAGTGTTTTCAAAAACTAACACTTTGATTATAATTGACCCGTATATATGAGGGTTTATTCTTAACTACGTGAAAGATCATGATATATCCTCACAGACGCGAGGTGGCAGGAAAGTAACCCACTGTGTGTGTGTGTGTGTGTGTGTGTGTGTGTGTGTGTGTGTGTGTGTGTGTGTGTGTGTGTGTGTGTGTGTGTGTGTGTGTGTGTGTGTGTGTGTGTGTGTGTGTGTGTGTGTGTGTGTGTGTGTGTGTGTGTGTGTGTGTGTGTGTGTGTGTGTGTGTGTGTGTGTGTGTGTGTGTGTGTGTGTGTGTGTGTGTGTGTGTGTGTGTGTGTGTGTGTGTGTGTGTGTGTGTGTGTGTGTGTGTGTGTGTGTGTGTGTGTGTGTGTGTGTGTGTGTGTGTGTGTGTGTGTGTGTGTGTGTGTGTGTGTGTGTGTGTGTGTGTGTGTGTGTGTGTGTGTGTGTGTGTGTGTGTGTGTGTGTGTGTGTGTGTGTGTGTGTGTGTGTGTGTGGGTGTGTGTGTGTGTGTGTGTGTGTGTGTGTGTGTGTGTGTGTGTGTGTGTGTGTGTGTGTGTGTGTGTGTGTGTGTGTGTGTGTGAGAGAGAGAGAGAGAGAGAGAGAGAGAGAGAGAGAGAGACAAAATTTTTATTAAAAACTTAACATAGGCTAAAAACAATTGGTAAAAACTCAATTATATAAACCATAAAATCAATTGGTAGGAACTAATAATAAGCCATAAAAGATTATATGTCTTTCAAAACCAATCTTAATTAACAGAAAAAAGGAACGATAATAAATCATCCTTATAAATTACTACTGTCTGAATCCAGTAAGAGAGATAAATACTGCTTTCTACTATTGCATTATATATAAATTTTTAAGGTTGAATAACCCCAAGGACTACCAAATAATATTTCTAAGAAAAGAAATATCAAGAAATAACTACGTCAAGTACGGATGATGAGCAATCCTCATCTCACGAACAAATGGAATACAACCATGCAGTAAGAATAACAAGAACAAATCATGATATAGATCAAAAATATACAATATAAAACACAAACGATAATATACGACACAAATACACGATAATATAAGACACAAATATTCGGTAATATAAAACACAAATAATGTATATAGTGCTGCCAGATACCGAATACAAATATAGAAATAAAACAACATACTAAAACATTGAACTAAATTATTTATATGAACGGATACAAGAAATATATTTCGCATTTGCTTTTCATTCACATTAACTTTCCAACTAATTAGCCTTGCCAGATACTGAATACAAATATAGAAATGAAGTAACTTATTAAAATATTTATCTAAATGATTTATGAAGGGGAAAAGAAAATGTTTGCATTTGTACTATATATATATATAATTGTACTACAAATTTCATGTAAAAAGTTTTAAATTTATACAGTATGCAAAGAAGAAAAGCGATTCACTCACTCGTCACAAGATCTTCAGAACTGTTAGACCTAGACTTGAAATTTGGTAAAAATGTTTCATTCATTGAGTAGAGATCCGATAAGAAAGTATAATTGAGAAAATCGACTTTCATGGGAGGAGGGGGTAAGGAAGCGTTATTGATATATTTTGAATAATTCGACCTACAGGCATGAAATCTTGTTATCTGTCTCATCCTCAAGAGAGATCCGCTCAGAACGGGTTTTGAATTAATCCACTCCTAAATGGGGTTAAGGAGCAATTATATATAAAATCTATTTTTGAAGTATTAGACCAACAGAATTAAAATCTGACGTTTCTTTTATTAAGTAAAGATCTGTTGATTCTGGTTTTCAGATATCGATTCCCAAAGGGGTTGCTAGGGCTTAGTAAGGGAGGGGGGTAGATAAAAGAAAATTTTAAAAAGTTCCCGCTTTCGAAATTAGACACACAGGCTTGAAATTGGGAAAACATGTCTATTTCGTTGAGTAGAGACCTGCTTAAAATGGACTTTGCAGAAATCAACTTCGTTACGGAGGGGGGGAGCATAAGAAATAACTATATTTCCGTTTTAGAAATTCAAACCCCGTCCTTTTTAAATCAAGAGGTGAAGGTTATTAAAATGTTTCTCAATATAAATTTATGCTTAAAATTCTAGGATTTAGATATCAATAATTTAGAAATGAGAGAGAAAGAGAGAGAGAGAGATATTCACAACATATCATGAAATATCCGCCTAGCGGGTGAATAACGGATAGTACAATAATAAATGTTCGTAATCGAGGGCCCATTCTAAATTGAAAAATTATAGATCTTTTCCATCTGAAAAATATTTTTCAGAAATGCAGAATTCCCTCTAAATGTAAGAACACGCATTTACGTTATCTTTATACCCAAAATATAGTTTAGAGAGCAAACTTTTTAGAATGCTTATAATCCTCCATTTCTCTGATATGAATGACACTTGGTTACTGGTAATTGGCAGGTTATGAACTGATTAGGATACGCTTAGGACGTGAACTGATGAGCAAAACTTTTTTAAACTTAAAATGATCATGATCAAGCACTTATGCATAAAAAAACAGTATTATAAAAGTATGTGCAGTACCTTGTTTTCGTTATGCCAGACAAAAATAGAAATTTTTAGCGTTTAATTTTCTTATATAAATCTCAAGTATGCTTTATTAACTCGATTTAAAATTTTGAAGTTATCATACTTGTAAGTCAGAAAGAATAGTAAAAGTTTTGAAATAGATATCTGAACATTTTCTGTCACAATCTTCAAGATCCTTGATCGAAAAAAAATATAGGAAAAAGATATTCATTCCTTGCGAAAGACAAAAATTATTGTATAAAAGTTAGCTAAGTGTAAATGTGGTTTAAACGGAAAAATAAGAAGAAACATAAAAAAAAATTGTTTTATAAAAAGAACCCAATATATATGTGTGTATATATGTATATATATATATATATAGAGAGAGAGAGAGAGAGAGAGAAGTATATTATTAGAGTATTCCTAGAGTATATTAGAAGTATTCCTATATATATATAGGAACACTAGTACTCGAAAGGAACATACCTACCAAATTTCAAAAAAATAAAAGTCTGTAGGTCTAATAATTCAAAGATGAGAACATATTTATTTCCAACGCCCCTTAACTCCTCGCAACACCCCCTTAAGGGTTAATTTTCGCAAAACCTGTTTTGTAGCGGATCTTTACACTTCATGAAAAGAACCTGTCTACCAAATTTCAACTTTGTTGGTGTACCGGTTCAAAAACGGGAATATATTTATCTCCAACTCCTCTTAACGCCTCGCACCAGTAGCGCACACAGGAACTTTTCGGGGAGGGAGGGTCGAAAGTTCACCATTCTTGTATCATGCTCCTTTTGATTTTGTCGATTTTCGGGAACAAAACACAGTAAGAAACTAATTATTGAATAAATAATTAGCATTAATTAATAAAATTAATCATTAATAACAAATACTTAATTAAATTTTACGTACTATATACTTAGAATTATAATCAATCGGAAAAAATATTAAGGGCTTTGGGGGTCCAGACCCCCAGGACCCCCCTTGTGTGCGCCACTGTCTCGCATCAATCATTTAGATTCTATTTTCGCAAAACGTCTTTTGTAGTGGATTTTTACTTCATTAAAAGAGTCCCAAATACCAAATTTCAAGTCTGTAGGTCTAACAGTTCAAAATCAGGAATATTTATCTATACCGCCCCTTAATCCCATCGCAACCCCTTTGGAGGTTGATTTTCGCAAAACCAGTGTTTAGCGATCTCTACTCTATGAAAGGGACATGCCTGCCAATTTTAGTCTGTACGTCTAATAGTTCTTTAATGAATTGAAGCGCTTTTCCCCTTTACATATACAGATAATGTACCTTAAGACAGTCCGAATAAATACTACGGCATGTGCCTCTTTTTTAAAGAGTTAGAAGCAATTTTACCCTCTTCATTTGTGCACAGAATATTAAAACTCACAAAAACATTCCAAAAGGAATCGTTCTTTTACTTCTCCCTAATTAAAATTCTTATTCTATAAAAGAAGTTCTCTTCAAATTGTGAACTTTATACAACTTAAAAAATCGTTTGGCTTGTGAAAGTATCGCATAAAAAACTGCGCGCTATCGTTTGTCGAAATCTCTGCCGTCGCCGACCTTTTAAAAGCCTCCTCCCTCTTAAAACACTTTCAAACGATTGAAAGGGAAGTAAAATGGGGCTGTTAGACGTTCTATAAATTCCATACGACGCGGCCTGAACTCATAAATAACAGTCTTACTGGGTAATTCCAGAGAAAATATTGAGGAAACTCTTTAGTACAGATTGAAAAAAAATGTATATACAGATTTCTACCGAATTCCTGTAACATTATATAATAGGCTCGGATGATTGTGCACTTTTCTTAAGTCCATCATATTTGAATATGCAATATATATGAATAAACTGCGCCAGAACTTCAATTTTTTCAATTCCTACTATTAGCTCACACTCTCTATATATTTATTTATTTATATATTTATCTTGGTAGAGAACTCTTTCAATCGTTAATAAAATACACTTTAAAGCGCTTAATTGAGCTGAAATTTTATATACATGATTATTTTGGATGACAATACAATAATTTAATTATAATGAATAAAAATTAATTGATTAAAACTAATTATTTAAAGAATTACAAATACAACCACGTTAGCGACTTAGCAGCCTTTCGGCGACTTATGTCAAAACTTGAATAGGTTTTTTTCTCCCGTTTTAAAGCATTCAGTTGAACTGAAATTTTATGTACTCGATTGTTTTGGATGACAATTCAATACTTTAATGATAATTAATAAAAATTAATTACTACTTAATGTTGTGATTCTGTCATATGTGTATACATATTTATATTAATTGCAGCTCCTTAATAAAAAGTAGCTAAAATAAAAATTTTCGTTGTTGAAATACGTAAGAATTGACTTTAAAAAAATTTATATTACTTGTTTTAATTCACGTTGTACCCAAAAATGGGGGTATAGTAACTGTATTATCCTAGGGGTCGCGGTACTTGAATAGTCATGGTCACAAACTCATGGCCGATATTGATTTTATCGAGGTGGGGATTGCTGTCTATGAGCCATTAAAAACCCGTCATGTAGAAAAGATTAAATCTAAAAAAGCTCAAAATCCTCACATCAGCGTTGTGAGGAAGTTTAGATATTGGCGTACCAACTTAGGTGTCGTCTTCACCACTTGTCCGTCGTTCAAAATTGCGAGGTCCATCACCATAAGCCCACGTGTTATTTAAGTGTGTGACGTTAATAAATAATTAATGTTACATCTAGGGGACTTTCGCTTACCAATTACGGTTTATTGCAATCTTTCAATATTCTCAGTTGGTTTCGAAATTTTGAGCAGTGATCAGACGACCTGAGCTGGTAGCCATTTGTTGGAACTTAACTGAAGACCGATTTAATGTCATGAGCTTCCTCTCCCTACATAATAAATCATTAATGGAACAGAATTCAAAAGCGTGGCTTGATGCCATAAGTATGGGGCTAGGTGGAGGCCAAACAAATGACTTTAAGGACAAGGATCTGGGGATAATCACGAAAACTTTCCTCATGAAACCATTCTAGAACTTTGGGGCTCGGCTGAATTTAGTTTGTAAAACCCCTTAACGTTTCTCAATAACTCTTAGGGACTACGCCAATCAAACTTACAATCCCACAAAATTTCCAAGTTTGTGATTAAATATCGTGTTGTAGAAGTTCCAGATTAAAAAAACTGTAATATCATACTCAGAAATAAATTGCTTAAATTAATAAAAGGCTATTAATGTGTGATAAACATAAAATGTTGATAAACACACACTCTGTTGGTCATTAAAATTACAATATCAGGAAGGAAAGCAAATAGAAAAACTGGCTTGTTCATAAACAACATAGAAAGAAGAATGCTTCGCTAAATTTGCAGGCAATTTGGGGATTAAAGGTCTTGGAAATACAAGACATAGCGACCACTTATGGCAACTAAAATGACTCGAACCCGGTTAAGCAAGGAATTGAACTGGATTTTCGATGATAGATACGAGAAAGTCATTCCATGCTACTTCATGTCTATACCCTACTTCAACAATTGTAAAGGGTGATGAGTAGTGGTGTCCCAGTCTCTGTACAGCTCATGACCAGATGTTTTCCAGGGTGAGAAATCTGGATAACGTGCTATTCGGAACAACAGTCGAACCCCCTCAGCTTCTAAATAGGTCCCAATATGACGATCTTGCATTATTTTATTGAAAGATGAAATCTCCGAAGCTTCGAAGATAAAGCACAGTCATCGGCTTTAAGACCTGAAAAATATATTGATAGCTATTCAGAATACCAACAATAAAAACAAGAGGGGCTCGTTTCATGTACCTAATGATTGTCTGTACAGAGTTCAGGGCCAGTAAGACGATATTGAATGGAAGTAAGCTACGGTGGACTCTCTTTGAAATTTCCATAAACAAATACGTCCATCTTGATGGTGCAAGTAGAGCTTGGACCCATCAGTTGAAATAATTGAAAAGACAACGTGGTGCCACTTCTATAACCAGATTTGTTGTTTGGCGCTCCATTGTTGATGTGCTTATTTATGATGCAGTGTCAAGAGAAGCCATTGGAATGGATGCCGTGTAGGTATTTCCTTCTACTCCAGTTGCCGTTACATTGACCGTGTACTTGACATGCTGCAAAAAAACCCCAATTCCTGACTCAAGGTACATGATGAGGATGAACTATACTGCAAGCCCGATCTGATGACGTGCCTGTTCTCTTGAGTGTAAGCCGTGGCAGACCTTTGAGACATGCATGTTCATTGTGACTCCCCTGAGCCCATCGATTCCATACTTTCATGCCAGTTGTGACATTCCAACCCATGCCAGCTAAAAGGATGCATTACAAAGACGCAATTTTAGTGTTATGCTATGTACGGAATAAAAAGAACGATTTAAGAAATACAAAGCATAGAAAATTCTGTGCATTTTTCGATCCTCAAATACGCCAAGACGAAAGACAAATTAGGAATTTTAAAAGTCTAACTTGCCACTCTTCCGTATAAAAAAAAGCACAGGCGCACAGCTCTGACTCTTGGCATTGAATATTTATTTTTTGATTCATACTCCCAATGAGAAGTTTAAGTCGTAATAATATGCAACAATGTGTAATCGAAACTAAACGAAATATTTAAGGAACCTTCAAAATAAAAGACAGTGCTCTAGAATTAATACAGAGTCAAATTATGTATGCTAGTTATTACAACATGATCAATCAAAGCAGACAATAAATAAAATAGGTACCAAGTATTTAAATTAAAACAAATGTCAAATTATATTAAATCAAATGATAATAATTTAATTAAATATATAATTGAAGCAAACGAAAATTTACCAAATGATTAAATTGAATGTAATAAAGTTATATTAAAAAACAGGGATTCAGTTAGAACTTTCGTACTTCTACTATTCATTTAACATAAAATATTCAATTAAGCTAAATATATTAAATTTTGTCAATACTGAAAAAAAATTCTCAATCTTGTTGGTGACCGCTGTCGCTGATCGGTTATCTAATGACCGGCATTGTTCCTGTCGAGTCATAGGGTCGAGTCCCGATGCCACTAAACACCCACCCATCCACATTCAAGTTATGTCAGTGGATGTACAAATTCCTCACGATGGTGCGGTAGGGAAGTATCGAGAGTGGGGTACCAGCTCGTCGTCTTTGTCACTAGAGCTCGATTCAAAATTAGGAGATCCATCGTCAACACCTCTTGCTTAGCTTCAAAATACAACGTTGAAAACTGATGAGTTAATTTGGAATGGAGTGATATGGAAAATTAAAATAAATTATAGCAGATGCGTCAAATTTAGTGATTTTTGTTTTATTTCCAGATTTTATTCTGGAAACTTTCTGTTGCTTTATATGTCTCATGTTAGTAATTTAGAGGGGGGATGCAGCTCAAATGTTTTGCGCAACATTTGATTGTAGTTAAAAATTGTGAAATCCATCGTTAATAGTGCTCGTGTTGTTTCAGAATGCAAAATAAGTCAAAATAAAATAAAATGAAAACAGTTATGGATTTTTTCCGACAACTCTTGGAAATTTATTTTTAAAATCGACAAAAACACTCTCAACTTGCATCCATATGTTATTTATAAGCCTTAGAGCAGAGCTTCTCAAACTTTCAATAGTGGCGCCCCCCTTATCAATCACAATTTTTATCGCGCCCCCCCTTATACATTAATAATGTACTGAATGCAATAATAATGCATTTTTTTTACGCTAAAGCAATAATCTTAATTATATACCGTACAAATTCATGACATAAGTATTAAATTTTGTATATGTTGCTTTTAAGCAAAAAATATTAAGTAATAGGATATTTATTATGTTATTTTTCCTTTCTCTAATTTTTTAAATTGGAACATATTGCAAAATGCAGTGGCTGCTTAGAAGACAAAATATAGATATCAGCTTTTTTTTAGAAAGAACTCAGTGGGTCAATTTCTAATCATAAGCATTCCTTTGAAAAATTTGCTCTGTAAGACAAGCCCATGGAAGTCGCTAATACTTATTAAACTTTTTCTTAATTTAGCATTAATTAATTAATTATAAAATACTCTGTGCAGCACTGATACATTAAAAGTATACCGACTGAAGTACAGGCTATTTGCACGAGTTCATTTATAAGAAAATAAAACAATATTGATATAATCGCTGAATTTTAAGTAGAGTAAAGCCAAGTGCGCAACAATGTTTACAAAATGTAAAATGATTTTTTAAAATCATTGCTCAAATTATAATTAGTTTTTAAGCGAACTGTAATTTTAAGCCTCACAGAATTAGCATTTAGAGTTGATGTTGAATAATGAAAAATAATAAAAATTCCGATGAGAAATATATAATTGTATTATTTTCAATGTTTAAAGTCTCTTAACATGTTTTAAACCTGGAGCAGGCACGCACTTGATACTAATGGTCGAGTGGGGTTATTGAGCCACCCCAATCTTTTTTTTATAATTATTTTTTATAGTACACAATAAAAATCGTAATTACAGTGAATAATTTAATTAAGAAAATATACTCACCTACTTTCAAGAACACAGAAAATATTTCGGAAAAAAGTTATCACACCGGGAACTCAGTCAAAACAAGTACCTAAAGATTGTAAAAACGTTTGTCACTCCCAAAAAAAGAGGGAGATATGTGACAAATATATTTTAGTTCACACGTTAAGACTGTCAAACAGGAGGAGGATAGTGTCAGAGCCATTGGTAACAATTAAACAGTTTTGCCAGAATTACCTATTTCGTACACTCTGTGCTCGGCGTGACAGCTCCGGAATAAAAGTGTATTTATTACAATATGGATGTTCAAAAAAATTATGTAAAACGTTTTCATTATGCTTTTTATATGTTTGGGAATAACTCATAGAAATAAATCTTGGCCAAGTAATCCTTCAAAGAGCTCTCTGTGCTTTTCCAAAAATCATAAAAATATTTTACAAGGAAAAAATCGCAGCAGAAATAGTTTATTTGAAACTTCCCAAAATGAAAAAACAAATACACACATAAGAGCCAGGACTAACTAACCGTACAAGTAAGTTCGAAGGTCAAACCGCAGCAACTACATTCTGCTGCCTACAGCTGATGACAATAATATTACAGTGATGAATTTTTTATCTTCCTAAATTTTTTTTTCCATTATTGGTCTGAGTTTTGTTTTTTCTCATTTTGGTTTGAAAAGAAACCGTAATAGAAGTAGAAGCTTTAATTTTTTATGACGTAATATCGCAGATATATAAATTATATCAGTGTAAATGTGCATTTTTTTATTATGTCAGAAAGTATTTTGTTTTACTTCATTCCAGTAAATAAATTTTTTTTAATCTTTTATTTTCGATATGCTCGCGCCCCCCTTGTACGTTTATCGCGCCCCCCAGGGGGGCGCGCCCCACAGTTTGAGAAACACTGCCTTAGAGAGACTTCCAATTCTACAAGGAGAAATTTTCTTAGATCAAACTAATGTTTTCTTGATGTTTTGGAAGGTCAGTACGATTTCTATCCTAGAAAGCTAGTTTAATTGTACTAGTTATTATTTCTTCATAAATAAAGCTTATGATATACAGGTGTTTAATTATATAACAAAATAAATAAGTGTATTTCAAGAATATTCTCATGGAGAAATTTCTGTAGTGGAAGTACACTTCCATTTTTAAAGTTCTTCAGGCATCCCTTTCACATCATTTATGTAGTTCTGAATGGTATGTCATATGAGAATCACTGGAGTAATTTAGTACTAGGATTAAAATATACATCGCTTCCCACTCATTACTTTTCTCTTTTCAATCCAATTCACCACCACTCTTAGCCTCCAGACGCAGACAAGTTTTAAATTTCAATCTACGTCCCTCAAACCCACACACTCTGAAAATTATTTGACATCCTTAAGTGCTCGTTTGTTTGCTGAAAAAAGAACAAAAAAAAATGCATTCGAGATAGATCCACCCCCATGAAGCAAACGATATTCAGAAGGTCGTCCCTTAAGATTAAATCATTGAGCTTCCCTTTTTAGATTGCTTTCCATAAAAAGAACAATTGTTGCTATAAAAACAATAAAAGAAAAATACATACACACACCTCCATCCCGTCCTTAAACTTCTGTCGGGATGCCCCACCCCTCGCCCCCGCAAGGAGGCAAACTTTGAGGAGGTCTGCGCCTGCGCCCGAGCCCAATCACACGCCCATTGGTTGGAGTATTGCAGCCCCTGCTCCATATAAAAGCTAGGGCGCGATGCCAATCTCTCTCCCAAAAAGTTTCAGTTTTCTGTCGCTTCTATCTCTTCAGCAGACGATCTTCACCGTCTCAAGCGCCGAACGTCGAACACCCCTCGACACAGCCTTCTTCTTTTCTTATAAAAGTAAGTCGCTTACCTTTTACATGATATTGAAACGAAATATTAGTGATAGAAAATTGAAAACTCGCCTTAAAATTGTTTCTCATTGATCGAAACTCATTATTGAGCGAATTCTTACTGAAATCTACAAAACCGTACGTTGAATTTTTTTCAATTCTAGAATTTCGAACAAATATGTTCCCATACTAATTTTTATATATAATCGAGTTAAATATAATTTTTTTAAGAAATAGGAAATATAAATATAGGTAATATTTTAATTGGCAATAAAGATAGAAATATTTCGGTGAGAGCGATAGGTAAATATTTTGTTTCTCAATTGCTATACTAAAACCGCAAAAAAACTACTGGTAAATAAAAGAAAAAGAAATAAAAAATGGAATTAAATAAACTAAACAGGCTTACTTGAGTAAAAAAAAGGTATTTGAAAAAAATAACGCTTTATCAATATCTTAATACTGTAATGTTATTTTTAAGTTGTTTTTTTTAAATATATTTTATCTGAAATCACGTACGACGTTATCATGATATCCTGAAAAACCAAGTCCTATATTTAAATAAAAAAACAATATCATTAAAATTAAATAAAAACTATCTTTTTATATTTTGTAAGATCACGAAATTTAATGTTTTTATAACATACTTTAAGTACCGAATTATACTGCAAAAAGTATTTAAAATCTAGCCTTTTACAAAATACGTTTTGGACGTATTGAAGTCTCTTTAAGATGCTTGAATTAAGAGAAATAAGGAAATTATATCGAATTTATTTGTCAAGCACGATCTTTTTTTTTAATTATAAGACATACAAATCTTTTACGTTAAAGTTCATAAATCTATAATCACATGAAAGAATAAGTACAAACAACTTAACAAACAATTAGATATTTAAATATCAACTTTTTTCGATATAAATTTTTAAAAAATGGTTTTCCAAAATATGAGGATCTTCCTTCATGTATAAAATATAAAATATCTGGTATTAAATATATGTAGTGAAAATAGTCAAGAACCTATTTATAAAACTCTGAAATATATTTTTCACATGTTATTTATTAAATAATAATCCATTTTCTTGGAGACTTTAAAAAGTGCGTGATGTTCTTTCATCTTTGATCTCCCAGAAACACTTTATTAGAACTAAAACATGAATTAACCTATAAATATATATTAAAAATTTACTTATTTTACATACTAAAAATACTTATTAAAAATTTACTTTACTTTTTTTTATTTGATTATTTTCCTTAATACGACCATAATTTTTTTTATTTTTATTTCCTCTATAGTTTCAAATTCCATTAAATCAGACTAAATTAAGTTTTGAGCTTGCCTTTTTAAGTTCTTACGCTCACAAATGGTTTTTAATTTTACTTAAAATTAATTAATTAATGTCTTTTATTAAGGATAAAAATTACTTTTTGTCATAATTATTTAAAAACAAGAAAAATAACAGTAATCAAACATTTTGATTAACATTTTGCATAATAAGCCATTAAATGAAGATAATTAAATTTAATAACTGTAATTTTTAAATACTGGGTTTGTATAATTAGTTCAATGTACTGTAGTAGCAAATTCCTTCAACGTCAAGAATCTGTATCCACACAATAACGATCTAACATGATTTAAAAATTCAGTCACATTCATATAACTCCTTTACCGTTATTTTAACTTTTTTCCTATATATATATATATATATATATATATATATATATATATATATATATATATATATAAAATCACTTTAATTAACTTAATTGTTTACATTATAATCTCTCTTATATATATATATATATATATAAGATTTATATATATATATAAAATCATAAGATTTTAATTAGCTTAATTTGTTTACATTATAATCTCTCTTATATATATACTTTGCTGATTCGTCTTAATTATCTTCCTTGTCTCAATTTCTTGTTAACGTTATTCTGTGTTCATCGCTATCTCATTCCGTTGCTGTAAAATAAATATGGTTTATTCTGGCATTGTGTGTTCTTCTTTTTCACTGTGATATAAAAATTAAATTATAATAATGGTAAAAACACTTGAAAATTCAATATATTGTTTCCTTATTAAAAATAATCATATATTCCTATGATTAGCAAAATGCTTGGGAAAATGTTAGATACAACATTTTGTAACCAGTACAAAAAATAAAAAAGTTATGTACTTAATAAGCAAATTCAGAGTATCATTGAATGTTCCTAAAAAAATATTAATGCTTCCATGAATCCGTTCCATTTACCTGTTTTGTTTGATATTACACATCTCGAATTTAAAAAAGTAATTCAAATTTTCATGTTAGCTAAAATCATTTTATTTCATTTTCAAGCTCTTTCTAGTACACAACACTTCAACGAGCATTTTCATTCAGGCACGAAATTAATATTTAATTACGGATCTAATTGCAATCGTTTTAAAGTAAAATTTTCAGTTTCACATTAAAAATATCAATACTGCCTTCAACTTCGAGAATTCTACACTTTACCCCTTAACCTATCAATTTTTTACCCCAAATGTTGTTTTTTATAAGAAAATGGAAGAATTTTATTTAAATTTTAAATATTAAAGTTTTTACACCATTTTTTTATTTTACAATTGTGGAACACAAAAACTCCTTAATGTTTGCTTTTTTTCAGTACACTCTACATTGATCTGGAGAATTTTTCATATATCTTTGAAAAGTTTTTATGTAAATACTTTCTCAAACGGTGTGTCCCTCTGAAGAATGATTCAAATAACCAGCAGATAGTTCTGAATCTGTATCCAAATTTAATTCATCTTTTCACAAAAAGTGTTTTTGCTGTTTGTGTTACCCATAATTTCAAAAATCATCGGTCTGAGTATAAAATTATTGCATTCAGTAGAACACAGATTTAAGAATCTAAGTTCTTGTTTTCATCAAAGAAAAATTTCCTTCTTCACCACAAAGAAAAGGCCAAATGAAAAGCATTTCAGTACCATAGTGAAACTGCATCACCGTTTCAAAACACTAACACTAGCTAATAGCATCATAAGAATTAAAAATACACCCAAGTCAAAGGGAGAAAGAAAGTATCAGTGCCATGCAGCGTACGGACAAACCGGTTACATCCAATTTTCAGTAGCCCGTACAATGTACGGGCAAACAGGTTAAAAGATGAATCAAATTTTTGAACAAATCTTAAAAGTTCATCAAGAATATGTATAATCTAGTGATAGTTAATCCTACAAAAAAATCTCACGAAGAGTTTTGAAACCATCGAGAAGCTCAATAAATTTTAGTGCTGTTTAAATCTAATTAAGCTTCAAGGTTTTAAAAATACCATGTCAGCTTCATTCATTCTTAGGTTTTCAGGTATATCAGAACTTTACCAATATTTTCAAACAATGTATAACGTACCTGAAATTTGCCCAGTCTCTTAAAGAGTCGTAGTCCACTTATGAGAATGTATTCCTATGGATTAGACATGCCTTAGAACAATGCTGCCAACTTTTTTAGAGTTTCATGTTCTAATTTAATCGAATGCATTTTTTTCGCTAATTGAAAGACAGAGATCACGAAAATGGGATTGAGCTTCATTTGTAATAAAGTTTTTGTGTGAATTAATATATTTTATTACATTAAAATATCTATTCAAATCATTACACATTTCAATTTCAATGCGTAATATTTGTAACTGAGTGGTCGTGGTAACGAATTTTGTCCAGTCATGAGCTCTACTCGTAGGGCCACAAAAAGCCCGTAGTGTAGAGGGATTGATGCACGAACAATCAATCGAATCAACTGTAACGCAATAAACCTTGTGTTGCGATACATCCGCTGATGGTGAATACCTGGTTCGATCCAACCATTCTGGATTCGGGCCTTTATAGAATCTGTCTCGAAGGGTCATGTATAGCAAATTTTGATAATATACTCACAATTAAGTTCCTCTCTTATACTTGAAAATAGGAATTTATATTTCTATTAAAAACTTTTATTCTGTTTCTCAACCATAAGAACTGCAACTAAACTAAGAGCATAGTTTAAGAGGAATACCTAGGAGGAGTAAGTTAAGAAGAGAATAATTTAATATAAATTAAGAGGAAAAGTTACGTATTACTTAAGAGGGATTTAGATATAACACATTCTCCAAATTTATTTGCGAATTCAATTCTGTTATATATAGATTATATATACTCCAGATTTAATTATTTATAATTTCATTTAGCATAAACATATTTTCATTTTAAGATTTTTTAATATTTTATGCAATTTTTTCCAATAAATTTGTGTGGGGGGTAGATACATTCTGGCTGATGATTTAATCAACCTGGCCAAACTTAGGCCATGATTATTGAAAGGAAAATGTTTTGGACTCTGACCAGACTGGCAATTTTAGTGATTTTTCAAAGATACGCAATCAAATATGAGAAGTCAGGTCCGTCGGTCCCTTCCCTTTTCATTCAGTGAATAAAGTATCATTAGAAACTATCTCTTGTCATATGACATAGAGATTCAAAATTATAAATAAACCCTAACTAAAAAAAACACTTAGCAGTAAAATTTTACTTTATTCAAAATTGCTTAAAAGACCGTTTTCAATCGCGTTTTGTAATTGTAATGTATAGTTCCCTTCCTGCCTAAAATCAACAACCAATAGATCAAACTTAAAAGATGTGGAGCACACGTCGTCTTTTTAAACTTAATTATGGAAATATTTTGCTTAATTTTTTCAGTATCATTTTTATGTGAAGCTATAAAAGTGCATGTCCTTGAAATCCAATGGCATAAAGTACACCCGCTCCCCCCACATTGCGGGGGTCCCAAGGACTCTAGAGGGCCCAAAGCCTTACTGACGCAAATTACGTATTTAGACTTGGGGTGTAAAACCTGAGTTTGCTGCAGGGGGGGTTGTATTCTCCTTACGCCACTGTTGAAATCGTTATCTTAATTAGTTCAAAAGAAAAAAATACATTTAATCTAACTCAGATCCTTTAAGAAAAAAAATATAATTAAATATTAATTTGTTAAGTTAGTAAAGATGCAATCAAAATAATTCCATTATATAAATCCAAAACTGTAACTTCAGAACATCTAACTATAATACTGCTTTAAAGCTGTCCTCCTTGAATGTTACACAGCAACATACAAATTTTGAACACTTTTTTCAAAGGAAAAAAAAATAATCCAACTTTTACATGATTTTTGAACATTACTATGCATAGAGAGCAGCATATTTCAATATACATTTCGTTTCTATTCAAATCACTTCCTTTTTACCGACAGAAAGTTGAGTTCCATAATTCTCCTCTATTCAAATTTAAAATGGAATTTTTTGCTTTATAAGCAAAATCTGTAAAATTTAGGTTTAGAGAAAGTTTCTAAATTTTAAGATGAACGAGGAAACTATAAATGTATTAAAATATGCGAATTCAGGTGAAGTTTAAGATTTTTTTTTCTCTTTCAAGTTTGTGTCTTGCTTTTTAATTTTTAACATTAAATATTTTTTTTTTAATTTTCAAAACTCTATGCTGTAACAGAAATATATTTCTCTTATTGTACATACTGCACTTTGTAAAACTCCTATAAAAAGTAAGCATTCTTTATGAACCCTTTGATATATTTTAGTAAATAATACGTAATGAAGAATTCAAGGAAGGAACTGAAATATATAGAATCAAAGTATTAAGAATTTGATGATAGTTGTGAGAGCGCCATGTTTTCCTCGAGAACTGTTTGTTCGTCATTTGGATTTTTTCTTGGCATATACTTTTGGATTAAACTCTTTACGACTTCAATTTTTTTCATAAGATACCACACTTGGCGAAAATTATTTACTGAGGTTGCCTGTATTTTAATATTGTCCGCACACACACAACGGAAACATATAATCATAGTACATAGTCATGTGTAATTGGAAGAAGGAAAATAAATTCGAAATGCATTGTTTGACTTTTTATTAAAATTCGAACTGAAATTTCAGAGTTTCATCGTAAATTTTGCTAAATTTAGTGTAGAACTTTTTTAGAATTGGTTTTTGTTCCATCTTTTTTAAATGTCTACATTCATATTTAATTTTTCTCATCTAAATAAGTCGTTACTCAAACATCCTATTAAAAAAAACCGTAACTATTTCAATGTATATGTATTTAAATAACCATATCTGTTCAAATTCACGTTCAGAGATATAGAACGCTAGATTTCGGGAAACTCTTAAACACTCGATAAAATTAGAACATCTTTCATCGTTATTATCCCAAGGAAATGAAATAACGAAGAGAGAGGAAATTGGGAGGAAACTAGGCAACACCGAATCATTTGTGTTAATAAATATGTTTGATTTTAAGAAAGGAAATTGTTTCCTTTCCTCTCTATTGAACTGGTATAGGATAGTCGAATTGAAATACATTTGGATTTGAACAATTTTCAAGGTTGCAACAAATTATTATTTATGCTTAGAGTTTATATAGTTGGACAAACAATCTACTTCAGTTCAACCCAACGGTGCCTTAATGTAAGGATAGGCATTAAGTCGATCGCGATCGACCGGTGCACCACCAAGACATTTTGGACTGACCGCCTTTACTAAGACCTAAGACACGCATACCAAAAGAAAATTGCTTGTGGAACACCGATGCCATCCGTATGAATAAATTTTTTCTCACACGCCGACAGAAGGAGAGAATAAGTGTTGATGACCATCTCTTCCCGCTATGGCAAGGGATTGGATATTGAGATATCATAGCACACCCGTGCTTTCACGAGTTAGTGTTCTCGTTGTGATTTCCTGTATCGCGTTTGTGTGGGAGTTGACAGCGAACAAATTAAGGGCATATGTCGGTTTCAGATTCATGGGTACACGTATGCTCCCTACTCGCTGCATTGAATACGTCCACGCTCGAGGGTCTAGCAGTCTCTCATAGTTTTTCACGCATTCAACTTGACTATTTTGTGTTACTTGCGTTTTTGTAGAAAAAATTATCAATCATATTACTAAAAAGGGGCACAAAGTCAAAAACAAGTGTTAAGAAAAGAAACTTTTATTTCTACTTTTATTCTATTATTGAGTTTTTTATTAATAATTTTTCTATGGAAAAATAGCGAAACACTTTTGATAATTTTCTCCATATTTTATCATCAGTACGAAAAAAACTGCCTTCAAGTTAAAATAATACAATCGATTTGTTCTGGATAAATACAACCAGATTAATTAATCACTCAACCCAGTTCAATTGTCCAATCTAAAATCTAGTCCAGTAAATATTAATTCAGATTATTGATATGAAACCAAATCAGAGGAACAAAATTCAATCTTTTAGGGAATACTTAGAGAAAAATCATTACTTCTTATGACAAAGAATCAGACATGACAATCATACATTCTATTGATAAAGAATTCAAATACACATCATAATTTGGTCTTTATCTACACTTTGGCTAATGTGTAAATAAAGACCAAATAATGATGTGTATAATGCAGTTGAGAATGCGTAAGTATTCAACCGCGAAGCTTTGTACATAATTATGACGAGTGAATTGTATCGTAATTCGGTAATAAATTCATCTGTGAGCTATTATTCAGCGTAGTTTACGGTTTGACGTGTTTCAATTGCAAAAGACATTCAAATAAATCATTATTCAGCAGAGCACTAATACATTTGATTAGCAAATACTAAAAATCAAAGGAATCTTGTAGCTTTGATGATGTATATAAGAAATATTGAAAGTATTGTTCGCTATGTGATGCTTACATGAATAAAATCAAATAAGTGCTTTCTAGAATGATACTTACATTTTATGGGTTATTTGTCATTCTAGTTTTGATTTCACTGGCCTATATCATTACATATAACGTGAGTCTGAAGTTGGCTACGGTAGCCTAGTGGTCATAAACTCGTTGCTGATGCATGTTAAATCTGTCAGGGCTCAAATATCCCTCCGTTGGCGTGGTATGGAAGTTCGGAGAAAGGGTTCTAGCTCATATGTCGTCCTCGTCATTTGGCCACAATTTAGTATTACAAGTTCGATTGCAAAAGGTCATGTGATGCTTTATAGGGACATGTTAAAAAACATTCACTCACTGAGACTGAAGCTTCTATGGGGGCTGCGGTGGCCCAGAGGTCAAGGTATCGTATCATGGCAGGCATGTCATGAGTTCGAGCCCAGTACCACTAAAGACCCGCCGAGTAAGGCAGCGATGCACGTTAAATCTTCCGAGATCTGAAACGTCCTCCCGTTGGTGTAGTAGTTAGGAGAGAGGAGGGGTGACAGCTCAGGTGTCGTCCTCGCCACTTGACCATGGCTCAAAATAACATGATCCGTCGCCAAAAGCCCTCTTGTAGCTGAACAATGCGACGTTAATATTCACTCACTCTCTCACTCACTGAAGCTTCTAAGAAGGCGTGGTGGGGAAATTTGGAAAATGAACAGCCAGATCAAAATTCTTTTCTGTGTCATGTATTCGTGAATCGGAATTGTAGGACGTGTTACCAGAAGTATTATGATATACTCATTACATTAAGCTTTCACCATTCTCAGACATGTCTGACGTCAACGTTTTGATCCAAAGTTCATTGGTTAAAATGTTAGCAAAACATATTTTTTTCTCCCTCTCTCTCTGTCTTTTCCCACCATACTAGAGAAATTTGGATTTAACTGGTCACTATTTACATCGCTCCTAGTATTGTTGTTTGGTTAATTTAAAATTTAAATCCAAGTCCTGTCCACGTAAACACTTTGCAATTGTTCAGTTATTTTTTTTCAAATGGACTGCATATTGGCAGCTAAGCCTTTGCAGACATAGCAAGTCTCAAAATGTGAGAGCCATTTCATGGGGACACCATCTAGTGGTAGCACTCGCTACAAAATTTGAACTCTGGAATTGATTATAATTCAAGCTCTCGTGGGGTGCTGAATTTTTGAAGCCGTTTTATTTTGCCTACAGTACCAGAGCCAAATTGATACTCAAGAGGTCTTTTACATATCACATAACCGTATGACATGCGCGCCTACGATTTTAGCATCCAAAAATTCTGTCGACTCCAGCCGGGATAATTATTAGTTATTCTATCCTGAGTAATTTATTTAAATTGATTTAGTTTGCTTTCCGTATTCCAGAAATCATTAGACTCTGAAGTCAATTCACCTAACTATAAATGTAAAGCTTAGAATGCCTAACTTTTATCTTGAATTACTAATTTCATTGACATCTTTTGCATTTACATAATGTCATAATGAAATTATCAATCAAAATTTGACCGTGTATGATGAATTCGAAAACGTGGTACTGATCATGAGCCAGCATTCTAGTCTGGATAGTAGAATCTTGTTTCTATTGTTACCTTTTTCCCTTTACTGTCTCTCTTTGAGCATCAAATAATATTCTGCCGTTTTAGATTAGTTTTCTTCCCTGTTAGGGGAATGTTGTCAACAAAGTGTCGTTTAGAAAGACGTGAGAGGGGGCTGAGCAGAAAGACGTCCTCTTTTTGTAGAAAATTTCACCGAGGTTCTTTTTCGAAACCATAAAAAACACATGTGAAGTAGTTCTGGAAAGACCGATTGCACAGTGTAAATTTTCACAGTGCCTGAGTTTACATTCGGGATGAGCCAGTGAGCCAGGATGGTACGTGTCGCCTGTCCGAGCTAAGTTCGTAAAAAGCCGGGAAGGAGTTGAGAAAAATTGTCGCATTGCATAAAAAGAATTTTGAGTGGCTTGATTCGAAATTATTCAAACAAAAACAAATTTAAAACATAATTAATTATTAAAACCATGGTAAGATGATGAAGTCAGCAACTGAGTGTGTCCCCCTTTACGACTTTGAATCATAACATATATTTAATTGTTCTATGTAAAATTATGCAAAGAATAATTTTAGCCGTCAAGAAGCTGTGTTGTTCTTAAAAAATACTACAATCGAATATAACAATAAAAAAATTTTCATTAATTTTATACACTTTTAAAATTAAGTTCATTATTGGTGAAAGCAGTTTTTAAGTGTAACAGTAAAATCAAAAGTAGCTAAAACTATAGCCCCTGATGAAATGTAATAATACTTGCATTGGAATGCAGCAGAGAAAAAATTCATTTAAATTTTTTACAATCTACTATTTTTTAAAAAAATTATTCACTTGCGATGAAATACATCATCTAGAATTTTTTTGAACATACTATTCATTTTTTTTCAGACTGTGAGTCAATTTCCTGAAATCCCGAGACAACTCATTTTATCCAGAACACAACTATAAAAATGATTCAGGTTTTTTTTTTCTAAGTTACTCATTTTATTAGAAAAGTTTTTATAAACTGTCTTTTTCTCAAACAAAATGTATCCTTTCGTTTCTTCTAAAATACTAGAAAAGGGAGGGATGTTTAAACTGTAAAAAGGATAAATCCGACGCATTTTTTTCATAGAGAGATTCTGAAAAGTATGTTTTTCCCCCTTCGTACTCTACGAATGTTTCTAGTGTCCGTCAATCAGTCGAATAAAGAGACGACGAGACTAAAATCAAAAGCACACAACTAAATTTTTTTTTACTCTTCAAATTTTCTTCCTTTTTTTCATTGCTAAAACTATAACTCCGTTGATATTTGTTTTTCTTTTAGTACTAATACATCCAAGGTCAAACTGGGACGCTAGAAAAAAGTTTATTACAAATAATTACTCAATATATGATGTTACTTTAGAATCGAAAACTATGTACCTCTTAAAAGATTATTTGTATATATTAAGGTAGATTGAAAAAAAAATTTGGAATTTCAAAGCCACCTAAGCGGAAAATATGTGCTTTAGTACACAGATGAAGAGGAAAATAAAATAAATAAATAATTATTATGTTAAGTACTGCCACAAGGGGAATGAAATTTAGGTATTTGAGCAATTTTTATGTTAAAAAGACAAAGTAATTTTTGTTAAAGAAAAACACAGGTATTTTAATACTTTTGAATATTTTTTGCGATGAGAGGATATCTACTAAATAATTACTAGAAAAATACCAGTTACATTTAATTTTTTATTTTTAGAGAGAGTATTAAGTTTTAAAATAACCTATTATAGTAGTTACAGGGCATGATAAAGTGGAAGACGAAAAGTCTTGCGATCTCCAGAACTTCGTGTAAAAAATTATTATAAGCTACCCTCTCCTAACGAAAATAACACGGTAACTTTAAAAACACTAGATAACTATACAGTCATCAAATTTAAAGTAGTTGTTATGGTGGAGTAGTTATTATATTAGCCATATCATTGATTATCTGGAACAATCAGAAGAGACGTCCTCGTAAGTCATGTGAGTTTTTGAACTTCCGGTTGCCGCTTTATATAAAACCTCGATTTCAAGGAAAATCTTCCGGCTCTACTTGTATGTATAACGTTACGTTAAACTTTTGCCTATAGTATTTTGTTCTACATTGTGTTTGTGTGTGTCGTAATCAAGTGTCTACATGTATTATAAAAATGGAGTATCCGTCCACAGGAACATGCTTCATAGTTCTTGTGGATGCCTTTATATTTTCGTTCCAACGATATATACGAAGAATAAATCGGTTTTGTTCTAAATTCAAATGTTTAATTAAAATAAAGTATAGATGAAAGCCAAATTTGTGACTTTTTTAATTCGACCACAACTTCTCCCTTTGACAAACTGTTTTCCCTTGGTACTATCTTTTTGGTTACCTCAAAGATAACTTGGCGACTTGCTTTAAAAATGTCCAATAGATTCGCCACAACATACCCTATACTTTATTTTAACCAAATAGACTTAAATTCTCAAATAATTTAATAAGCGTATGGAGAAAGGATTTCCATACTTCCACGTCACGCTGTATGAGAACTTTGAAATCCAGTTCAGTTGTTCACTTTAGCTCCCATCATTTCCCACGGTCTTAAAGGAACCGCCGGGGAAATAGGATTCAAATCTAAGACTTGAAATGAATGTGACCAGTCATGAAAATCATGACCATGAGTCCTGATTGCCAATGATATCTTAGAATTTTTAAGGCCCTAAAACCCTATGCAAAACCTTTGATCCTTTTCAGTAAAAAGTATATAGCATACGCAATACTCGTACAAATGGTAACCCATAACACAAAAAAGAATATGCGTGCCTCACAATCTCACACACTTAAGCTCAAACCAACTGGAACAGCTGCCGCCTTTCGACGAAATGAGGCTGCATGGTGGTAGGCCTCGGCCTAGCTGTGGATGATAGATTTAACATAATAATACCTGTCTTGTCACTGTTGCCACTTGGAAAAAGCTTTAAATTCCCATTTTTTTGGGGGGGAGAATATATCCAAGGATAACGTTTGATGATTAAAATTATTCAGATCATGATCTCATTGAGGCCCAATCGAGGAGACGAGACCTGGATAAGTTCCTGCAGATTGTCGTGGCCTTTTTAATCAAATAGAATACATTAATTGAGCAATTAATTAAAAATTAACAAAAAGATATTACTGAAAACTCAATTTTCACTCCGAATCTGAAAATCATCTAGATACTCATGCTTGGTATTCCATGAGGCAGGATGTGGCCGGAAGATTCGCCACATTCAGATTAAAGAATTTTGGAAAAATAAGTTAATCTGATGCAGATAAATTATAAAAATACTGTATGAATTAATCAGTCAACTAAATAATATTTTTAACAAATAATATTTAGTAGCAGTTTCCGTTTAAATTGCGTTTAATATCAATAAATACAACGGAATTGTTCTTCCTCATTTCGCGTATCTTTGAATATTCCGGAATAGAAGATATTACTTTCCAGTTTTTTACAAATAAAAAGATGGTCATTTTCATTTGAAATCGTAATAATTAATACAATAAAAATGTATTATTGTTTACAAAATACAAATTACTTATATTTATAAAGATCATCAGTAAATTTCCTTTTTTTAAGTTATCAATCACTGACAAATTTTATGGAACCCCTTTTAGAATAAAAAGAAACTTAATATTTCTACAATTTAATTTTGCCCACATTTTAAATCGAATGAAAAGTACGAAGAGGAAATTTATAAAATAAAGCGAAAAAAAACACGCCTGATTTTAAATCCATGAAAAATAGTACAGTATTTTAAGATTAAATTTAATAAATTCTGTTGAGAGAGGATCACGTTAGAGAGAAACTTCAATCAAAGAACAAAAGCAAGAAGCTAAAATTATCCATACTTTAAACAATTTATGAAATATATGTAATGCAAATATTTTTTTAAAGATTCCCCATTTGTCAATGAAAATCACTCTTTTTCACTTTTCCTTTATTGAAATTAATTCAACAAAATAATACCTTTAAATCGTACAGATTAATTAAAAATTCAAATGTCTATCCCAATTATTTACTTTTCATGTAATAATACAAGACTAGTAGGGAATTGCAAAATCTAATAGAACCACACGAGTATTAAAAATATATGTTACACCACATGTTCGACGCGATCAGTAAACACATCCCACCGCAAAGACAAAATATCCTACATTCATTTTGGACCCTTCTCGACTTTCTCTTTCGATTCAATTTATTTCTTATCTGGTAAAATATCTAAATGCCTGGAAGGGAAGACATACTCAGCCTGTGGTTTATGCTTCCTCAAAAGACGCCTCGCGATAACCAAAAAACAAAGAAATCAATTGATGACACACGAAACCCTTTCTCAAAAAGAAGCGATTCGTCGATTTCTCGAAAACGTTTAATTTAAAAGGGAAACTCTTCTCTCTCTATCACCGTATTTTCCCTTATTTCTTTAAAAACATGTTTTGAAAGCCATTGTGTCTAGAGCTCGCATGATATCTTGTTATAAAAGCTGAGTTTTAAGTGCTCTTTGTTGTATGTCGGAGACAAAATAACGGAAAACATATTTGTTTTTAAAAGCCTACTAGAGTCGGGGTGCTGTTGCTAGAGTCAAGATTTTGTTTACAAAATGACGACGTACTGTTTTTTTGTCATTTTAATTTTTTAACTCGTGTAAGCGAAAAATAGTTGTATGCTAGGAATTTCGGGATTTGTAAAAAATAATAATAATTACAAATGGAACGCTTGATTTTTTTCTATATATTGTATATAGTTGGGGTTTTCTATTTAAAGATTTGATTTATTCGAAATTTTTTTAGTTGGTTTAACTCAAGATTGATTCAATCGAATAAATTAAGAAGAATATTAATATAATTATGAATAACGATAAAGAAAGAATAAATTTTTCTTTTAATGGGCTGCATATTGGCAACTAAGACTTTGCATACACGGCAAGTCTCCAAATGTGAAATCTATTTCAAGGTGGCACCATCTAGTGGCAGCTCTCTCTACCAAATTTTAACGCTTGAATTAATTCTTAATTTAAACTCTCGCCGGATGCTAAATATTGCTATAAGAAAATTTTTCCTAGAGTACCAGAGCCGAATTGATACTCAAGAGATCTTTTTTACATGCCACATAATCGTATGACTTGAGGGCCTACGATTTTCGCATCCAGAAAATCCATCGACTCCAGCCGGGGTCAAACCCCCAAAATTTGGTTTACGAAGCGGGCACGCTACCTCTAAGCCACCGAGCCAACAAAGACAATGTTAGTATATACCAGTATATTTTAACTTATTTAGACAAAAAAAAATATAAATCAGAAGAAAAATTCATAACAATGTGTAATTTTTTTGTTTAGAAATTTTATGGGAATATTAAATTATTATAACTATTTGCAATTATCAAGTATTTGTTTCATTTGCTCAAACATACTTTATTATTGCACGAAGCTATAATTGGCGTATAACTCAAAACATGTATCAAAAGGCAGTATTATGTTTTATTATGTGTCACAATAAACTTAAATAATAACAGAGTACAATCCACAAACGTTTTATTGACACCAATTGAGTTTACTGCGTTTCTTCCCCTAGAAGTTCCCGTTCACGTAATTCAGTTCGGCATACCCCTTTTTTTTTTTTTTTTTTTTTTGACATTCTGTGCAAAAACTGATAATAAAAGACTATAATAATTAGTTTTAGAATATTTCCCTTAATTGTAAAAGGGTAGGTACGTATTTATTAATACTACACTATAAAGCAGCACGAGAGCTATTGGCTAGTTTCGAACCATTTTATCCCCTTAAGTCAATTAGACTCAACCTGCGGCCCGCCGGTCTTTTCTTAGTAGACCCAGTTTAATTTCGTGTTTTTCCCCATTTCCCTCATGTTGCGGCTCGTGTGAAATACCAGTCATATAAAGGGTGTTTTTTTAGAGGTATATAGAATTTTAAATTGCAATAAAACAACGATGTATTATTCTATTGACATGCATTTTTTTATTCGAAATATAATCTTGTGGCATTACATTTTAAATATGATTTCTGGCATAGGACTGCCACGGCTGGCTCGGATGTAGTCCAATCTGGACGTCCAATTTTCGATGACTTTTTCCAACATTTGTGGCCGTATATTGGCAATAACACGGCGAATGTTGTCTTCCAAATGGTCAAGCGTTTGTGGCTTATCCGCATAGACCAATGACTTTACATAGCCCCACAGAAAATATTCTAGCGGTGTTAAATCACAAGATCTTGGAGGCCAATTCACAGGTCCAAAACGTGAAATTAGGCGGTCACCAAACGTGTCTTTCAATAAATCGATTGGGGCACGAGCTGTGTGACATGTTGCGCCATATTGTTGGAACCACAGCTCCTGGACATCATGATTGTTTAATTCAGGAATGAAAAGTTAGTAATCATGGCTCTATACCGATCACCATTGGCTGTAACGTTGTGGCCTTCATCGTTTTTGAAGAAGGATTCCACCAGCCCATAAAGCGCACCAAACAGTCAGTGTTTCTGGATGTAACGGTGTTTCGACATACACTTGTGGATTAGCTTCACTCCAAATCTGGCAGTTTTGTTTGTTGACGTAGTCATTCAACCAGAAGTGCGCTTCATCGCTAAACAAAATTCGCTTATGAAAATCGGGAACAACGGCAATCTCGTTTTGGGCCCATTCGACGAATCTACGCCTTGCTTGAGGATCGTTTTGATGAATTGCCAAACCAAACTGAGAATAAATCACTTGACAGCTGTTAAATCGATCGCCATCTTGGAAAGTAATGCCAACTTAAACTTCTATACCTGGAAAAAAACACTCTTTATATGTGGCCCAGCGGGAAAAAGATTGAGTACCCCTGCCTTAAGTGGTCAGTTTTTTTACCCAAAATGTTCTAAAAACGGCACATTTGGACTTTAAGCCTTGACAGTTTTAACCTGTATCAGTCCCTCTACGCAAAATGTCTTCAGTGGGATAGGGCTTGAATTCATGACATGCCGGCTATAAGTCCATGATCATGACTTACTAGGCTACCGCGGCCATGGAATGATTAAGGATGTTTAATGAATGAATAATGATTTAATGATGATTAATGAATAATAAAATAATAATAAATAGTATCATATGAATAATTAAAATATTACTATGGTGTTTCTATAGTATATTCAGAACTCTCATCAAATGAATCTCATAAATAATATAGTAAAATACGTCTCTAAAAAATATTCCAACTAAATAGAACAAAAACAATTTTTCTCTCGAAATAATTCTAACCAATAGTTTTTCTTTTTAAACATTAATTTTTGTAAAATCAGTACCATTACACAGAAAATTCAACTCATTATAGGAAATTGAGACTTTTCATACAGACGAGATAGTAATCTGTTCTAGCTAACATTATTTTCCACAGATAAGCTTGATAGTTGAAACTTGTTGCAATATGTAGAAATAATGGTCAAGCTCCCTGATAAAAGGTTTTCAAAATTAAGCAAACCAACTCCCAAGTTGAATCTCATTCCCCTGTATTTGCTCCTTGAGGACCAATTGCTGAGTCATTCCTTCTTCCTTATCTTCGTATACCAATTAGTTTTATCTTAAAATAATTGTGTATGAAAGAGTAATCATTGCCTTGCATAAAACTTGAAATTCTTTATCAAAATAACTGTTCAACCCTTTTGTGTAGTTGGAGAATATACTAAATTTTAAATGAATCTAAAAGCATAATTGCTTCTGTTGAAATTTTATAGGAAACATAATCGCAAGTTATATTCTTGTTCACGAGAGTACAAAAGTAATAATCATTCTTGCACAAAATATTATTTTTGAAAATACAATACTCATTTTCAGTGACATTTCTTTCACCAGGTTTACTTGGAATTTGTATTTTTGAAGCTTTTTTTTCTATATAAAATAAAATAATGACATTTCAATCAAAAAATGCATTGCATTCGATACATCTCGCGATATGTTCAAAATTTATTTTTATCACTCTTTACAACAAAGAAATATTATGTATTGATGTAAACATTTTGTTATTTATGTATATACACTTTCTCTTCGATTTACAGCCACAAAAAAATAATATTAATCAATAATTATGAAAATGGTAAGGTAAACACACAAAACAGGTGGTACAGAAACAAACAAATAAACACAGGTGTTTACAAAAACTTCGAACTTTGTTTGATTCTCTAACGAAGAGGAGTTGTGATGAAGATCGTCGGGTAAAGATCGTTTGCAAGCCGACAGAGAATATTCTTCAATAACGCTACGTAGTAGTGACAGAAATGTTGATATCACTATCTGTAACAAATCCACTTAAGAGCTTTCTCAACAAATTACAACTTTATTTTACAACTCCTGAAAAAGCTATACTATCCAACTCCTCATCCAACCTCACATACCTTCAATAGAGACCAGGTGAGAAGAGAATGCGCGTATGGTCACTTATGGTTTTTACCCATTGCTTTTGAAGTGATATGGGTTATCTTTGTATAACCTAACTTAAACTAACAAATAATTGTTGACTAAAGGAGACTTCATTGGACCAACCCCGAATTTACAACCTTTAGTTTACTCTTTAGCATCCAACGCCCTTTATAACTATTTTTTCATCTGATTATATGAATACGTTATCAGTTCAGAGACAGTATACCCCAAATTAAATCAGAAATTTATTTATTATTCAAAAGTAGACAACAAATCAATATCCTTCTAATGATATCTCAATTCAAGCTGTTGTGCAACAATCGTAATTTGTGATGTCCTTTATCTTATTTTAAAAGATTTTTCCTCTCGTCAGAATAGATGTATTCAAATTTTCAATATTTAAAAGGAAATTTCATAAATAAATTTAAATTATCATCAAAATTAAAGGCATTAGAGCAGAAAACTTGAACTTTGATCGACATATGAGAGCCCCCACTGAAAACGACGTCATAGCAGTCATGGATCGTACAACTTTACTCAGCTTTGAAACTCCATACCTTTATCAATTTCCTTTTGGTAAATATCATGGTAAAACTGCGTCTAATTGTAAAACACTGTTGAAAGAGATCGACAAATCCAGTTATTCGATAAAAATATATCATATCGAAGTGTAGATGTGATATATGTCGATTCCTTGCATTTATAATGCAATATGTTTGCAAATCATCATGCATAAGACATATTTGTCTGTATAATGAGATCTGAATGTTGAACAGACTTCATTACAGAACACAGATTTCGTATCTCAGCAAGTGGGACTCACCAGACACTTGGACACGATCATTACGACTAATCGCATCCATCGGTGGTCACGTTTGGTCTCACGCAATGACGTCATCTTCTACACCCCTGCAGACAGTTAACTAGAGAGTTTGTCCTCCTCTAATTGTAATCAGTCTTCAATTAAATCGAACTCCAGTCCGTTTGCTTAACAAAGCCAATTCAGCTTTCCGGTTTGATGGACAGTCGAGTCCTTCTCAAAATAGCCTCTTATCTCCTGACCAGAACTGAGAAACAATCCATCGATTTTAAGTCTTGTTTGTGAAGTATCAGTGTCTGGTTCTTCTTGAAGAACAGTTTAGAATAACATGTTGCAATTTATTGTTGATTCTTTCAGTGATCAAATAAGTGTCATCAAAATACTTGAAAAATTGCTCGAAAATGTTAACATATAAAAAAATAACAATGATATAAATAGAATCTCCAATCACATGGACGCTTAAATATTGGTAAATTTTGAATATAAGCATATTTTTATGAGATGTTTGAAATTAAATTATTCATTATCCACACGTCGTATTTTTCTGTCAAAACTTTAATGTGTTTATCCAAGTTCCAGTGAAAGAAAATATTTTGTTTGTTGTGATTAACTGTTTGATGATATATTATTCAAAGCACATTCAAAAGCTTTTAAAATACCTTTTAAAAAAAACTTATAATAATTTTGTTTGTTTCAACAGGATTCAAATGTCTTTTCTGAAACAGATTTCATTGAATTTAATTCTGATTTATTTATTATAATGTTCTGAATACACATTGAACTTTATTTACATCCCTAAATGAACTACGATGATAATTCTTTATGAAAACAACACATACATCTATACTTTTCACAAAAAAAAAACCCAGATATTTTACCATCTACAGCAATATACACACTGCACTCCTTAACATTGAATTCCCCTTCAACTTCGTTAAGCAACGTTATCCAAAAGCAAAACGGCCATTACCGTGCTATTTTTATTATATTTTGAAATGCATTGATGTCATACGATTATTTTTTTGTTTAATTTTTCATGGTCGAATGATTTTTCGATTAAATTATGAATTTATTTATCGACTAAGCAAACTTGAATAGCCTTTAAATGGATAGTTTTAAAAATATAATTTTAATTTAATTTAGTTAGTAGTTTAGTAGTTCAATTAATAGAAATAAATCGTAAATAAAAGGCTTATATAAGAAATATTGTTCATTATTAATATATAATGTTAAGCTCTAATTATACACTATTTATCGTAAGGAAAATGTGTGCTGACTTAAAAAGATAGAACTATAAAATTTATGTACTGTTACATAGTAACCCAATTACTGAGGAAAGTTTCACTTTGAAGTTGATATACCTTTGAAGTTCCTGCTGGTTTCTATCAATGAAAAACATCAACTCATTAATTTAAAAATTTTAAGGTCCTTGTCTATTGCATTATCTTTCAATTTACTTAGTAGTCTGAATTTAATTTTTTTTCTCTTTTTAAAAAAAAAAAAGAAAAGTTCGATTAAAATATTTTTATACACAGTTTGTGTGTGTGTGTGAATCATATACTAGTTTATTTCATCTAAATTTGTGGGGTTTTTTTCTTATTTTAATTGTATCTAAAATCTCAGAGATATTTGATAAATCCATTCATTTTAGCATACTACTTTTTGATTAATTCATTCAATTTCATAAAAAATTATACCATTTTTAAAATATTTTTATTCTCATTTTGATTCTCACTTATTCTCCACTAAAACGGAATAAATAAACTCGAATTCATAAATGAAAATGAGGCAACCATTTTAAATTGCTGAATATCAATTAAGATTTCGCTTTAACCGTCTCGGTTGCTTAATAAAGCATAATTAAGGAACAAAGAATTACTAACATAATCTAATTTTCTAAACAAACACATCTTCTACTAAAAAAATAAATAGAAAATGAGCTCGAAATATATAATTGTTTTTTTTAATAAAATGTAAGCTGGATGTAAAAATTTTCTCGATTCACGCATAAATTATCCGTCCTTGTTCTCAAATTAAGTTTAGAAAAGGAATTGCAGTGGAGAAGAGGGGGGTGTGAATTAATCATAGAGGAAAAGGAACGTGAACAACTCCAAATCTCCAAGATTTGATTTGAAATAAATTAATTTTATGTTCAGCGTTGTTTTTAATACTTTAAGCTGTTAAGTATTGGGTATTAATTTTGAAACCAATGCTGAGAATTAAATGTATTTAGAAATGTCATTTAATTTATTAATAAGACTCATTCTGACCGGTTTTTGTCAGTTCATCGATCTTGTGATCATCTAGGATGAATTTAGAAGTTTAATTGAACATATAACATGGTCTTAAAGTTAACAGATTTACAATAACATTTATTCTTTGAGTTGCCTCAGTTTAAAAAAAAATTTTAACAGTAATTCTTGAATGAACATGTTTTGAAAGAGAAAAATATCCCAAATTTTGGACATAAATTAATTAAAACTACAAACAAATCATTTTTTAAAAATCAAACTGAACTAGACAGGAGTAAATAACATGTTAGCAAGTTGTACTGTGTTTTTGAAATATGTGAAAAAAAAAACTCGAGATATGATTAAACACACATTGAAGAAATATTTTTTTCTCCAAAATTTATTGAGGGGAAGTAATTATATTTAATAAATTGAAAACGGGCGCTTAGCCTTAGGACGTTACGGATGCGCTGAATGCTTTCATCTATCCATCAACCTTACGGACGTGCAGCACGCGTCCGCTGTTTCAAGCGTTACAAACGCGTATCGCGAACTAAATAAGTTGTTTCTTTTACTTATAAATGGCAGCACTAAACTGAAAGATAAAGATTCGAATACAATATTTTTCGAGAATTAGTACTTTTCGTTTTTAGGTGTCAATTTACGTCAGTTTCAAGCTTTAGAAAACTAAAGGCGAGTGAGATGTCAAGTAATTCCGAAAATGATGATTGAGATATTTTTGATGATCCTAGCTTTATTTATTTAGTATTGATTATTTAGATTAATAATTATTTTTTATATATTATTTATTATTTTTTTTATTTATTATTTTGATAATTTGATTAGAGTTAAATTACAACAACTGTTCAAAACTCAAGTTCCTGATAAAAAAAAAATTGCTTCCTTCAATACGTGCTTTTTAAAAAAGGGACTCCTTGGAGGGAGTTAAAACACCCAATGCTGGGGGAAGGTCCTCGTAATCGTAATTTTTTATTCAAAATCAAATGACGATGACGATACTTGAGCTGAAACCTTACTCTTGAAACTTCTACATCACTCTAAGTAGTAAAAGACTTTAACCTCCACAGACAATGACATCTTAAGATTTCTTGAAGCACTGGGTCCCTATGAAAAAATAGGCCCCTCCTGCGATCTTTTAGGTAGAGAGTAAACAGCATAACAAACGGTAACTCATAACAAATAAATGTGCAGGACTCATTCATCTAGGACCAAACCAAATCGACCGACTGCCACCTTTCGCCTAAATAATGGTGGGCCTAGGCGTGGACAAGATGATGGACATCACAGGAAAATGCCACTGTTGCCAGCTGGCATATAGCTCGAAATTTCCTTTTCGGAGAATTTACCCGGAAATAACATTTGACTTTCAAAATTATTCGGATCATGATCTTATGGAATCTGAATCGAAGCGAAAGCCCTGGTCCCAGAATCAGTTAGTCCCTTTGTGTACCGCATTATGATTTACTGCAATTTTTTTCATGCAATATTTTTTTTAATCACTACATGAAAAATTAAGGGATATACATAAATAAAAAACTCAACTTTGAGAAATTCAGTCCGTTAGAGCTTCTTAATTTATTCAAAATATTCAACTGTAGAATTAATTATACACACTGTTCACTTAAAATAAATAATCAAATCGTTTTCTAAGGTCTTTATTAACATACAATAAAAATAAGGCACTTACATTTTGACATTAACTATTTTTTCGGAACAAAAATGATAATCTTCGCAATCCGCTTAAAACGCCATCAGCTTAAAAGGCAATTTCTGCTATGAAACTATTCGCCTTCCCCGCCAAAATACAGATAATAGAACCCGTGTTGCCATATATCTTGGAAGAATGGATTAAAAAGAATATTCCTACTAAGTATCGTCAGAGTATTCGTAAAAAATGGTTATTCTATGTTATTTTAAACTGAGTGGTACGTACAAGTACCTTTGGTAGATAAAGGGTTAAAACATCCTTGTCGACAGATTTATCATACATCAGTCCATGATTAGACAGAAACAACCATGAATTCGCGACCAAAACCATTCGAGGCTATTCCCTCCATATTTCCAAATAGAAAAAGTACAAAGGTTACCAAAGGTACCACTTATTTATTATAAGTTTGAAAATTCGAAATGCTATTTTATTTTAAGTAGCTATCCAACTTTTTACTGCTTTTCACTTAATATAGTAGCAAAAATAAACACAATTCACCTGAAGCAAATTAAATTTCAAAATTATTTTCATAAAAATATAATAATTGCCTAACAATCATTAGTCAGATTAAAACAATCAATTGCGATACCTTCAGTTAAGTATTTTTAGTCACAAAAGAACAAAGCTCTATCAACTAACTCTATTAAGTATTTAATTTTAATTTTCAAAAGCAGTGCAAGTGGGACAATTAATAATATTTCACGTTCCTTATTGGCGAAAACAATTGAAACCTAATTCTCCGGAGTTACAGGTACTAACAATAATTTCGAACAAGAAATAAAATTCAGCATTCTTTTTCAACAATTGAGAAATAAAGGCATTTTCTATCGCGAAAGTCCGTACGTAGACTGCTTCTGATTGAATAAAGCTTCCGAATACATTTTTTATAGAATATCACTTGAAACAAGAATAGACGCATATTCACAAGAGATATCTATGCATTTTATTTCAAAAATTCCGATTTTATGAATACACCACGGAACGGAATGATATTATGTATAGAAGGCACTATAAAAATCAGTAATTCAATCTAGGGGGAGTGAACTATTGTTCTAAATAAAGGAAATTCTTTTTCGAGCGCAAATGTGTCAAGACATGTTTAGAATAAAGAAAGGGAAAAAATGCACCGACATATATATTGGGGATTCTTTTCATTGCAAAATGCTCAGCAAGCTATTAGCTGAGAACTTCGCGAATCTTCTTCCTTTTTTTCTTTTTTTTTATTTCAATAGAATTTCTATTTGGGAACTTAATGTTTTAGCGTTACTTTGATCATTGGAGTTAAGTTGATTTAAGTTTCTGTGTATAAAAGAGTCTGGTATAATAGGAAGATATATTTAAACATATAAGGATTCGTATTGAGTAATGGACAGCAGTTGATTATTGGGCTTTTTAAATTTATTTCATTAGTTGGGGTTGATATCGAAGAAAACTATAACCTATAGTTTTGATTTATTATGTTCATTAAATTTCAAATTGTTATGTGTATGAAAATTTATTAAATTTGAATAAAATTTTTAGGAAATTATACAATGGGCTTAGCAAATAAATATGATGATCTAATTATTGATTCTGCATATACTTTCCACCCATCTTGAATATCTCGGTATATAATTACTAATTGCTAAGCTTCAAGTGGTCCCCCAAAAATGTCTTGATGGTTCATCTATAGATTGGGACCGACTTAATGCTCCCCCTTGACGTAAACACTTACTATTAACTGATTCAAACCAGTACCATAACTTGGATTGATAAGATACTTCTCATTTAGTATGAAATTTTAACAGCAGCAGAAAAAAAAGCATTTTCGATTTTTTCTCAATAAAAATTTATAAATCATTCTTTGAGTTATTTTCGTGAAATTACCCTCCCCCTTAAGCCAATCTCCAGACTTAACATGATAGAAAACAAAAACAATTAAACCAATTGATTTGATGAAAATAGGAGTAACTATCTCTTTCGATAAACGTCGAGAATCCCATTTCCTTTTATGTGTCTATTGTCGACTATTTTCGGCAGCACACGTGAAAGGGGCTAATGAAAATTTATTCTTTCTTTCGATTTTATCACCTAATGTGTGTCCCCTTACGGTGAAAATACCCGCATGAAACTGATATTAGACTAGAGTGTCAATTTACTATTTCCCATTCGACAACAACTCGAGAATCGGATGATGAAGATCCTGGAAGAAAAAATGTTGATATTTTCATTCATGATGCATTTGTTTTGTACGTCTAGGTCTTTTTTATGACATTTGTTAATGGATGCTTTATTACAATAATAAAAAGATTTAATGCTTTTAAGACGTTTATACATAATTACTTGGTCTTTTCATATATTATTCATCATTTATTTTTCCTTAAATTATGTAACATATTTACTCATTTTTATCTCAAGGTATATTTATCTTACTTTTTTTAAAAATAAATTCTCTTCCTAACTCATTTTGAAATGTCAAACAAAAAAAATATGTTATTTGTAACTTGAGTGATTTAAAGGAATAGGTTGAATATTTCGATTAATTATGTTCTCAAAACAATTGGTAAAATATATGTATATAAAGGATAAAAGCGACTCGTTCTCTCATCACGATATCTCCGGAACTATGAAAACCTTCAGACTTGAAATTTGATCGGTATGTCCTTTTTATTGAGTAAAGAAAGAATTTCGCGAAAATCGAGCCCTAATGGGCATTTCAAGGGCTTAATTAGGGTAATAGATTTATATTTCCGTTTCTGAACTATTAGACCTACAGACTTGAAATTTGGTGGGCACGTTTCTTTCATGGGGTAGAGATCCGTTACAAAAGAGGTTTTGCGAAAATTGACCCTCAAGGGGAGTTGCGAAGGCTTAAGGGGCGTTATAGATATTAAAAATACTCCTGGTTTTGAACTGTTGGACCTGCATGCTTCAGATTTGGCAAGTATGTCTCTTTTTGTTGAATAGAGATCTGTGAAGAACAGATTTCACTGAAATCGACTCCTAAATGGGGAGCGGAGAGCTATATGGAGTCCTATATGGAGAGCAAATTGCACATTGTCCTGACAATCCGTGTTCTTTACCTAATATTTTCAAGAATCTAAATTCCTGCCTTCACCACAAAGAAAATACTGAATGTATTTCATTACCACGGACAAAGCGCATCTCTTAAGGCTGTTTTGGGCTAATGTTAAATAATAGGACCCAAATTCGGAATATTTTTTCAGATATTAAAGTACTCAAACATTAATATAAAATTCTGGCATCGCTATCCGGTATAGAATCACATATTTTATCCTACTACTCATTTTTATCCGAGTTGAAACATTTTTTTTCTTTTATCAAATGTGTTTCGCATTTTTTCTCCTCTACCATAGTGCTAAATGAGCTCTCTCTTTACATGTTAAAAAGGAAAACGAATTCTTTATGAAATATTTTCAAATTTTAAAAACACTGCATTTTAAACAAATTTATGAGTTACAATGTCACAAATTTTTATAAAAGTTGAGGCATTTTATCTGGCTGAAGATGTGCTCCGCGTTAAGTTCACACTATTGCGCATACGGCGAAAACAGCCTTAAAGAGACACAGAACTAATAATCTCACTATAGGAATTAAAAACGTGTGCAAATCAATGACATAAAGAAGAAAATATCAATGCCCGTATATTGTACGAGCAGACCGGTTGTGGCTAACTTTCGGTAGCCCGTACGGTGTACGGGCAAGCCAATTAAGGGGTTAAGACTTTATTGGTTATTTGCTAATGCTTCACTTCAACACAACACGAAAACTGTAGGCAACGAACTTGATAATTGTTTAGCCTTTTTCACGTGACGAGAATACACCTAAACTGGCGCCCACTCTCCTAATTTTACCACGACGCCAACGTGAAGACTTTGAGTCTCAATAGATTGAACGTGCATCAATCGCTCTACAAGGCGGATCTTTAGTGGCACCGTGGTTCGAACAATGACCTGACCGAAAACGCCAGCCACGCGCTCACATCTATAACTAATTGGCTTCCATGACCATTTAAAAGCTTTGCAGGTATTCTTTATCATAAGGTGACCATTTTTTACAAAGAAAAGGAGGACGAAAAATTCAAGAAAAAATTACAATTTAAACATATGAAATGTTCTATTAATTCAAACAAAAATACTCTAATTACGCTTACATTCCTTTTAATTATTGTCTTAAAAGGGTTTTTTTTCCATTGAATGAATTCCTTTTTTTTTGTCTACATATCACTTTCTAATATATCGGAGAGTTCGGGCAAAAAATATTCTTCATAGTGAATTTTACGGTAAGCACTGTAGCCAAAATATGAACTTTCAATTTTGATTCCTGACTAGTCACTCCACAAAAATCATTACCAACTGAAAAAAACTCTTTCAACTGGTACATTAGTTCCAGGACAGCACAACGTAAATTCAGCAAGAACAATTACATTTTCATATGGAATATGTTCATTTTTTAAGTAATTTAAGTAATCTCACCCATATTTTACCAATTCCTCAGCATGTTGATTTTACAATTCTTTTAATTTATTAGAATTTAAATGTACTTTCAGTCTTCTTTCTACTTCACAAAAACAATTGTCATCGATTTTAATATCAGGCATTTCTTTCGAGAAAAACTCAACGTAATTTTCTATATCTGCCCACTTTACTTGAGACCAAGTCAAAAAATACCATTTAAACAAATATCCTATGATATTTGTTTCAAACCATTCTTCGACATTTTGGAAACATGTTTGGTTCATCTCTGAATGCAGAGATTAACAGATCAGTTTTAAAATATTGAAAAGGAGGACACTTTTCGAGGAAGGAAAGAACCTATATGTAAGATTCGCCTGGAATTTTAAAACTTTGTAGGTGGCGGGTCCATCGAAATCAGACAGAGGAGGAGAGACAGAGACTTAGAGAGGCAACATGGCGGAATGAGCGGGATGGCGGTTACGTTGGCGAGCATCGAAACAAATTGGTGTTAACAAATTAAAATTAAATGTATCGTAGTTAGTTTTATTTTTATATTGTGTTGTGTGTGTGTGGCTGTCTTTAAAATAATAAATCTTTAGCCATTATAGAATTAGTGACTTTATTGTGCCTCGTAGCTGGTGAAACTTCATTTGAAAAAAAGAACATACAAATCACAAAGTAAGAGGTTAATTCTATAAAAGGAGGGCTGTCCTCCCTAAAGGAGGACGATTGATCACCTCATTTATCATCAATACCGTTGAATATAACAATATGAAGAAATGTTTTTGACAAAATGTACATGTTATGTCTTAAAAGATTAAGAATTGTTAGGTTTTATTCTGAACATCATTAAGTGCAACAATGAATACATCTTGACGTATTTTTTCTGGTATAAGTATAATTATATTCCTTAATGTAGATTTCTAGCCTTCGAAAAATCTCATATACTTTCTCCTTAAAAAAAGATAATTTTTCCTTTTTTTTCTTGCCTCAAGCACATTTTGTCGACTATTTCACTCTACATTTTTTTCCACTTTCCCGTCTTCATTAAGGAGTTCTTCAAAACTACTTCGGTGTTTTAACATGTTAAATATTAAAGATGTCACAGGGTCTTAAATGTGTTTTTTTCCTTCCGAGCACATGACTAAAAGGAGAACAAACCCTTCACAGTCAAAGAACTAACGTCTTCAATTTTGAAATCTGTTAAAGATGTTCGAAGTAAGACTTTCTCCTTTTTTTTAAACAAGTGTTGAAATAAAAATAAAAGAGAAAAAAACTTCTGACGAATTTCTTAGGTAAAAAGGAAGGGGGGAAAAGACTTTCTTTTAAAGAAGTCTTCGTCATAAGAAATCTTAAAAATTAATAGCGAAAGTTAATTTTAAGTAGATAGTGTGTAATATAATTTTAAAGGACCACAGAATGTGCACAGTAGCTTATTTTATTCGAAAAAAATAATAAAATGGAACGAGTAATATTCTAAATTATAATATTTTACTTACATTTTTCTGCAAAGGTTCATTCAAACTTTACTCGTAATGTGGAACAATAATTAAATTAAATTTTAATTTATTAATTTTTTTTCATGTCAAAAAAAGTAATAGATAACTTAAAAAGGAGAAGTTGTAAAGAACTAAATATTCTTTTCTACGCTTTCATGACTTGTTTTGAATAATTTTAAATCAAAAAATGTGTGCGTGCGAGCATAAAATATTTCTGTTGTAAAAATTGTATTAAGTTTTTCCGTATTCTTCTTTATCAGCAAAATCTAAATTTTTACTCTCCTTTTTGAAACCAAAAGGGAGTCATTTCGCAAAAGATATGAAAAATGTCAACTTTTCTTAATTAGACATTAAATTATTATCTTATAAATAAAAATTAAAAGCACAAGTAATTCTTGGGTCGTTTATACTAGAAAAAAAAGAATAGTTAAGACTGGTCTAAAAACAATTCATTAACTTTAAATCTACAATCCTGTGCTTCTAAATAAATTAATTAGTAAGATATTTTTTGACAATTTTTATTTTAAATGTGTGGGAAAATTGATATTCTTTTTTTAATTTGAACAAGAAAGAATTTTTTTAAATGTTGTTTCTTCCCTGGATATTTTTTATAAGAAAAATTATTTCAATTTGATTATAAAGTGATTCCCCCAAAATTATTTATTTTGGGGAACAATTACAGAACAAGACAGGGCTGTTTTAACATACGAAACGGTAATTACAGAACAAATTATTTCAAAAAAACAAAAAAATTGCTTTTTTTTGTGGAACAAACATTATTATTTTTGGAAGGGAAATAATAAATCCACGTCTCTCCCTCTTTCTTTCAGAATTTATATTTCCGATAGAAAAATATCGAAATATTTCTGAGCAGAAAAAAAAGAGGAGAATTCAAAAAAGAAGCTACCTTTTATTCCCCACTACAATAAAATCCATCTTCGTTTCGATTTTTTCCCCTTACTTTCTCCTCGTCATGAAATACATTTTCGTTTGATTTTATACCCTTTTCTTTCTTTTGCAAGTGCAACTAAATATCAGTCGATCATGATGAATAAGAGCACGGAGGGGAAAACATGTGTTCGCAACACACTCTTTCAAAACAAGTAAAAAAAACTGAGAAGTTAATTACTTGAGCTAACCTTCGATGATAATCACCTGACATAGATAGGAAATCTATATAATTTCTAAGCCTATTTAAATTATTTTAAGCTCTTACACGTAAAATCATTTAAAACAAAATTAAAAAGCAACAAAAAGAAACAAAAAAGAGGTTATAGAATAACTCAATTAAATAAATTTTAGTCTATATTCGCTTATCCGCGAAATGATATAAATTTGATAGCCGAATATCGCCAAATTTGGCTACAGAAATAGATGCACTTAGAAAAATACAGAAGAATCCGAGGTGACTATTCGATATAAAACCTGAAAGGTTTGTAGAGGGTTCTGCCCAGCCTCTATAAGAACTTTGTAGGTAGGCAACATTTAAGTCAAATATGTGACAACGACTGTGCGCTTCATATGTCTTATGTGAAATTGCGATTAAAGATTTGAATTGATGTGTTCAATACCTGATTCTTGAATTTGTGCTATTGTACGAGTATGTTGTTTTGGGTAAGAAGAAAATCTACATAACCACCAGCGAGTTTTAGAATAAATCACAATTTAACCCGAAGAAACCTGCCTTTCGGTGGATCTTTTCTACATTCGAGAGACGATCAACCCCATAGCAACAAAATCTTACCAAGTAATTCAGTAATAAACTTTTAAATCATGTACACCCACTTATAAGAGCCTAATTAACCTTTGAACACAGTTACAGTTCACACTTACTTCAGCGTTACCAACAGCCTTCTTAATGTCTTCTATTTTACGTTTCTGCTATTTCCCTTCCTTTAGATTCTCAGTTATTTCTTACTTCCGATATTTAAATTACCGTAAAATGTAGCGTATAACACGCACCCATACTTCCAAGTTACAGTGTTTAGGTATATTCGCGTATAACGCGCACCCATTTTTGACAAAGAAACCTGAAATGTATGTGTGCAATGTCCTTGTGTTTTGAAGTTATTTATTCGAGGATTTTGAAAAAAATAGTCTACTTCTAGAACTACAACTTAAGTTTATATGGAATGTCATTTCCTTCAAATAAACAGTATTTCTATTTATGTAGAAGACTTAATTTGTTTTCTATACTGAACTTTTTTTTATTTTTAAAGCTCCCATTTTTATACCCGGCGTATAACGCGCACCTGTAAATTTCGATCTTATTTTTTTTGTGTTAAAATTGCGCGTGTTACGCCGGATTTTACGGTAGTAAATTTTAGTGTCAAATATAAACTTTTTTTGTGAAAAAAAAACAAATACAAATTTTACTCTTGGAGTAAAATATTTTCTCGTTAATAATTCAAACATTTTTTTCAACTTTAAAACAAACATGCATTTAAAACTTTCTGAAATTTATTTTACACTCTAAATAAACATGTGACCAGGAAAAAAGAATATTTTTTCTTGATGGCACTTAATTCAGAAATAGAAGGTTACCCAAAATGTCATATAATAATTATTTGATTTTTGTTAGTGTAAACCACACACAACATCTCTTATCAAAAAAATAAATCTTAATCAAAGTGATAAACGCATAATTAAAAGAACTGAGATATAAACAAACAATAATTATGCATCTTATCAATCTATACAATCACTACATGAATTCTTCGGGAAACATCCCTCAAGGAAAAGCTCTGCATCTTCTTTTATTTGTCTAATAATTGACCTCGAATTTCCTAACCTTGAATCCCTGCGAGATCCATGCAAATTCCGAAACTACCTTGGCATTCCTTTCAGCTTTATCTAACGAGAAAACCATCAGAATTTTGAGATGGGTGGAAGAGTCTATAAGATCAGACTATAAAATGGGGGAAGAAGGGGATGACAACATTCCATGATCCTAATTAGAACGGAAGAAAGCGTTTATTAATTAGGGAAACCAGTTTTGAATTTGATGGGGAAAAGAGCAACTAAAGATCCTGCCAGTATTGATATGTCCGGTCAATAGTTGCGAGAACACAACTAAATTAATCTGAGATTAATCTCAACTCGGAGGAAGCATTCTGTCTTGGAAACAACACCATGACCCAGTTTTAGACCTTGTTGAAGGACTAATACTCATTCCAATATAGAGTTTACTTATTTGTGATGAAGCATCCCTTGTCAATTTGATGGAGAATTTAATTATCTATAAGTTGCGCTTTTTTACGTAATTCCCTTATGTTCAGTAATATTTTAATTAAAGTAAAACTCAAGGTACTTCATGTGTGAGCAAAACTGTAAACATATATTTATTCTCTTTACACACTGGAAAGAAAATTATTCACCGTCATCAGACAAGCTTTTATATTTCTTTATGTTGGAAAAAAAGACAGAATTCATTTGCTATATTTTTTATTGGTAAGTATTAGTAAAATATTTTTAAGAAATTTAATTTTGATTGAATTGTTTGAAAGAATCTGTGGTTCTCTGACCTGAATCTAAGTTAATTGGATGTGTGAATTAGAAGTATAGTAGAATTCTTCCTAATTGATTTTTCCGTTTGATAACACATAACTCTCAGTTGACTGATTGTTTATTATTGTCCTTCGAAAACACCACTTGTAGACAATAAGTGACTAATCTCGTAATTACAGTCAAGTGAAGAGGACGACAATTCAGCTGGTACCCCACACCAACATGAGGATTTTGGACCTCCACAAACTTTACGGTGCATTATCTCTATACGTAGAGTCTTCAGAGCCACCAGGGCTAAAACCAATGACTCCACAGTGGCCACGAGTTCACGACCATGACCATTCGGTTACAGCAGCCATTCCATTAAAATATATTCCATTGGTAAATATTTTCCATTTGAAAATATATAATCTTTCGTTTAAGCGTATTTCATTTAAAAATACACAGTTTTCCGTTTGAATATACGAGGGTAAGTAAAAAAATAAAGGGAACTTTGCAATTTCTCTTTCCAAGGCTTAGAAACAGCACTAATATCTAGCGCTGAATGAGGAACAGTCAGCAAGACTTCTATGAAACTTGTCACTCGTATTTCTTCGCAGTCGTTGGAGTATTGCAGATTGTTCAACATCGCAGCTCCATTGTCTATATACGCCAAAGAGGAAAGGAGGGCAGTAATTCCCTTTTTGTCTGCGGAAGGTGTGATCCCTGTGCTGGATACTAGACATCCATTCCATCCCTATGCCCTCAATGACGACGACCCTGAATAGTTGATGACGATCTCATCTATCAGCCTCATCTTTCGTTGTCACATAAAGAAGTTCTTCCCTATTTGCTATCTATTCGTAGATCTTGTTTCGCGATAAACCTTACTGCCCTTGTATGTAACGAAGAATCCCCGTAGGTTTCTCACCTTTTGCAAGCAAAGAGCGAATCACTGTCACTTTCTTCTTGGTGCAGATTGACAATGGAGCTGCCATGTTGAACAGTCTGCAACACTCCAACGACTGCGAGGAAAGGCGAGTGACACTTAGTACAGAAGTGTTGCCGACTACCGCCTCATTCAGCGTTGGTTACTAGCACTGTTGGTAAACCTTGGAAGAGAATTGCAAAAGTCCCCCTTTACTTGTTGGCTTACCCTCGTATATCATCTTAATTTTCCATTTGAAAATATAACCCCAATATTATTTATATTGAACTAAATTAAACACAGTTTAAGAAATCGATATCATAAACTTTCGATGTTAAATCGACAGCTGCACAAATATTTAGTAAAAAAAGTAGTAAATAATTTATATTCACCCTTCTCATTAATTTTAACTAATTATTAAGCTCGTGCAATTGAGTTAATGGAAACGATGGGGAACAATATAATTATTTTCCCAATCATTCCTTACAAAAAAAAGGTTTAAATAATGCTCATTATCGAATTAACACCATAATTTTTTTCAAACTATTTTAGCATTCTTTAAAATTTACTTCCCTTGATTCTCAATAAATAAATTCGCAGCGTAAAATTATTTATCGAGAATGCGCAAGTTTTCATTCAATCTCTCTCCCACCAATTTTCAAAAAGGAAAACAATCGGTGGAATTCAAACACTCCATTTTAGCTCCGACCTTTTCTTCTTTCCACCAATCACCGGAAAGTTCCATTTTTTTGTTGTTCACAATCACACAGTGCCGACTGATAATATCAAACGCGTTGCAATACCACTTTGCAGCCGGGTTCTACTAATTACAGAATTTCCTTTTCGATTGGGGAACAGCGCGGAAACCAGTCGCGCCGAAAGCGGTAATCTTAGCAGCAATTATTCGTAGAAAATTCTACTCATTTGCAAAATGAGTTTTGTCTCTTTAATAACTTGTGCTAGCCTGAGATCTGGGTGGAAAAGCGTTGTAATTAAGTGACATCTCGGAGAAAAGTGAAAAATCCGAGATAATAAATTATGACAATTTATCGGGAAATTATAGGGGAAGGTCGGAATATTTCTCATAACACACGTTTCTTTCGTTTTCCATTCTGTTGTATTAATGTAAATTTGAACCTAATCTTTGCTGAAGCTTATGCAGCATCTGGCAACATAACTATTATTATAAATATAATTGCCTTACAAAAATAGGCTGCTATTCATTTATATCTGTGAGGTATAAATTAAAATGTATTTGAACAATTTCGAAAAAAAGCATCACTTGGAACGTACTCAACTCTACTAAACAAATGTTTTGAGAATGTAACTCTCATTGTCATATAGAATATCTAGACATAATCCTTCATGAAAAGATTTTGTAAGTTTAATTTATAACCATTTAAAGAACTTATGAGGGTAACTTAATAACTGCGCCATCTAGCAAAACAAAAAGTAAGTTTGGAGACTGGGGTACCAGCGTAGATGTTGTTCCCGTCACCTGATCGAGTGTCAATTTAGTTCTTTTATTTTCATTAAAACAGAAAATTGATAATAATTTTAATGTCCAACTTGGGGCGATATCTCCATTCTGTTTTTAATATAACCTACCACAGGAAAAAATAAATTAAGAAGAAAAATATTCAAATGGCTTGAGACCACATGTGAAATATGGTGGCTTGCATGCGTGAGTGAGTGAGTGAGTTAATATTAACGTCACACTATTCAGCTACTCGAAGGCTTTTGGGAACGGACCTCATAATTTTGAACCATGGTCTCTTAACGAGGACGACACCTGAGCTGCCACTCCTCTCCTAACTTCAACACCACACCGATGGGAGTACGTTTGAGCCTTGATATATTTAACGCGCATTGGCTTCCTCTGCGGGGCGGGTCTTCAAGAGTACTAGACTAAACCCCTGACACGCCAGCCAAGAGTCCGTTACCTTGACCACTTCGATACCACAGCCACATGGTGGCTTGGGAATTGTTTTTAAAATATATTTAATATAGACAATATTCATTGCTATTTTTGAACTTCCCTTACTTATAATCTTAAATATTATATCTATAGATATGTTGAAAAGTATTTAGTTTGAATCTAAATTTTATGCAATAATTCTCTCAAAGACAGAAACTATACTTTAAAAATAAAACTCTCTGTAACGTGAACGCAATGTGGCCACGGTAGCCTAGAGGTTTTGATCACGGACTCGTAGCCGGCGTGTCACAAATTCGAACCCTATTGCCACCGAAGCCCAGATGTCTAGAGATGCTGATGCACGTTAAATCTGTCGAAGTTTTAAGTCCTCTTGTTCACATGATGCTGAAGTTCGTGAGGAGGATGCAAGCTTAGGTATCGTCCTAATCACTTAACCAAGTTTCAAAATTTTGAGATCCGTCGTCAATAGCTCTAGTTTTGCTTTAAGTGTAACTTTAATAAACACTCGATCACTCAACATGATCTCAATAATAACGATAATTGTTACAGATACTTTGGGGGCGCGGTATCCGTGCAGTCACGGTCTCGGAACTCGCGGATGGGCCGAGATTGCTTCTGTTGCATTGTGGGTTTAAGCCATGTTTCTACTCAAGAACTTTCTGGCAGAAAGCCTTATGCACGTTAAATTTGTAAGGGTTCAAAGTCTGTCAACGTTGGCATGATGGAAAATTTTGAAGAGTAGAGTGCTGATGTCAGATGTCGTTTTCGTTACTGACCACGTGGGTCATCGATAGCCCTCATTGTGCTTCGAAGTGTGACTTTAATAAGTAAATACGGGAGGTTTCTATATTCTTTTGCGATTGATTTAAGAAAAATCGTTTTTAATATTTAAAATGAGAAAGAAAATAAAGGTAATTTGTTATGGTTTTAAAAAATTATGTGTTTTAAAAAATATATTCATAAAACACCTGAATTTCATTATATTTTGGATACTTTATACAAAAATTTTAATATTTTTTAAGAAAGTATAATATTGTGAAATCACATACATAACTCAATTGATTATTCCAGCAATTATTTTGTAAATAAGACTAACAGCCATTAAAAATTTTGAAAGTAAAATTCACCGTTACTCGGAAATTTTGTAATCATAACTCAATGCCAGTGCAAATTTTGTAATCATAACTCATTGTCATCAAAAATCTTGAAAGAATAACACAATTTTATGAAAATATTGCGCAAGCCTAATCCTTTATGTAAAGATGTTGTAAAGAGCTAATAAGAGTAACTGAATGTACATCAAGAAAAGTATTCCATCGGGGAAAGAGCTTGGGTAATTGGTAAGAAATTCATGGAAATTCCCCCTCGGGTACTTGCAAAAGAGACCCATTCCATTATAGTTATTATTTCCTTTCAAAGAAACCGTGGAAGATTTTAAAACCTACAACGAGGCTTTTGAGCAAACTAATCATTCTAAAAGACTGCAGACGGAATACTGTTGGGATTCCACTGAGCAATAACATAAAATTCAGAAGAATTGACGACTGTTTTGTGTGGAGCAGTTAAACAAACAGATCTGCCGCTGTCACTGAGAAATGCATTGTGAAGGAAAAGCACTTTGGAATACTTTAGTAGTTTGGAATTAAAATGGAGTAATCATGATAGCTTTATGAAAGGAAATTTTGTAGATTTACTTAATGGTTCACTGCATTTCAATGCCAGACAAGGAAGTTATTTAAGTTGACAAAATTTTGACCGAGAAGTAGTTTTATTAGACTTTCTTAACACTTTTGGGATGTTTCTGACTTAATTGTCAAGTTCTGAAGGATCCATTGTAACCTCAATAATAAACAAAAAAGGAATCTTTATAGCCTCCTTATTTAAGAAATTCTTTATTCTAAGCAAATTAAGCTCTATTGCAATTCAGTAATATTCTCTATTTTTAATATAACCAAACCGACAATACTTTAAAAATACTCAAAAAAAGTATTTACAAATATAAAACAAAAGTGCAGCAATACCTTCCAACATTCCATTTTCGAATTTTGATGAATATCAAGAATTTTTTTTTATTCCATGATTTTGTTTTCGTTTATAAATGTTATATTAAATAAATAAATTATATATTTTTTTGCGGGAAATGTAAATATTTTAACTATAACATCAATTAATGCAAATGGTCTTCAAAACAATGTAGGATTATACTACATATCGAGCTAGTTTAAAGTTTAAAATTCATATATTTTATTTAAATGGTAAGGACGTACCCAGAGTTCAAAGACGGAAAAATCTTCTTATGGCTGAAAAAGGAAAATTTAAAGAAAAGATTCAACGATCCAAATATAGTTTATTTTAAAATGAGATATATAAAAGGACTAAAAAAATTTAATATTTTGGAAAATTCTTTAATATTAATTCAATGAATGTTGTTGTTGCTAATGCCACCTGCCTAGACATACACATGTCGTTATCCGTAGTTTTGAACACCACACAGGAGACAAACTGCGTTGTCTCGGTTCCACCAGCAGAGCATCCTGGAGATGGTCAGGGACTTCCTACCTCTCTTCTCTTTCTACCAACCTCACGAGAGGACTTGAGGCTTGAGCGATATTTAGAGTAATCCCCTGAAGCATGGGCATTATGCATTTACAAACATCCATTCCTTCTCCGGGATTCGAACCCAGTCGCTATGGTACAGCAGTCAGCATCACTATACTGGATGGGTGTCAATTCAATGAATGAAACTGACAATGCATTTCTAAAAATTCCACGTCATCTGGTTTGAACTGGGTTGTACTGATTCTAATTAATACACCTTAAGAATTAAAAATAAGAGCAAATCAAAGAAAGAAAGAAAATATCAGTGCCTGTACAGCATGCAGACAAACCTGTTGCGGTCAACTTTCAGCAGCCCGTACTTTGTACGAGCTAACCACTTAAAGGGTTAATATAAAAAAAGGTACATACCAAAAAAGACATTCGAAAATGCCTAGATCACTGTTCAAGTAAAATAACAATAAGCCACTCATTGTTAGAGATTCAGTGATCTAGTACATATAGATTTAAAGTTTGAGTAAGAAAGTCCTATATATTTTGCATGAACATGACGTTTTTCTCTTCTACATTCACAAAACAAAAAGTTTTACCGCATTCCAAAATCTTAACATATTATTAACATTTCGTGACGGATATTTTTTAACATTATTGTCAAGAATAACTTATGAGGAAGATCTACAAATCACATTGCACAATTTAGCGCTACTAAAATAAAATTCTCTGCGTCAACTACTGTGTTTTCAAAAACGCAACAAAAAAAGTACGGGACAATCGTAACTCTTATATAATGAAGGAAATTGAGCTTTACACCGTTTATCAGCGAGAGAGTGGTTGTCCCTGGGGGAGGTGAAGCGCATAGAGCTGCAACGGAGCTCTATTAGGAGGGCCAGTTGGAATCTGGACCGGTCGGCTTCAATTTGGACAGGAATTCTCATTGCGTCTGCATGCCGGGGCTATTTCCCCACTTTATGACCGGTATGACGGCACTGTAATTGGAAATAGAAACAGGGGGAGGGTTGAATTAAGTAGACCTTGGGCTGATATGTAGATTGATAATTCAAAGTTGATTTGTTAACTCAACATACCCTTTGCTTTGGAAAATATCTATTCTTGTGAAGAAAATATATGCTTTAAGAATATAGAATGGCTGGTATTTTTTAATATATATTCTATATAAATATCTTCCACCTTATGTTAGTTTTTTAAGAAATATTTTTCAAGTTATGTTAAAATACATATTGAATGAATATATTGCTTCGGATAATTTTTGAATATTACTTTCAGTACATTTTATTCGTACGCGGTGGATATATGTTTTATCAGTACTGATCGTCACCCTTAACACAGAACTCTTAACAATTTTTTTTCAATATTTTAAAAGTTTTTTTCTTTTTTTATAAATAAATAGTCTTTTTGGTTTAAATCTATATGAACTTCATTTTTTAGAAGCATAGTAAACATGCCGAACAAAAAAAAATGATATAGGTATCAAAAAATAGAAGAAGTAATTATTTATACATAGAGATAAAAGCGCGGCTCACTCATCCCGATATCTCTAGAAGTATTAGACCTACAAACTTGAAATTTGGCAGACATGTTCTTTTCAATCAGTAGAGATATATTAAGAAAGGATTTTTCAAAAATCAACCTCTTCAAGGGGGGTTGCGAGTGGTTAAGGGTCGTTATAGATAAATATTCTCGTTTTCAAACTATTTGACCAACTGTAATGAAATTTTGTTTGCATGTTTCTTTTGTTGAGTAGAAATCCTCTAAGAACAGGTCTTAAGGAAATCGACTCTCAAGAGAGGTTACGGGGTATATTGATAAAGATTTTTGTTTTCGAGTTGTTAGACTTAGACTTAAAATTCGACAAGCATGTTTACTTTGTTGAGTAGACATGCTCTAAAAATGGGTTTTGTTGAAATCCACTCCGAAGGAGGGGGATTACGTGAGTGTAAAAGATAATTCGTTTTAGAAATTCAAGTCCTATCCTTTTTAAATCAAAAGGTTAGGGATACAAGAATTTTTTTCTACGAAGCGGTGGGTAAGAACTGGTAATTATTTATAAAGTATATTATTAACAATATGCTTTTTAATCAACTATCGTTGTATCTAGATCAGCGATTCTTAAACTTTCGATCCTCATGGACCCCTTTTAAGTATCAGATTGACATCGTAGACCCCAAGATTTTGAACACCCCTCTCTGGCTTGATAGTCTTGACTGAAATACTTATTCTAGTGGAGTTATTTGATTAAGGGAAATTTAGTGATCTAGTGTACAATGGCACCCTTTTCAATTTCTCCACGAGGCCTTTCAGAATTTGTAAAAGAGGAAAACCTTAACGTTATATGAGAGACTACGTGGACCCTCCCCCCCCCTAGAAAGGCGCTGTAGACCCCCATGAGTCCTTGGACTACAGTTTAAGAGCCTCAGGTCTTTATGTTTGAATTAGTTTTAAATACAGCTTAAATACATAAAATTTATTTTAATACTATATCTATTAGTTTGTGTCCGAGACTATATTAATCGAACAACATCAAATATTTTCATATATAAGTTCTTTCACTAAGTTAGAAAGATCACAAATCATAAAGAAAATCTCGCACCAATTCCCCCTTGCCCAGATTTTATTATTGTTGAAGAAGCCCTTTTTTTAAAAAAATCATCGTCTAACAAGTGCCATTATGTATTTACTTCGTGGCTCGAATGGCGCCACTACGGCCAAACAAATATTTTAATTTTCTCTTAAACCATTATTTTTATATTTTTCTAGTCTGCAATTTACATTACTCAGTGTATTTTATTTTATCGTTATTTATCATCAATACTATATTTATATTTGGCGTTTCTACTAATAATAATTAGGCGACTTTTAAACGATGGTTTATGTTAAAGTATTAATTAATAAGACAATTATCTATGTATATATATATATAGGTAGATAGATAGATATATATGAATGGATAGTTATAGATATCAACAAAAATTTTAAAAAACACGGGTTGAAAAATGGTAATAATGCCGACAGAAAAATATTAGTTCATCTTGTACATAGCCATACACTTTTGACTGAGAATTACATTGTGCCTCCAGGCTTAATTTCCATATTTTTTTACATATATATTTCGGTTTTTAAAATCAAAACTATAAGCAATTTAACTCTTTATAATACTAACAAAATAAACTTGCACAGACCCTATATTTTTATCTTCATAGGTTTAACATAGCGAACTTATTTGAAACAAAAAATATATTTGACAAAAATATAGCAACATAAATTTAGAAGTAATTTTGATCATAAATATTGCTATATTATTTTGTTGTAAACTCTTTTCCCAAGGATTGTTTTAGTCGTATATTAGATCAGGTTAAATATTCGAAGCATTAGCGACTAAGAGGTTGTCATTTTAGCTACTAATAAATTATGTTTTTCAAAATAACATAAGAAATATTACATGAGTTAATTCCCCTGTAAATATTAATTTCTGCTTCTTGTCAACAATGTTCCATCATTCAATCTTTTTTTTAAATAACGTAGCTAATTTCTCTAACTAAAACAATTTTCTTTGCAAAACTATGCATGGAACTTTTTTGCCGTGAGTGTAGAGTTTTTTTTTTTTTCTTTTTCCAACTTCGAAAATTAGTCCGAATTGTAGTTACGTTCAATGGTAATTAAAATCATTGCATAGTATTTAAAGAAAGTTGATTAAATATAGATTAATATTAACAGAATACCTATTAAAAATTCAAAGCGGATTACCATACCATCCGTCAAACAAAACATGACGTCTAATGTTAAGCAGTATCCTTGTCTATAAAATCTCCGTATAATGCAAAACTGTAAGAGTTTTCCCAACTTCTTTGATAAGAATAGAATGCAAATCAGTATATGTATTCTTCATTTATTTTACACAAAAAATAATAGTAATTATTGAATTATGATAACATAATAAACACCCAAATTTTGAATGATATTGCACGTGTTATTTTATTGTTTTTTCAATGCATGTGGTTTTGAATATTCTTCAACGCTACACGATAAAAACAATGTGTATATGTTAAACCAATCTTTTAGGTGCTGGCTTGCAGAAGTTCTACTACAAACATATGTTACTAAATCTCTCATCTAATTTTCATTCATATTTGAATCATAAATACATATTCTGAGACTCCCAGACTACATATTATATCTACTTAGTTATTAGAAGTCTCTTTTTCTTTTCTTTTATAATTTGAAATTAACTTCGTCATTTATTTTTAATTCTCATTCAAATTCACGACAATCTTATCCTGATCTTCTTAATCTACTGCACATTTCTCTTAAACGATTCTGCTACTGTTGTCAACAGAACTGGAATGACACTTTTGAGATGGCTTACAGTTGGTCCGCCGCATTTTGGAAATTTTCGTGGAATTGAAGTTTATTCTCTTTTTCGAGGACATTAATTCAATTAAACTAATTAATTAAGTTGATTAAAATTTAATAGGGAAGCATTGCTCAAACCTTTCTGTCACTTAGTCAAAAACGAAAGTCCAATGGTCCTCTTTGATACTTTTTCGCTCATAGGCAACGACGTCCCGTCGTAAGACTTCTTGAGGCCCTAGACCCCTATACAAAAATAGGCTTTGAGTCCCTACACAAATATGGGACCCACCTATGACTCATAAAAGTAGACAGTACATAGCATATGTTGTCAAATACTCGTACAAAAAAAATAACCCCAAACAAATAAATGGGCAAGACTTACAATCGCACAGACCAGCTCTACCGACTACCACCTTTTGACTTAATGAGTAATGATGGTGTATGGTAATTAAGTCTAGGCTTCTATACAGGAGCCACGGTCATCAAATGTAGCCAGTTGACATATCATCCGAAATTCCCAGTTTTTCTGATAATGTAACCGAAAATAACATTTGACCATTGAAATTATTTTAATCATGATCTTACTAAGGTTGAGCCGAGAATGGGACGAGGCCCCCATTGGAACGAGGCCCTGGGCCCAAGCCTAGTTGGCCCTTGACTTAAGACGCCCCTGCTCATCGGCGTTTTCCAAAGATAAACTTCTTCGAACGGGGAAAATTACACGCATGCGCATTAAGATCGCCTGCGTACATTCATGAATTTCCGTCTTCCACGCACAAAAAATAAGGGTTGGATATCTTCTGAAAACACCTCGTAAAATATCTTTCTTGTATATGTAAAGGGTGTTTTTTGAGAGGTATAGAACTTTAAATTGCAATAAAACAACGATGTATTATTCGATTGACATGAATTTTCTTTTTATTCGAAAGATAATCTTGTGGCATTACATTTTAAATATGATTTCTGGCATAGGACTGCCACGGCTGGCTCGGATGTAGTCCAATCTGGACGTCCAATTTTCGATGACTTTTTCCAAGATTTGTGGCCATATATCGGCAATAACACGGCGACTGTTGTCTTCCAAATGGTCAAGCGTTTGTGGCTTATCCGCATAGACCAATGACTTTACATAGCCCCACAGAAAATAGTCTAGCGGTGTTAAATCACAAGATCTTGGAGGCCTATTCACAGGTTCAAAACGTGAAATTAGGCGGTCACCAAACGTGTCTTTCAATAAATCGATTGTGGCACGAGCTGTGTGACATGTTGCGCCGTATTGTTGGAACCACAGCTCCTGGACATCATGATTGTTCAATTCAGGAATGAAAAAGTTAGTAATCATGGCTCTATACCGATCACCATTGACTGTAACGTTGTGGCCTTCATCGTTTTTGAAGAAGGATTCCACCAGCCCATAAAGCGCACCAAACAGTCAGTTTTTCTGGATGTAACGGTGTTTCGACATACACTTGTGGATTAGCTTCACTCCAAATGCGGCAGTTTTGTTTGTTGACGTAGTCATTCAACCAGAAGTGCGCTTCATCGCTAAACAAAATTCGCTTATGAAAATCGGGAACAACGGCAATCTCGTTTTGGGCCCATTCGACGAATCTACGCCTTGCTTGATGATCGTTTTGATGAATTGCCAAACCAAACTGAGAATAAATCACTTGACAGCTGTTAAATCGGTCGCCATCTTGGAAAGTAATGCCAACTTAAACTTCTATACCTGAAAAAAAAACACTCTTTATAACTCTGAAAAATCTTGGTCTTATCAAATTAAAGTTAAATTAGAGTTCATAAAATTATCAATATTCTCACACACATGTGGTCAATTAAAACAAAAAAATTAACTAATATTTCAGATTTTACTCTTTTCATATAAATATCCTTATTTAAAATTAAAAATGTACTTTGAAAGGAACTGAAATGTAAGCGAACTCCCTCAAAATGATGTAATTAATTCCTTTGGAACAACTAAAATTCTCTACTTAGCCAATGCTTAAATGTTTTGCTCTAAGAAAAGATACCCTCATGAATAACTTCATCTTCGAAAAGGATGACTGATAAGAAGACGAAGAAAGAAATGGCGTGTTTCAAAACTAAACGGTGAAAAGAACCCTCTCCAGACTTTATGAAAATAGGGAGGTAATAAAGAAAGGGGAGGAAGGAACGGAAAACTGCCGTCGTCGCATGCAAATCAGAAATTTAGATTTCATGTCTTCATAAATGTCGGTTTTCTTTTTTTTCCTCCAGCGAGGATAAGTGACCTGTTGAGTTCTTGTCTCTTATCCACAGAAAGATATACGAGTGGCGTTGAAGGCTCCAGTAAGGCGCCAAGTTGCAGTTTTCTTTTCGGTTCGATTGTTTTAAGAACTTATAAATGATTGAGGGGAGCTTGGAAGAGTGAAGAGGTCTTCAAATTCAAAATGAATAATTTTTTATGTAATTTTAAACAGAATGCAATACACAGATACGTAATAGAATATAAATTAAAAGAGAAATTGCCACGTCATCTGGAATGATGTAAAGAATAATAGAATTTTCCAACGAGTTAAATACATTTAAAAAATGGATAACATGAAAATTATTTTTGTGTCTACTAGAGAGGAGGGGAGGTTGCCCCGTTCGATTAAGAGTGAACCATCCCCCATTATACAAATTATACAACTGTTCATACTCATTGCTCAAATTGTAAAACTGTAATTTACATGTATTGCGTAGTTCTATTTTTTTAATATATTGCAAGCAAGAAAAAAAATAAATTTTAAGTCTTCATCTCCACATTTTAATTTGTACTTCAATTTAGTGCCCCTTCAAAAACAATGTTCCCAATCACCTTTTCCACTAAATCGCAATGAATTTTTATTCCGTCTTTGCTTCTGCACCTTGTCAGAGCCACATACAATTGTCCGTGAGTAAATATTTTTTTCTTCAATGTTACACAAAAACCGATTTTTTACAAACTCTGCCCCTCTGATTTACTAATATTCATGGTAAATACCAATCTTGCAGAGAATTGCGTACACTTAAGCATGAATGGCATATCTGAGTCCCCTCGAGTGTCTAGTTTGACCCTTGGTGTACATACAATTTCGCCTCTCTTATTTCCTAATAAAATTTCACACTGTAGTGTATTCTTTTTAAAAAAATTTCACTATCAATCTTGGCCATTACGAGTCGATCAGTTATATATAATTTTTCTAACAGCCGGACGATACAGTGTAATTTTAAATTCAGTTTAGAGGTTGGCAGTCCCGATGGAGTTAGTGATGATAGATATACTGTAGCATAACATTCTCTTGATTATCGTCATCATTGTCGCCAAGAGAATAGCAATAAAAAACTTTTTATATACAGAGAGAGATAATGTTATACATTTAGAAAAGTGAATTAGTTTCTCTTTAAAAATTGATACAAGCGGAAAGATGCATTCAAAATCTTCACGAAACGGATCAAAATTGGGATCAAAGAAAGTTTTTCACATAATTATCTTACTTTATTTCTAACGTTGTCATTGCTTATAATCTAAATGAATAATTAAACTACGAATGAAAACGTTTGTCATATAGTTTAGAAGAATACTTACTCAAAAAACAATTTAGAAAAGTGTGGAAGTTAAACAGTTATAAAATTATGAGTGAAATATTAGTCATATTAATAATAAATATAATTCATAATGTATATACTTGACATTAATTTTATATACTATTAGCTATAAGTTATTTACATAAAAATAGTTCATGTTCCTTAAAAAATGTTTAGCAAAATTCCAATTTTAGAATTGTCAGCTGAGAGCATGGTACCTTATTTTAAAAAGTATAAGCTACTAAAAAATATTTAAGGGGTGACCTTTTTGGAGGTTAGTGTGTTATTTTCTGAATATTGTAGTGCAACCCAAGTAGCATTCATATTCGAAAAGAATTTTTTTTCCTCGGAAAAAAAACATAGAAATGTGAAAAAAACATTAGAATACGTGGAAATGTGGAAGGTGCAATATTCTGAAGACAGTTCAGGCAGTCTTTTTTTATAAAATGGGCTGTTCTTCACGGTAAGAGTTTTAATTAAATTTTGCATTTTTAGATGGTTTTCTGTTTATCTTGGGTTTTTTCCACAAACAATTTCGGAAATGATTCAGTGTATCTTGAGATTGGACACATTAAATTTTCTAAAATGCAATTTCAACCTCTATCAAGAGATTGTATTTTTTTAATTGGAGTTATCTCAGCAATGTTATTTTAAAAGAACTCATATCCATCAAATTTATATAATCTGCGATTTACAGAAAATGTATAATTACGAATAATTTATCATCGGTATATGATGTTTATATCATACTTGCTATAAGAAAATATTTGTTTTATATTTTTAATTTCATGACGGGTTTTAAAACAATTTTAGCCTTTTTTGTAGTTTTTAGACAAAACTGTACACAAAGTAGCATTTTTCTTTGTGTAAAAATGCCTAATAAGCCTAATTTAGTTGATTCTAAAGGGGAAAGAGAGTATATGGTCTTAAAAAGTATTATATTTATAATAATATTAATCACAGAAAATTTTAAAGAATGATGTTTTTTCTAGGCATTACTTTTGATTGTTAATAGTAAGTTATGTTTTGTAATCTATTTTTTCTGAAAAATTAATTTTGAAATTATTCTAAATGTTGGTATATGGGGTACACACTAATGTCACTTTTAGTCATTTTATCATTTTGATTTTCAAATTAAAAAAAAACTTCAACAGTAAAGAATTTTTTTGTTAAATATCAGTTGCGTATTGGTAAACATATATTTCGTAGTAAGGTTTAGTGCATATCACTTTGATTTACTTTTGAAAATTTACTTTTCTTCTCTCCGAAAACGAGAACTTTTCGCATGAATTCTTCAATTTACTTTTTATGTCCATTTTCAAATGATTTATTGCTCAGCAATCGAAAAGCAAAAATAAAAATCTAGTATCTCATAGCTATGCAATATTAATTATACACGCTTCTGGCTCGACTAATTAACAAAAGCTAGAAATTAGCGCTCAAAACCGCCGATGTATTCTCCTTCAAAGAACCAGTTGCATCGCAAAGAGTTAGTTTTAAAGAAAATGCTGATGCACGGCGAGCCTTTGGGAAGAGAGAACGGCGAATGCAGACTCGTGTCGTCGCCATGGTAACGAACTTTGTAACCACTTAACAGTCGGTACTCAATCAATTTACAGTTGCAGTTTACAAATGGTCAGCCTTTTAGAGCAGTTTGCTGCACCGCGTTTAAAGAGGTGTTACCGTGGCTTAAATGTTTGAAACTACTTACCGTTCAGAAAGATTTACAAGTACCCATTTGGAAATTTTGAATGGAAGGAGCTATGCTGAGTAGAAAGAAATGATTAAGTGATATGTCGGTGGTTTTAGAAATGAAAAAAATGAACATGTAAAACAGCGTTTATATAATCCCAAAACCGCTTCTTCCCCACCTCTCTCTGCATATTCAATTGTTTTTCACTTCTATTTTCCGTTAATTCATATCCATTATTACTTAATCGCTTCGATTCTTACATAATTAATTAACAAAACTAAATGCAGGAATATTTTGCTATGTTCTCCGGAAAAAAAATTAAAATGATTAAATAATTTCGCACAGAGTCTGAATCTTATAAATATTTATATACATAGAAAGAGAGAGAGAGAGAGAGAAGATTCTTTAGGACAAGTTAGGCAATGTTCAAAGAATTTGAAAATATTAAAAAAGGAAATGATATTAAAAAATACTCTATTTAATTATTATGAAATAACAAACCAAATATATTATTGTACGCTTTGTTCAGTATTTTGAAAAAAATTCTAAAATATATCTATATTCCAGGCATTCCGTTTTACTTAAAGTGTAATCAAGTGTGTACATAAAAGTTTTTTCTGTAAACTCGTTTTATAACAAAAATAAAATAGGTTTTTGCATGAAGTTATTTGAATTTATACAAGAATCCTTTGACAGATGTCACACGTAATCAAATTAGATATAAAACCATAATTACAATTCTACAATAGGACATTATACTAAGATAGAAAAGTATGCATATAATAATTTTGTATGCAGCCATGTTATGAATGCTAGCATCTCCTACAATCCTTTTTAGTATTTAAATATTAAAATTCTAGACCTCTTGACGCCTTAGGGATGTTTTTTTGTAATCAAACATTTATAAACAAAAACATAAACAGTCACTGTCACTAATTTGTTTACATTTAGAAGAGAAAAAACATCTCTTAAATTTTAAAATTAAAATAATTAGTAACTTTACTACTTACACAACAAAAGAAAATTTTCAAGTGGCTAGAATTTCGAGGGGTAAAAAAGTCCATAGATATTTTAGATTGATTAAATATTTAATTATTAGCTTGTAATACATTGAAAATAAATATTCCATTAAAGAAAAAGAATATGCATAAATGGGAGTCACTTTCTTAAAATAAATGGTCTGCAAACAAAGAAATTTGGGAACGCTGGAAATATACTTTTTAATGCAAAATAACGATTGAACAATTTAAATATATTATACAATCTCTTGCCCACCCGCATTGCTGGGCATTTCGTGATGCTTTATGTCTAAATATTGATTTTTTTAACTTATTGATATCTAAATACTAGCGATAAGCTTTTAATTGTATTCTAAACCATTCTTAAAGCATTGGCCTCCTGATTTAAAAAGTAAAGAAATTTTTTAGATGGAAGTATATATTCATATTTTAAGACTCCCGCAGCTCATCCCTCCCTCTCTCCCTCCCTTGCTTCCCTTAGCAAAACCCTTAACGAATCCCTCCTGAACAAAAAGAACACTTCTGCCAAATTTCAAGTCTGTAGGTCTAAGTTCAAAAACGGGATTTTGGGCCTGTAACACCCCCAAAATCTCCCTTGATAATCGATTTTCACAAAGCGCATTTTTAGCAGGTTTAGCACTCGACAAAAAAAACATGCCTACCGAATTTCAAGTATGTATGTCTAATAGTTCCGGACATCCCATGATGAGTGAGTAAATGAGTGAATTGCTTTTCTCTTATATGTAGATAGAAAAAAATGATCTCGCAATAACTCGCGGCTTTTAAAATTTTTCGACCAGGATAAATTTTCTTTTTCTCTATTTCTACCATTCTTGACAAGAACCTGAATTGAACGCATTTGTGAAAAACATTTTATACTTAAACACGTAATAATGTTAGCAAACTAATCCCACGGGCATATTTTTAAAAAAATAATTCGAAGCACATTTATGCACACATTGAAACGTGTTTTACTGTGAATTTTCCACGGCAAAAATATTAATGAAATCCGCTCATATTTTTGTTTCGTCATTAAACGTAATTTTATTCTATTCTGACGATTCTACTTCTTTCACCAATCGCGCGTTTGTTCCCAGAACTCAGTTCAGGCAAAATAAAAAGGAATTGTATTTTCTAGTTTTTATATAGTATAGAGGTTTTTTCCTCTCAGAAGCACGGCTTCGAACCGTAATTTTTTTCGTTCCAGTTCAACTAAAAAATATATATCGGATCGGTTCCGGTTTTCATTCGAACAAAAATAACTGTTTTCGGTTCAGTTCAGAATGAATAATTTTATTTTAGGTATACTATTATTTGTACTAAAAATATAATTCTATCATTAGCAAAAAATGTAATTCTATGAAAATTTAGAAGATTTATTCTTGTTTTTAATTGGTACAATATGTGAATTGATGCAGTTAACCATCTTGTACGATATGAGCTTTGAGCAGAGAACGGCGAGCATTAGCATTGTTAGCCATTATCAAAATCGCATTTGACAACTAGGTTCATGTTTCTGGTTTGTCTATCTAAACAGTCTATACAAACATCTGTGGATGATCGCATGCTGAAATACGAAAAATACAACTCAGACTGATATTTTTCTTTAAAAAATCATTTGTACTTCTAGTTCATTCAAATGAATTAAATTTGCCTTCTACAAGTAGTTTCATTCAAAACTGAACAAGAAAAGTACCAGTCCACATCAAAACAGGAAATCAAGAAGTAATTTACATGTAATGATGATAATTATACCGTTGACGTTAAATTAGAAAATATTGATAAGTTGGTTACAGTAACAAAATGACTGAAGATATATCGAAACGAAATAAACCGATTTTTTTTTATCAATTTCGATTTTCATTCCGACCAAAATAACGGTTATTTCCTGCTTTCAGTTTAATTCTGATTCGAAGCCCTGTTCAGAAGCAGTCGGGAAAAAAAGAAATTTAATTCTCAGAAATTTCTCGGAAATTTTTAATTTCACATAAATTAGTAGAGTTTTATGTGTCGTGAAAAAGCGTTTTGTAAAATTTTATTTACCCCAAAAGCTGAAATTAATTCCAGATGAACCGAATCTAGATTTATATTTATATATTCGCTAAAATTTAGTTATTACTTGCTTCTTATTTCATCCACTTATATCTCTCTCTATCGTTATCTTAATTATCTTCTTAAAAAAATTTCCCCTCGAGCTGAAAGCTTGTAGAGGAATTCTTCCGGGGTAAGAAAAAAGAACTTAAGAATTTTTAAAGTCGATTTGTTAGATTTGTGAATGCTTGGAGGTTGATAGAGATACACCGCAAAACTCAAAGTAATAAAAATGGCACACAACGCTATCATAAAAGACCAAAAAGAAACGTTTGTTGTTGTGCATGAGAGTTTTCTACTCATATCAATGGAATTTCGTGTTGGAATAGTTCCGTTAATGGAATAACGTTTTCCAAAACTCCAGTTAGTACAATAATTTTTTCCACCTTGGTGATTTCCAGAACTTGAAGCTGGAACACATTCAGAAAAATGTGGAGAATCCAACACAGATATTTCGAGAATGAAACAAATGAAAGATAGTAGAAGAAAAAGAAAGAAAAACACCTGAAAATGGACAAGAGTATGAAAAATCTGGTTTCTTTGATTTAATTTTATAATTGTGAAGGGTGAATGTGTTGCAAATTTTTAGAAGAAAAAAAGAGAAAATAAATGTTACTTATGTCAGTTGGAAGAAGAAAAATTATTTAAGAATATAAATGCCGCCCACTCAGTGGCGTAACGTAGACCCCCTAAACCTCACATCGCGGGGGGCATAAGTCTAGGGGGCTGAAAGCCTGACTGACACCAAGTATGTACCCTTCGTAAGATGCGGCTTGTAGAGTCCAATGACTTCACACCACACAACGCTTCGCGATTAGCTGCTACCCCATTGGACAGGCAGCCACCCAGCCCAAGGCTCCCATTGGCCGAGGGAATTGCAAGCTAATTCTTAAAATCCGCTTTCAGTAAATGCATTTACTAGCTTTGAAAAAAGCTGTCCTGTTTATTTTTAACTTACAAAGTATTCCAAATCAATTTCTAATGTAATTTTTCCCTTTTTTCATCATCATTAAAAATAAAAATTTCTTTAAATCTTTATTAAAATGGGCAAGTAATTAAGTTTTTCTCAAGTTCACTAAATTCCAGACAGGAGATAAAAGCCCTGGCGGGCTATGTGCTCTAGTTCCAAAAACCCAGCTACTACCTGACTTTGCAAGGGGTGGTGTGTGGGGGCTAACATACTCCGTTACGTTACTGCGTCCACTGATATGAAAGAATGAAAAAAATAGCTATTAAACTACAAATGCCAATTTAAGGGCATTTGAAAGATATTTTACGTTTAAGTTTTTTTTTTTTTTGTAAAATATTCAGTTAAATCATTGTTTTTTGTATTTTGAATTTTCGTTAACCTTGTCATTCAACACTAGCTACATTGAAAGTTGTCGAAATCCAGAGTAAATCACTACCCATATTAGGGGCGCCATCTATTGAAAATTTGTAAAATGAATCATACTCTTTGATAACGTATCTGTAAGTCCAACGATGAAACGTTTTCTTTCGATTTAATGTCTGATTTAAAAATAAAGTATTATAATTATAACACAAACTTATTATTTTGACATTAATTTGTTTTTTAATACACTAGACTATCCTTATAATATTTACAGAAATTATACATATATTTTCAAATTCTTGATTTGCTTAAAAAAATTAATTCTATCTTTTCAAAACAAATTTTGATATATTTCTGTATAAGCATTTTGTTAAAAACCAAAAATTATACTAGAACAATAATACCAATAAAACAGCAACAGCACAAATGAGTTATATATTTTACGGGGAAAAAAAGGAAATAAAAAAATTTTTTTATAAAATAAATATAAATTATTTATTTTGAAAAGAGAGAGAGAGAAAGAAATCCAGTCTCTCTCTTCTACATCAAAGTATAGTTAAAGTAATAAATATACTTCTTTAAAATGAACATTTTTATATTTTCTGCATGATAAACTTTTATACCTTCGCTATAAACACTAAATCTCGCAAAAAAAAATTTTTTAATTTAAATATTTATACCCAAGGCCATTTCTATGGAAATGTTGACTACAATAAATGGTTTTATGTCTATCTTCATCACATTAAACTCATGTAAGAAGGGAAAAGGGTATAAATACTGTTTGTAAAAAGAACATTTCTTTATCTGAGATGGAAATGTATGATGGATATCCGACATAAAGTTTTAACATTAAAAAACAGAGACGAAAACGTAAACAACATTAGCGATTCAGAGCAATATTGCTCTCCAAATTTTCATTTTTATTACTTTTCTTAAATTTATTTAAAGTCAAATGCATTTTAAGAGAAATTTTTATAAAATATATAATTTAACCTTTTTCAATTCCTACACTATTAGCTCACACAATCTCTATATATTTATTTATTTATCTGAGTGGACTTTTCAATCGTTAATAAAATACATTTTAAAGCGCTCAATTGAGCTGAAATTTTATATACAGGTTTATTTTGGATGACAATACAATAATATAAAAATAATTAATAAAAATTAATTGATTGAAACTAATTATTTAAGGAATTAAAAATACAACCACGTTGGTATCATTTTTGGTGACTTAGCGACTCTTTTGGCGACTTGTGGCTTGAAAAGGTTTTTATCTCAAGTGTTAAAGTGTTCAGTTGAACTGAAATTTATATTGGATAACAATACAATAATATAATAGCAATTAATAAAAATTAATTTAATAAAACTAATTATTTAAAGAATTACAAATGCAACCACGTTAGTATCATTTTTGGCGACTTGTGTCAAAACTTGAAAAGGTTTTTTTCTCACGTGTTAAAATATTCAGTTGAAATGAAATTTATATACACAATTGTTTTGGATGACAATGCGATACTTTAATGATAATTAATAAAAAATAATGATCTCTTAATGTTGTAATTCTGTCATATGTATATACATATTTATATTAATTGTAACTATTTAATAAAAAGTAGCTAAAATAAAAATTTTCTTTGTTGTTCTAAGTAGGAATTGACTTAAATTTTTTTTTATATTACTTGTGTGTGTGTGTGTTTTAATTTTGTTTAATTAAACGGTGGTAAATGAAAAAGTATAAATTGAGTTAGCAAAAAAAAGATTTTTACTATTACAATTCCACCAAATTAATATGGCTAAAAGGAAAACCAATAGGCTAAATTCATGTGACGTCATAGACACATGACAATGACAAACAAGCGTCTCTAGATAATGAGTTCATAAAAATTCTCTCTCTCTCTCATGTTACGTTATAATCGTACAATAAATACAATCATATCTTTTCAGCCAATCAGTTCAGGCGCTTCGTTTTTGCTTACATATGCTTTTTGCAGAAATTTTTTTTAAAAAAGCATATATTTCTCAACATTAATAACGTACATAAGTAAGCAAAATGTACATAATTTAAAAGTACATGAATAAAATATATGGCTAAAAGAAAAACCAATTAAAATATATATAAGTTTTGCTTTTAAAAAAACATTGTAAATAAATCCCCTTAAGCATCCGAAAAATAAACTTATATAATTTCTTTCATATTCTTCTACATTTCGAATGCTAATGATATTTTTTGATTTTATTGGGCATTTTCTTGTGCAAAAATTGTATAAATATAACTAAAACCCTAGTGCAAGATAAGCATCTCATGGTTCAAATTTAATTTAAATTTTCCTTTTGTATACGCTTTGATTCATTCAAGGTTCTTATTAAATTTCAATTTTTTTAGCTCATTTTGAAGAGAGAAAAGGGGCTATTTTCAAGAAATAATTCCGAAAGTAAATTTGAATTTTATCGCAATTACAAGTATAGGGTGTTTTTTTAGAGGTATAGAACATTAAATTGCAATAAAGCAACGATGTATTATTCGATTGACATGAATTTTTTTTTATTCGAAAGATAATTTTGTGGCATTACATTTTAAATATGATCAAGCAAGGCGTAGATTCGTCGAATGGGCCCAAAACGAGATTGCCTTTGTTCCCGATTTTCATACGCGAATTTTGTTTAGCGATGAAGCGCACTTCTGGTTGAATGGCTACGTCAACAAACAAAACTGCCGCATTTGGAGTGAAGCTAATCCACAAGTTTATGTCGAAACACCGTTACATCCAGAAAAACTGACTGTTTGGTGCGCTTTATGGGCTGGTGGAATCATTGGTCCGTACTTCTTCAAAACGATGAAGGCCACAACGTTGCAGTCAATGGTGATCGGTATGGAGCCATGATTACTAACTTTTTCATTCCTGAATTGAACAATCATGATGTCCAGGAGCTGTGGTTCCAACAAGACGGCGGAACATGTCACACAGCTCGTGCCCCAATCGATTTATTGAAAGACACGTTTGGTGACCGCCTAATTTCACGTTTTGGACCTGTGAATTGTCCTCCAAGATCTTGTGATTTAACACCGCTAGACTATTTTCTGTGAGGCTATGTAAAGTCATTGGTCTATGCGGATAAGCCACAAACGCTTGACCATTTGGAAGACAACATTCGCCGTGTTATTGCCGATAGACGGCCACAAATGTTGGAAAAAGTCATCGAAAATTGGACGTCCAGATTGGACTACATCCGAGCCAGCCGTGGCAGTCCTATGCCAGAAATTATATTTAAAATGTAATGCCACAAGATTATCTTTCGAATAAAAAGAAATTCATGTCAATCGAATAATACATCGTTGTTTTATTGCAATTTAAAGTTCTATACCTCTCAAAAAACACCCTTTACTTTATCTCTAGTATGAGAGGTTGACTATTTGTAGAAAGACAGAATTTTCGCGGCATTTTTGTTTCATTTTTATTAATTTAGAGAATTTAGTTTAAGTGATTAGTTGATAAACTATTGCAGATATAACACACACACAACCTCATTTCTCTCGACTCTACTTAAGTAATACCTATAATTTACACACATCATTAATTCCTGTTCAAACATCATTACTTTCTTCAAACCATCGATTTGTATTAAAACGTAGTAGTATTATACATTTTTGCGTTCTTAAATGAGGTTACATTGTTAACGTTTTATGTGTCTTTATTCGTAGCTTTAATTATAGTACGCTTTTAGCCCCTAATAGTTAAAAAAAAATGAATTGACCTTATACTCCTAAGAGAGTTGGTTAGATCTTCAGTTTATTCAAAACTTCCATATTTAACACTGTTTAGCGAAAACAAATGGGAACCGAACGAAAAAGTAAGAAAAAGGCAAATATATATAGATAAAATTTAATTTTTAATTCCTATTAGCCCGAAAATTATAGAGCAAATGTATAATCACCGGGGATAATTTTCAAAGAAGTAAAAATAGCAAAGTTTACTTTGACCTTTAAGTATACTGCTAACCATTTCTTAATTCAGCAAAGAGTTATAAATAAAAGAAGGACGAATCTATGTATCCTTTTCATTGATGGTGATATGTATAAATGAAGTTGAGGTAATCAAGACGGAAAATGACTACTATACTCTTCTAATTACAATATCCATTGCATGTTTCAAAATATACTTTTAATTACTATTATACAATGCATAACTTTTTTTTAATTTCCAGTGGGCTCTCCGATTGGTGTTTCCCTTTTCAAAATTAGTACATTCCCCAGGAATTGGTATCACTTTTTAGTGTGGCCCCATATAGGTGGAATATCAATCACCGCTATGTAATTTTGAAGCCCAGTTTCCTCCTCAGAGGGAGGCACCTGAGCTCTGACGATACGAAATGTCACTAGCAATTTAATTTTGCCGAAAGCACTTAAGCCAAACCGGCACTCAAAAGATCTTTAACATGCCACATAATTATGGTGTTTCGTAAATATTGTTAATTTGTGGAGCAAAAACGATGTTTCTGAGGATAACTTCCTAATGTCCACTAAATCAAATACTTTTATACGACTTTCTTCTTTTTCTCTCCCCCTTCGTAATAGGGCTGACCGAGATAGATGAGTGGTCATGGTATAGAGCGCTATTTCAGTCGAGTCGTCGGTTCAAGACCTGATTCCACTAAACCCGCCGTGTAGAGAGGATGATACACTTTAAATTTGTAGAGGTTCAATTTAGAGTAGTGTGGAAATTCGGAGAATGGGATGCCGGATCAGGTATCATCGTCGTAGCTTGATCGTGCTCCTTCGAACTTAGCCTCCAAACTTCCACCATCCATTAAACTTTCATTAAATAAATTTTTAACAAATGTTGTTTAAGTAGAAGTCCTCCCGAGACATCAACCCGGTGTTAAGAACTTAAATCTGTCGGCTTAAAAAAAATTCAAAAAAGTGTAACCTACTAAAGATTCAAATAAATTTTTTGAAATATCTTTTCCCGGAAGTACATAAAACAACTTTCTTAAGCATTTTTTTAATTGTATTGCTTTTTTTTTACTGCAAGAATATGTATACTGCTGAATAAGTAGTTTTACAGAGATATGTTAATTGATAGTTAGATTTTTGGTTTTTTTTTTTTTTCCATCACAAGGGCAAATCCAAATAAAGTCATAAAATTCTTATCTCGTAACACAAGTTCTTCATTTTTTTAAATAATATAATGAAAGACACACTTATTTAGCTCAAATAAAGTTTCAATCTTATGTAATACATACAACAGCCTTTTCTTAGCACATTACAAATAAAGTACAAATAACACTCAATATTCGTAATAATGCTAACGCGCAAATCCATTCAAATAATTTTAAATTGTTTTACTCCTTAAGGACACATTAATGAGATTGCTATTGCCTTTTAACTCGAAAAAGGTCATTTTTGACAAACAAGGGCTTAGGTACCTTGGTTAGATGAGTACACAACGAATAGGTAACGAATCAAGTATTCCTCCAAAACTCATCGTCTAGCGTGGCTTATTTTTATTAAATCCAGAAAGCCTCATAAATTCTCCTTTGGGCAAGGTGTGGATGTGCAGAATGAGGTACCAGTTCAAGTGACGACTTCGTCCCTTTATGAGGGTTTAAAATTACGAAATGTATTATATGTATCAGGCAGACATTTTTAGATCCAAATGGAAACAAGTAACTGGAAATGTTTAACAAACAACAAATGGTGTCCTAAATGCTGGAGATTATTATAATATACAACCTCTGACAATAAAGTTCGGTGAATGAAGTCAGAACGGTTGATCTGGCAACACTGGCGAAACAAAACGCTGCCCATGCGTAGGAGGAGGTGTTGACCATCTGTTACCACCGTTGTTTAGTTGGGTGTCGTTTGAATTCCATTGTAAGACTTGTTTTGCAAAATGCTTTTTTAGTGCGTTGGTTCTTAGCTGAGAACTGGAAAATGAACGAACAAAACATCAATTTAAAGTTTTGTTTTAAGCTTGGCAAGACACCGAAAGAAACTTCCAGGTGTCCTAAAGTGTTGGCATCTCATGTACGACCCTGAAACGAAATGCAAAGCATGGAAGGACGTTCTCCTGCATCACCTGTCATAAAAAGGTCAGCGCTGAAAAATCCCGCATCAAAACAATGCTCTTTGCCTTTTTTGATAGTCAAAACATTATCTACAAGGAATATCTACCTGAGGGAACGACGATGAATGCTTGGAGATACATTGAAAATTTAATCCGTTTCATGAAATGTCTAATCAGGGTACGACTCCAGTACGCCCAACAAGGCTCATTATTTTTTATTCACGGCAATGCTCGCCTTCACAAAGCCAATATCATCAAACTGTTCCTTACAAAAAGGAGGGGAGGGGCAAATTGAACCACCATACTCACCAGATCTCACTCCTCGAGACTTCTTCCTATTCCCATGACTCAAACTCGCTTTGAACGGAAAGAGATTTTACGATATACCTATATTCAACGAAACGTGACGAGGCTTTTGAACTCCATCCCAAAAGAAGACTTCTCGCAAAGTTTACAGGACATGTATAGTAGATCTCAGGGGTGCTTAGTTACGGAAGGTGACTTTTTTGAAGGATAGTAAGGTAACTTTCGTTAATATTTCATCTGCGTTAATCTTAGAAGACTATTAACTGAATTTTATTGTCAGGGGTTGTATAATAAAAGGAAAAGAAATGCAATATTTAAGCATTGTCGATAAAAATGAAAATAATAATAAAAAAAATACTATACATCTGAAATAATTTCACAAAGTCATTTGGGGGTTCATAATGAAGAATCCTTGACTGCGAGGGAAGGAAAAAAACACGAGATACACTTCAATATATTTTTCCCAATCCTTTGAACTAAATAATGATATCAAAATTTTGGCTTACTATAACCATCCATAATTTTAAAACAGTTCACGTCTTGCAGTCTCAAAATTGCGATCCAAATAAAAGAGAAAAAGTTAAAGTTAACTTTAAGGAAAAAAATACGCAATATAGAAGTAACGTTGAACGTATAAAATATTTTTTATCAAATCGAATGTTTCTCAAACTTTTCCATTGAATATCCAAGTAAGCATCGACATCTTTTTTTTTTCTCCTGTCAAAAATGAGTTTATCATTTTTAGGGCACGACTGACCGTTGAGATGTTGCTCATGAAAGAATCAACAGGAAGCGTCTGTGGGGACTGGTGCTGACGCTCCCCCCTCTTGTGATGGCATTTTGCTCTGGTTTTCTGAGTCCCTTTTCCCATCGTTTCTTAAAAATTGAAACACATAGAAAAAAATTATATTAAGAAAATGCTTGTAAATCTTATAAATTATAATCATGTTATTATATAGTAATTTTTTTAATTTCTTTTTATGTGATTCATATTTACTTTAAGAAATTATTTATATAACACTTAAAACTATATTTCAGCAAATGAATAATTTCTCCCTGTATTAAATAAAAGTTTTCGAATTAATATCGTACTAATAGTCTAGAACCGCGAAAAAAAAAAGCTCTTGGTTTTATTTCCACTTTGTTGTGTGATCAAAGTTTTTCCATACTTTTCCAATCGTGAACTTTTAAACGTAAATTATTATTATAAAAACCCCATTTAATATGTTTGTATATGTAATTAGTTTACTTCTGTCGCGTACCTTTAGATGTCATTCTGAATACACCTAGGGTACGCGTACCCCAATTTGGAAAGCTATAGATATAACAGATGAAAATAAATTAATTCATGTAATTATTTTCTTAAAAATTCTGTTTCTTTGTTAATTACTTAACACGCTAAGCGAAAATTGTTCTATTTCCGACTCTATCGTTATCTTTTCAAGTATCAAACCATATAATGAATTTAATGAGAGAGTAGCGAAAAATGCTATTTTAATTTTTGAAAAAAAAAATTTTACATTTTAATTTTTAATACGATTTATCATTTATATATTTTCTTTTGATAACATTTTAATTTTATCTACCGTTAAAAAAATCGCTAACATTCCTAGGATAAATAGAACATACACTGATGGAAATAAAAATCCCATCATCAAGAAGGAGCTGTGCAAGATAAACGAAAATTAGGTAGACGTATTTATATATCTGAAAGATGATTTAGATTCACACAATTTTCGCGTTAGGCACATAAATGCGACGCTAGCAGCGCACTTTGAGCATGCAAATCAGGTGTACTTTAAATGTATGCTGTAAAAACCGTGAGCGTTATTTATCGTTGAGATGTAACGCAGTGAGTTAACGTTAATCAAAAATGCCCTTAATAAGACAAAGAAGTCATTATCAACAGCTGGCTACCTTTTATACGAGGTCGTATAACAGGGGTAAGAAAATGTGGATTTTCTTTTCCGTGACTTTAAAGAAAGATTATGTAGGAATGTTGTTAGCCATGGTCTTGGAAAGGGAAGACTAGGGTCCAACCAACATCATTCACAGTGAAGACCACCATATTCGTAGCAAGGATGAAGAACATCTTAGTGCATCTGCAGCAGAAATTATAACTTTTGTCGACGTAAGAGTGCAGTGGCGTAACGTACAACCCCGCATCGGGGGGGAGGGCCAGGGTTCTAGGGGCCCACCGAAAGCCCGATTGACGCAAAATAAGTATGGTTTCGCAATCCTTATTAGATCCGACTTGGGGATCAAAACCTGACTTTCCAAGGGAGCCCTAATGTTCTTCGTTCCACCATTGCAAGAGTGATATAGTGAACTGTAACAAATCGATTGTTTGGAGAATAGTTCCGATCTCCAATAGTATTAAAATTCTTTAAAAATCTTTTCAAAATAAAAACTCTTATATTGTACGACTTCTTTAAAATAAGTGCATTTTGTTTGTCTATTTGTGTTATTATAGGCAGCAAAAATATGTACTTATTAAAAGAAAGTTCCTGTAAAAACACGATAGTTGGCCACAGTGAGACGCATAAACTGATTAGCTGGAAACACGTGAATGTATTTATTATGTGTCTATGACATCACATGAACTTAGATCACTTCATACACATTAAAATGCAGTTGGGATTTCTGACAGTTTAGCACGTTGACTGTTAGGCAAATACCTACTCATCTTCGATGGGTATTGATGCGACGCCAATGGTGGCTTATTTAAATTTTATGACTTTAACCAAAAATTCTAATTTCTTAAAAAACCCAGTTTCTTAATTTAACATCACATCATGACTTAAGTTAAAATTAGTAAAGTTCTATTGACAAATTAACATTACACTAAATTAACAGTCCGATCGTATAGTGGTAACAATTAATTTTATTGAATAACATATTTAAGTAACTATAAATTTACTTCACAACAAGATTAAAATTTAACTTAGCTTGAGAGAGGGATGAAGTTGGGGCAGGAGGATGGACATGGTTGATGGCTGGAGTCCCGCGGAGGATTCGGATCTCAAGGTCTGGGATCTGCTCAGTCTGTGTCTCTCTCCAAATCGGGGTGCATCCCGTTTTTATTCTATGACTCTTTACATCAAAATTCTAGAGCGGACTATTTGCCTTGTCCACTTAATTACCTCTGATTGGTCCAGAACCTGCGCAGAGTTACCGCACAAGGTTCATTGCCTTTTGGAAGCGCGGGAAAATCTGATGACGCACCCCGCAATTTATGAGTCTAATGATCCCCAGGCGTGGGAATGTTTTGGCACTCCCTTGCTGAGGAATTCAACCCCTCAGTGATGGGAAAAGAAAACGAATTCCACCAAACTAAGTTCGAAATTTTGAAGTTCTGTTGAATATTCCTGAATAATCCGCGCCTCCCATCAGTATATAATACAACATCTAATATATGGCTTTAAGATTTTTCATGAATGAATCGTGATATGAATAATGTCTAGGAAAATCAAAAATTATAATTTTATTAACTCTATTTTTAATGCTGCATTTTCTCCCTAGTGTTTTTTTATATATATTATACGGATAATATTCGTTTATTTGAAAAGAAATTTCTTAGAATTCGTTATGTTTTTCTTCGCAGGTCACTACAAATACTATCCAACCATGAGCCGACTCAGCCTAATCCTGCTGTCCGCGATTGCCCTGTGCGCCCTAGTCAGCGCCGCCCCTTCCAGGCAGAAGAGGGGCTTTCGTAACGCAGCACTCTCCACTGCAAGGGGATTCGGAAAAAGGATGCAGCAATCAGATGAACTGGGATTGCACGAAGAGCTCTCCAGGTGTGTTATTCATTCAATTAACTTATATTTTCAAACTTTATAATGCATTGTTTTTTTAAAGCTGCATTCACACCAAGGCTGTAAGCGTCGAGCTTTGAGCGTCTAGCCAATCAAAGACTTCCTCTCGGGCGAGATGAAATCTCTGATTGGCTCGACGCTCGACACTGACAGCCTTTGTGTGAATGCAGCCTTAGAAGGGTATTGCTTAAAATTTGTTATATTTTTTTCTTCTGAGATTAACTTTCAATTCAAATAGTTAAAATATTCAAATCAATACAAAGTAAAAGGGTAACAAAAAATTTACACGCCTTTTTAAAAGGGGGTGGGGGTCTGATGAGGCCGATTTTGAGGGGCAATTCGAAAAGCAGCACGTATAAGCTTTAATTTAAATGTATTGAGTTATATAAATATCATTCTGTACTTCAAATTATCTCTATCTTTCACACAACTTTGGTGGCCGTGGTGATCTAATGGTCAAGGTAACGGACTCGTGGCTGGCGTGTAGAGAGTTCGAGCCTAGTACCGCTGAAGACCCGCCTTGTAGGGGGCGACGCACGTTAAATCTGTCGGGGCTCAAACGTCCTCCCATTAGTGTGAAGTGGAAGTTAGGATAGGGTGCGCCAGCTCAGGTGTCGTCCTCGTCACTTGACCATAGTTCAAAATTACGAGGTCCATCTCCAAAAACCCTTGAGTTTTGAACAGTGCGACATTGATATTCACTCACTCATTCACACAACTTTGATATTAAAACATTTCGTTAGAAAATGTCGGGCTTTTTAGGTACGAATAACGTCAATGGGATTTTTCGTGAGGACTAAAGAGTTAAAAAGTTTTTGTCAGTGTTTTAAGAGTACTTCATAAAAACTAAACTATTGCCCTGGGAGTGACAATAAACTAAAAAGGTTCTCTACTAATAAAGATACTGATCTTAGAATTTCAAAAATGCTTAAGAGTCTCAACGAAATGTGAATATAAGTAAAAATCAAATTATATTTGAACAAATTACTAATGCGTTGAATTGTTTTGTATGGCTCTGAAAAGAACAATCCCCAATATGTAGTGCAATAAAACACAATGTAACATCTTAAAATAGTATGAGCTTAAAAATTAATTAAATGATTTTACACTATCATACTAATTTACTTTTAAAATAAAGATTTATCCAATAAAACACACAATCGAAAGAAAGAGGACATTATACCGATGAATCGTAACACCATTACTGGTTGCGGACATTTTTATTCGAGACCTACCATTAACTCGTCTAATTCCAAGATATACTATTCCGAATTTATCATCGTGTTGTTTGGTGAAAGCTTTTAATACAGGATTCCTTTTCATTCCCAGCAGATATACAGCGTGATTTCCATTGTTGGCTTACCAACTTAAAGTAGAATAAATCATTTCCGCGCAGTTTTTCAGCTGTAACACCTAAACCACATTTTTTTTTTTTTTTTTTTTGCTGTTTGGGTGTCTCTTTTGCTTTTTCGGTAAAAATTAAAGCAGCAAATGCTTCTAATGGATTTTTCTTTCTTCCATGTTCAAAAGCATATATAAAGCTGATAAAAATAATTGTATACCCCAACCAAACTTTTTTTGAAGTATCTGTAATATATTTTTAGAACAGTGGTATAATGGAGAATATTAGGGGTCTCCTGCAAATCAAGTTTTGGGCCCCAGCAAAGGATTGCGAAACCATAACATAACTTAGGCTTAGGGCCCTCTAGAATCCTGAGCCCCCTCCCTTTGTGGGGGTGTACGTTATGCCACTGTTTTAGAATATATACGCAGCACCAATTGTTCCCAATCATTCAGATACATTTAGAACTCACCTAATGCCCCCCACCGAAAATTGGGAAGAATTTTCCATTGTAATACAATAGCTTAGAGTGAAAGAATATTTGGGGGAAGTAAATAAAAAAAAACCTAAAAAAGTACACGATTCTTTGAAAATTTTAACAAAAATAAATTATAATTTAAAAAAACTAAAAAACACACCCTTTTATAGTTAATCGAACTAAGTTGTAACTTAATCTTTTAAACACCAAATCTGGGAATGGGATCTGAAATTAGTCACCAGATGCGGGATGGGATTTGAAAATGGGAAATCGTTAATCTTAATGATCCTGATCAGGACAATGAAATAAAATAATTAAATTATTGTATTGTCATCGGTCCTGGACAAGTGAGCAAAATTTCGAATTAATCTGACTTTTTAAAGTGGATAAAAATTTAATTAAAAGATTCCGTTACACACAAGTGATGCTTATAAAAGGGTGTTAAAAACAGGTAAAATTTTGGAAGTAAATTAATTTTTAAAGTTAATTAGCAAGCGTGTTTAGTTCTAAGTCACTATTTCTGCAATGTTTAAAATATAATATGAGCAAGTCAAAATGAATGTATTTGATGAACTCAAAAAAAAATGAAGACGTCTTCTGCATTTTAATGCATAAAATCTAACCACCAAACAAAAGAACTTTTTAATTAGTTTGGAATTGTACTGAATTCACACTATATATGTAAAAACAGTTTTTTGAGTGTATATATATATATATATATATATATATATATATATATATATATATATATATATATATATATAACGTTTTAATTCAATTAAAACTAAAATATCCACTCGTTTAAAAAAGCCGAAATGCCAAAAATATAAATGAATTCAATCGCTGCACAATTAATTTTCTTCAATTACGACAGAAGCAAATGAGATTCCTACGAGATTCAACCAGCGTTTAAAAAGCATGAAATAGTGTAAACCGGATGAACTGAAAAAAACATCGAGCATTTTTATTTAAAACACGAATTGCATTTAAATAGAAATATAAACGAAACAGTTTTCTTTACAATTCACTTATTGAAAAAAAATTCTAAAAACACCTAAAAATATAAATCAATACTGCTTCGGAAAATAAGTCAACATCAATTTACTTATCACGTTCTCCTGAGGTTTCAAAATTAAATCTTTAATCCATCGTGTTGTGGGTAATTGGATAAGTTTTTAAAAAAATGCTGACGGTGACGGATTTTCGAATTTCATCAATTTTAATCCACTTAAATCACGGAAAATAACAATTAAATGAATTTTTCTGCTTTAACTCGGTTTTGATGGGATTTCTCTTCTTTCTTTTTGTTAATATAAGAGAAATGTGAATAAAAGATCAGGGAAGATATTTTTTGTCCATCTAATTGATTTCTAACTAAAAGCTGCAAAGAATATAATTCTTTCTGAATTTCTTCAATGTTATAAGTGTCAAATCATTATAAATGAAAACTTGGAATAGTAAGATCAGTAGCGGTATCTAAATTAAAAAAAAATCAGTACTTAGACATCACGCGAAGACGATCGTTTTGGCGTGATCGAAAAAGTACTCGCGTTCGGAACGGAAGGTGCCCGGTTCGAATCTATACAACATTGGGGTGACCCTGGACTGAAGTAAGAAAACGCAACTTTTTTCTTAACTGTCGTGGCGCCATCTATACCGCAAGAAGAATAAATAAATCAAAAAGTAAAAAAAATAAGAAAGAGTAAAAAAAATAATAAATAAGAGAAGAAAAATAAATAAATAAAAACATGCTCTCTCCGAAATACAAAACGATAGATCATCTTTCTCTCATCTCAGCAAGAAAAATAAACTAAATAAGAATAAAAATAATGAGAGAGAGAGAGAGAGAAAATAAACATGCTCTCTCCGTAACAAACCAATGAACGAAAAAAAATCGTTCGCCTATCCATCTCACTGGTGGGAGAGTAGTGTAGCGGTATCTAAATAAAAAACCAGTACTTAGACATCACGCGAAGACGATCGTCTTGGCATGATCGATGAAGTACTGGCGTTCGGAACGGAAGGTACCCGGTTCGAATCTATACAACAGATCTGAGCACATTTAAAAAGTTTTCATTGGCTTTATTATATTTCAATGTATGAATCTACTCCGCAATAACTCAGGTGAAAATCTGAAAGTTTATGTCAGAGTTGGGCAACAGTTTTTATCTTAATGTAACTTGAAAACTAATGCACACACACTGCGCTTAAATTATGAGCTTTTTTATTACCACAAACAAAATAACTTATATTTCTACAATTTTATGTTCATGTTTATTTACTATAACAATGACATCTATATGTATTCGCATTATCTTTTTATATATATAAAAAGTTTTTGAATTTCAATACACCTGTTATATTTCAAATTTCTTTTCAAAGGTATGTGATTTAGTTAATCCTCTTTGGTATTTTTCGACAAGCTGGTTGAAATCAATGAACTAAGTTGATAAACCATAAGTTTTTTTTCTAAAGCCAACTTAAGATTTATACTTATAAAACTTTTATGCCTAATTTAAAATTTGTATGCTTTTTACGGATATTATAAGGCTCTACTGAAATACTCTGTAATTAGTCAATGATTAATCTTTTTGTACCGGACACTCTTTCGCATGTAATAAGTGTGTATTTTTTTTAATTTAAGATTATTCTAGTCATGATAGTAAAATAAATCAATAACATATTACATCTTTCTCAACAAAAGGACTCAAAACTTATAAATTTAGTTTCTTAAATAAGAAATCTCTGATAAAGTCATACGAAAAATTACCCATTTAGTTTGTCATAAATCACTCCCTTTAAAAAAATAGGATTTATAAAATAAATAAACCGCTTGATTAATATATATATATATATATATATATATATATATATATATATATATATGCGCTTTAAATTTAGCATTGAACGCATGCTATCTCTTTTTGAATGCAGAATTTTCTGCATAGTAGTAATAACGTGAGTTTTTCTTTTTGAAAAATAGCAACTAAAATATTTTTCTTTTGCTTTTATAGACCAATGGCCTCCAACTGGTTTGCCGAACAAGTTGCGAGGAGCCCCGCTTTGGCGAAATACTTGGTCGAGAAAGTTATCGATCAGAATGGTATGAAAATTCTTCCATTTCTCATATTTAAACATTATTAAATGACGCACAAATTTTAGAAAAACAAGTACTATGGAAATATTACATGAATATATTGCATGAATAATTTTTTACTTAAGACTAATTCCCTCAACACAGAACACTGCTCGTACTATGCTTATCAGTTACTTATACAAGGTGGAGCTTGAGTGCCAATCCCTTCCCATAGAACAGCAAATTTTAATTTTTACTATAGAGACTCTACCTCAGCCCTTTCGTCTATTTGTTTGTTGTTGTTTTTTTTTGGAATAAAAGCCCCCTCCCCATAAGGAAGGCCTATGATGTACGCTACTGGTTCATATTATGTCCCTTAATCAGGAACATTAAGAAAGATATACACACTGCAGCAAGTTCTCATACGCATTTCACTTAACCTCTTGGGCTACTTTACGACGTTATTTGATACGAGAGCTTCGCCTTGTGAAGAAACTGTGATGCATACGAGTATTGTGAAATAATGTAATCAGATGTGTTTAGCGTACAGAGGGGCGGATATTAAGAGATCGAAGTGCAGCGGTTCAGAAATCATTTAGAGGATAGCTCAGCAGAGTAAGTAAATCCACTTATAAGGATTAATGAAGTAGATCGGAATCTATCTATCATAAGACTTCAATTGGAGATCGGAAGATTAGTTGTATTATTATATTATAATATTTTTGTCGAGTTCATTAAGAAAACCTATCCACGTGTATAATTGTTATTGGTATTCCAATTGAACTGAATGCGAGAATAATACTAAATTTATAAGCATGTCGTTATTTAAAATCCAACGTTACCGCATGGTTCACCAACGACACAACACATTTATAATTATAGAAAATTCATAAAAATATAAAACAAGAACCACATTAAAAAAAATTAGTTAAGATTTTTGAACTCGGATTAAATGAAATGTATGACACATAAACCAAATAAATCCACAGGCGTGTATTTTCTTCACATGTTGAGTAAAAAAATTTTATAAATTTAATTTGCAATGACACGATAGATTTTTTTAATATGTTGATAGATTGTTGTAAAGTTTTGCTTGAAAATATATTTAAAATCATAAATGTATTTTTAAACATATATATAGCTCTCTATATATTTAACTTTTCTAATATACACTGGTGTGCAAAAATTAAGGACGAGACGGTTTTTTCAATATAACTTTGTACAAAAGCTTTCCAAATCAACACATTTAATACCGTAAGATCCCCAATACGTAAGGACATGTGTAATATGTAAGCAACACTTACTAAAAGAGAAATCAGAGGGATAAAAAGAAGCTTGATTGAAAAAGTAGCATGGAGCGCAATGCGACTGAAGGCCGAAACATCCCTGTGATGGGTGTCCAGCAAGAAACATCCGGTCTTTAGTAGGGGATATGATCTCCCCTGACTGCTAGGCAGGTTTCACAGCGTCTGCCCATGCTGAGAATGAGGGTGTCAATGAGTTGTTGAGGCATTGCTGCCCATTCGTCTTGCAGCGCCAATCGAAGCTTCCGAATCGTTACTGGTGGTAAGGTACGAGTTGCCAAGCGTCTACCTAGAAAATCCCATACATGCTCGATGGGATTGAGATCCGGAGATCGTGCCGGCCAATCCATACGTTCAATATCCTCACTCTCTAAGAGCTGTTCGGCAGCGACTGTGCGATGACATGGTGCATTGTCGTCCATGAAAAGGAACTGCAGACCCATAGTGCCTCTAAAAAGACGCACGTATGGAAGAAGAATCTCGTTACAATAACGGGTCCCGTTGACTGAACCTGCGTCGAAGATGTGAAGGTCTGTACTACTACCAAGCATGATGCCTCCCCAAACGAGAACACCGCGACCTCCATACCTGTCCCTTTTAATGATGTTCGAGGGATGATTGCGGCTTCCCCGCTCTCTCCAGATGAGTATGCGATGAGAATCGCTACTCAAACTGAATCTGCTCTCATCTGTAAAGAGTACTCGTCCCCATTCCGGTGTTCCCGGCACCACAGAGAACACCTTCTCCGATGGGCAGGCGTTAAAGGTACACACCGTACAGGGCGTCGTGCAAACAGACCACCACCATGCAGTCTTCCGGCCACGGTAAAACGCGATATCGGTCGTCCAATCGCCTGTGTCGTGTGTCTAGCGATTTCTCCCGCTGTCTGCCGCCTGTTTCTTCTGGCCTGTAAGACAATGTACCGGTCATCTGCGGGTGTGGTTCTTCGTGGACGACCACTACTGAACCCCCGGATAGCTGTTCCTGTAGTTTGAAATTGTCTCCAAAGTCGTGAAACGATGCTGTGAGCAATTCCGAACTCTGCAGCCACACTTGTCACACTGCGGCCTTCCTCCAACTTCCCAATGATTCGACCTCGGGTAAAAGCATCCAGCTGTCGTCTAACAGATTGATTATTCGCCATTTCTCACTGAGGCAGCAACTCGGTGTGATTTTAACTGCTATACGGCGTGCAATCTCTTTGGCAGAAATACTGGTCTTACACCGACAACATGCTTTATACTACTCAGACACTCCCCCATTACGTCTACCTGCATATCTGCGCATGTGCTACCGTACATCACTTTACTTAATCTCCTGATTGGTCTTTCTGTCCGCTCTGCCTCTTCGTTCAGCTGATATGCTAATATTTCGACTTCGTCCTTAATTTTTGCACACCAGTGTAGTATTTTATATTACTGTATAGCCACTAAATTTTAAAAATCCATCAAAATTTTTATTTTTTAGAAACAATTTTAATACTTATATAGCTGTTTTCTAGATGTGCTATTTTCCTTTGTCTCTATTTAATCTTGAGGAAGGGAAAAAATTATCTTCAAATAATCAAAAGCCTGATTCAACATTATAGATTAGATAAAATATTTCGTTGACTGTATCAGCTTTTCTGATCTATGTTGAAAAAGATTTTCTTCACCTAATAATAAGATAAGAAAATTTATTCATGCATAAAAGTCGTCTAATATATTTATTTTTTGCCTTTTTTTGCGAGTAGTGAGCATTACATTTAATCACTTACGTAATGTGAAATTTATCATACGAAATACGCTGAATATTTCGTCTCATATTCTCAAATAGGAAACGAATATTTAACTTTGTTTGTAAAAGTAAGAAACTATGCATGTAATAAAACATTTCTAAATTTAAATGATACGATATATTATTGGAGAATATACATCTATTACAGTCTCGTAAACTGATATTCATGTCAATACGGGTTTTTTTTCCTTCTGAAAATAAGTTGCAAAATTATATATTATTCTTTATATTAGGTGCAAAAAATTTTAATAAATTAAGACTGAAATGGAAATAAAACAAGTATTATATATATATATATATATATAATTTAAGTCAATTCCAACTTTGAATGGATGAATAGAAAGTATTTCATTAAAGATTGAAAATTTGAATAAGATATATATATATATATATACACGGAGAGGGGGATCTAATAGTAGGAATTGAAAAAAGAGCATGACTTGTCTGTATTGTTGTAACAATGCACACCCGGTTTGGCTGAAAAACAGGTTTTCGAAGCCAACTTTTGTCTTTGTTTTAACAGTTACATTGTTACAACAATAGAGACGAATCTAAGTTGGGCGTCAAAAATCGGTAATTAATTTAATTAAATTTAATTAATGAATTAATATTAGGAAAAAACTGTATTATCATCAAGTGTCATCAACTACAAGTTTAAACAAATTTATTTGAACTTGATTGGATGAATAGAAAATATTTTATTAACGATTGAAAATTTGACCAAATTAAATATATAAATAAATATAGAGAGAGAGTAAGCTAATAGTAGGAATTGAAAAAATTGATTTTGAATGCCTCAAGGATTTAATAATCAAATAACACACTGCCGGTAGGAAAAAAAAAATTTCGTTTTTTTTTTTTTTTTTGTTGTTGTTGTTGTTGTTTAAGTTATGCTACGAATAATTTGAAGAATAAAAGAAATAAGGCGAAAAATTTTAACTACGCTTAAAAATTCTGCATTCATTTTAAAGATTGAGATTTAAAAAAGAAGTGTAATTTTTTCGTAATCCAAGTTCAAACCAAACCCAAGATTTCTGCTTCATACAACTCGGATTAATTAGTTAATAGATGTTCACAACGCATATATCTCATGATTCATTTCATATACCTTCTCCCTTGCTCATTATGATTTTTCCTCGTAGCCCATCAACTAGCTTATTCCAAGAATTGTAATTTCATTAATTCTTAGATAAATTGAGTGACCGCGGTAACCGAGTGGTCATTGTTGCCAACTCGTGGCCAACCTGATTAAGTCTAGTGCCACTGAAGCACGTTAAATCTGTCGAAGCTTAAGGTTCTCACATTGGCGGAAAAGTGGAGGGTAGTACAAACTCAGGTGTCGTTCTCGTTATTTGACCGATGTTCAGAATTACGAGGTCCAACATTAATATATCTCACGTAGCTTCAAAGAGCAAGAAAAAAATCAAATCTCAGAATTGATTTCTACAAAGCTGATCAGTAAGTTTAATTCCCCATAAACAAAATTATTTCTCTCTATATAAAAAAAAGTTTTTCGTGATGATGTAATAAATTTATTTATTTATCTCACACACGAGAATAATAATAAAAGGCAGTAAGTCCGGTTCAGTATTACGGTTACAAATTGGCAATAAGGCGCAAATAAAACTAATACATGTAATTATGTAATACATGTAAATGGCACAAATACATGTAAATTATACAGTTTTATAATTTAAAAAATGAGTACAAACCAGCGTCTCTCAAACTGTGGGGCGCGCCACCCTAGGAGGGATAACTCTACGGGGGTCAAAAACAAAAGATTATTTAAAAAAATTATTCATTTACTGAAAATAAATGAACAAAATACACTCTGACATAATAAAAAATAAAATTAACATTTCCACTCATATAATACACTTATAAATGTTTCAGTGCTGCACAATGTATTTTATATAGTTAATTTTGCAATACAAAGTTAAGAACAAATTTAATTACCAGTGACTCCATGGGCTTGTCACATATAAAATTATATACAAAAATTAACACTTATCTTGATAAGTTGTACGGTTTATAAATAATCCCTTCACTGACGATTAAAAGTTAGGCGATTCGCTCCCCAAAATCTCCCTTTTCCACGTAGGCGCACGTATGTGATGCATTGGGGGGGGAATAAATAAGGAAATACTCTGATATAAGTAAATCCTTCGCAAACACTGTCAAGGTCACTTTTATTGCCTTCCAAAGACTTCGGAATAATTTTATGGATAGCAGGGCACAGAAAAAAATCGTATTTCGGAAAGACGTATATATACGTCCTGGGCATTTAACGCACCAGTTGAGCGAGACGTATATATACCCCATTGGTACTTAAAAGGTTAAAGTCGTATTGTAGCTTTAGCGTCAAAGTATAGAATTATTGAATCGAATGCATTGTTATTTGTATGGAGGGGGCGGTGAAGATTATGATTGAATATTGGGTCGCAAATATAGAGTTTGAGAAGCACTGGTGTAAATAGTTGCATAATTTGTACAATGGGGGTTGGTCTGCAGTTAGGGGTACACTCCCACCCCCATGATATGGTAAAAAAGTTTATAATCCCTCTTGTTTTCGTTACCAGAATTCTATTTTTTCAGTTTAATACGAAGTATATCAAAAAGCACCACGAAATATGTTTACTTTATATCCGCACGACACCTTAATCACAAGTATAAGTTAAGGCTCACAATTGGGCACTCAGAATATTTTATTGTGGTTGTCATATAATGAAAAATGATACAGTATTTCTTTTTCTAGGAGATGGCTTGATACACCCTGACGAGATGTACCAGAACCTGTAATTGTAGAGTTCAAGACAGCACGGACGAGCAGCCAATCATATCCTTCACCGCAATTGATTTGCCCTTTCCGAAGAATCATTTCATATCAGAACTGAGTTTTGTCGGAAAGTAGAGAAGATGGATCTCACTTTTAGCTACTAATTTTTTCTGTTTAGATCATCTCCTTATGGAAACGATCACGATGCATTCTTATTTATCTAAGTGTATTGTGTATATAAAGAGTAATATAAAAAATAAAGATGCAATTTTGCATTAAATATGCAATGAGTAATGTCGTTTATCAAGAACACTTCTTCCTCTCCAACACATACATATAATTTCTATCTTAGTCATTTGGCTCAGATGAAAATCACAAGAAAAAGAATTCAAATTTCATAAGAACATTAAGAGTTGAATATTTTCGCTCTGAGCATAAAGATGAAAGCATACAATAATTTTAAAAAATAAATAAAAGTATTAAATTTCCCTCTTTTTACTATCATTTTATTGAGTTAAAGCATTCCAAGATATCACTGAAATGTATGCTCTAAAAGTACTGTAATAAATATTCAAAAAAGTAAAATTATTCTAAATTATTATTTATTAATATAAATTAAGCTTACTTCTGAGCCTTTATCATTAAGAACATATTGTAAGAATTCTTAATATATTTATTTACACATAGGTAGCACAAATCTTTAACAGCATTAAGAATGTTCGTATAAAATATTATTCAATTTGCAACAAATGCTGCTATTCACAAACATTTTGAAAAATAAAATGTTGATTTGTTGGCATTTTTGTTGTTGGAGGTTTATGCCTATTGTCTTTTCATTGTATAGAAATTAATAAATACCTAACAAAAACAAGTAATATAAAAAAAAATTTTAAGTCAATTCCTTCTTTGAATAGATGAATAGAAAATATTTTATCAACGATTGAGAATTTGAATAAGATTTATATATATACAGGGAGAGTGAACTAATAGTAGGAATTGAAAAAAGAGCATATGTCCGCATTGTTGTAGCAATGCACACCCGGTTTGAATAGTTTGGTTGAAAACCAGGTTTTCGACGCCAACTTTTGTCTTTGTTTTAACAGTTACATTGTTACAACAATAGAGACGAATCTAAATTGACGTCAAAAACCGGTAATTAATTTTATTAAATTTGACTAATTAATTAATATTTGAAAAAACTGTACTAACATCAAGTGTCATCCACTACAAGTTTTAAAAAATTTATTTTAACTTGACTGGATGAATAGAAAGTATTTTATTAACGATTGAAAATTTGAACAAGATATATATATAAATAAATATATAGAGTGAGCGAGCTAACAGAGTAGGAATGAATGTGATTCGAAGTGTTATTCATGATGCGGATGTGACGTAATGAATATCTCATCAACAAGCAATATATATAAAAAAAATTTAGTCAATTTCTACTTAGGTCAACAAAGAAAAATTTTATTTTAGTTACTTTTTATTAAATAATTACAATTAATATAAATATGTATATACATCTGACAGAATCACAATATTAGGTGGCAAAACACCCTTTAAATCAACATTAGAAACTTTTTAGTCACATTAAATTTGTAACTACATTTTTTTAAAAAAGTTGAAAAAAAAGGTAAGAATTTATCTTAAAACCAATATAAAAGGAATGGTGTCGTCCAACTAGCATAGGATTATATAGATTAAGTTAAATCTTCATCACAAATTTAACAAAAGCTGTTTATCCAATGGTACTGCATCTAGAGAAATAATATCGGCTGAAATACACAGTGCGGCAAATTAGTTTTAAGACTCGTTCCAGAGCGCAGGCTGTAATGGTGCCATGATTGCAAATGCTCAAGCGTCATAATGTCCATGGTCTGCTGACACACTGTGAACAAAGTGGGTGGCATTTGGTTAAGTAGCTGAAAGATGACGAGCGTTCTTTGCAGAAGTGAATTTTTTTCATGTTAATTTTTTAAGGTGGATAAAAGAGTTAAAAAAGGGTTAAAAAAGAATTAAAAAGGTGGATAAAAGTTTACGCAAAACTTGGTAAAAGAGCTTCAGAAACATACCAACTCATGAAACAAGTTTACGGTGACTGTTGTTTAAGTAGATCAAACGTTTTTGTGTTGCACAAATGTTTTTTGGGTGGAAGTGATGCGGTAGAAGATGTACAGCGTAGTGGAAGACCAATTTCATCTAGAACACCTGAAATTATTGAAAAAGTAAAAAATTTTGTAGCAAAGGATTGCTGTGCGTCATTAAGAATGATAGTAGACTTTTTTTTAAACATCAACAAAGAAATCATTCGAACCATCCTGCATAGGGATTGCAATACCGGACCAAAAGTTCAATACCGGTATTCGGTATTTTTTAGATCTTAATACCGGGATACCACTTTTAATACCGGTATTAGAAGTTTTAGAAAAACAAGGAAATCATAGGTGTTTGTTTTATGTGTCAGTCTTATTAGAGAGTGTAAATATAACAAATTATATATATATATATATATATATATTGTAATTTTTAAATTATAACAGTATGTAAAGAATCACAAAAAGTAAAGAAACATTTTATTTATTTAAATCACAAAAAAGTGTAAGTATCACAATTCAGTCTGTGGTGCGATTACAAATTTTTGAAATGTGATCTAAAAAACATAATACATTAATTGTAACTGTCATTAAGCCTGGAACATAATTTTGTGCAAACAATACCAGTTCTCACAAAACGCCTTCTTGGTATCTACGCTATATAATTATATATAGTTGGTTGTTCTATCATTATATATAGCAATACGCGATATACTTTTGCCAAGTATTCTCCTCTAAATCCCTCATCTTCAAATAAATCGTCAATAACAATTCTTAATCAATAACAGTTCTTCTTACAGTATTAATCGATGTCGGTAGATTTCTAAGATCTCTGGAGGATAGTGATTTTCTTAATCCAGTAGAAGTGCAAAACACTCGAAATGGTAAACCATCTAATGCTTTCATTTTCCTTAGAATTTCATCCAGATTATCTTTTTTTTCTTTCAAAACAACACAAAATTTCTAATGGCTTGGGCTTAGAAACTGTGCTTAAATTTGTATCTTCATCGCAATTAGGTTATTTCCTCCTTTACAAATTTTTAAATGTGTACGGAGTCCGCTTTTTTCATTCATTCACTTTATTAACTCTGGAACATTTTTTACATTGTACCACCATATTCTTTTCATAACATAAATAATGAAACCCAGCCAAATTATTATCAACTGATTTTTTATGTTCTCTTAAGTTATTCTTATTCATTATTATAGGTATTATTTATGAGTGTTTTAAAAATATTTGAAACTCTCAAGAATAATATGGAAACACAATATGAATAACAAACCAATTTAAAAATATCGAACTATTATGCACTTTCTTCACGACTACAGCCTTCGTTTCACAGATACAAATATCACGCTACGAATCCTGCGCGTGTGCAGTATCATTCTGAGTTGTAATAGGACAGTTTTGGCCCGTCTCCTTGGATGATTCCCATATTTCATCACTTCTCCTTATTCTACGATGAAACTTTATATTCACAGTCTAATTATTTTCACCCGTTAGGGAGACATAAAAACAAAAACGTATACTATTTTGCTATGTTGGCAATCCATCAACATATAGTGGAGACAATTTAAAAATTTTCTAGTAAATACCGAAAACCCGGTATTTAAAACTTGTGAATACCGGTATTTCAAAATTATACAAATGGCTCAAAATGCCGGTATTGCAATCCCTAATCCTGTATGAAAATTTGGGCAAAACAAAAGTGTGTGCTAAATTTGTACCACACAAAAAGTAATGAGAATGGCACATGCAAAAACATCATTTCAGTTACGGGAAACGTTCCAAACTTCTTGAAGTCCATTGTTACAGGTGTTGAAACCTGACGTTTTCAATATGACCCTGAAACAAAGCGAAAAAGTGTGGAATGGAAGTCAAAAAATTCACCGTAAGCCAAAAAACAAGGAAAATTCCTCCAAAAACCAAAACAATGCTTATTACAATCCTTGATACTAGGGGTATTATCCACAAAGAATTTGCTCAAACTGGATAAGCAATTACAGGTCTGTACTATATAGCTGTTTTAAAGTGTTTGATGGCCAGAATTCGTCGCATTCGTCCAGAATATCGGACTGAAAACAGTTGGTGTTTGTTACATGACAATGCACCCAGTGACACCTCCCTTGTTGTTCGTCGATTTTTGTCAAAAAATGTCTGTGTGTTGAACCATCCACAGTATTCACGTACCCTTTGACTACTCCTTGTTCTCTAAACTTAAAATGAAATTAAAAAGGTGTTATTTTGAAGATATTTTGACTTTACAAGTAGCTTCGACGCATGCTTTGCAGGCCAATCCCCAAAGCGATTTACACACACAACAGGTGATTTTTTCATTAATAAATCGCTATAACAAGTGCCTTGTAGGCGGAAGGTCCTATTTCAAATAAAAATCCAAAACAGGAATTAATTTCTTTTTTTATATGTTACCGGCAAAGTATAAAATCCGGCATTCTATAGAATGCCTAGGCATTGTATAGAATGCCTAAAACTACCCGGCAATGTAAGAAATGATTCTTATTTCACACATTGCCTAGGCCAGGGATGGTGAACCAGTGGCACGCGTGCCATCAACGGCACGCGACACAATATTTTTGGCACGTCTATGATCAAAATAATTTGTATTATAGTCTAAATAACAAAGTTCAATGTGAAGTTTTCCTCATGAGGGATTTCATTTGCGTTTTTGATGCTAAACTGCACATTTTCATAAACGATATTATTACAAGAAGCTACAAGTACTTCCGAAACTTGAAAAAATATCAAAGATTTAGGTATACATGAAAAACCAGACGAAGAAAAAGTTATACAAGAATTTAGTTCCGTAATCGATTCTTCAATCAACGAATTTTCAGCGAGATGTTGTCAGCTCAAATAATTATCGGAAACGCTCAAGTTTATTATGTACCCTGATGTGGCTTTATTTGATAAACTAAACTTTTCCCAATTTGAAATGCAACTGATTTATTTTCAGTATAGTTAATATGGATTCAAAAATTTGCTAAAACAAGGGAAAAGTTTGAATTGATGTATAGGAAAAATGCCAATTATGAAAGTTTGGAAACATGGAATTCGATTTCAGACACATTTAACTGCTTGAAGAAGCTGGATCCTACTATTATAACCACATTTTCATCTACCTATGCCAGCGAGTAATTACTTTCAGAGATGAATAACATTAAAGCCTCACTTAGAAACCGTCTTATGGATGACTCCAATTCAGCATGCATTCTACTAAAAGTAACATCTTACATTCCTGTCATAATTTACATGCCATCTAATCTGCAACATCAAAAGTCACACTAATGTTACCTTATAATTTGAATTACACGTATAACTAAAACATTTTCTACTGTACAGTGCAAAATGCATTTTTTTCGTAGTGAATAAAGAGTTTTTATTATTTAGTTTTATTATTTTCCCAACAATCACTCGTCAAAATTATTTGATGGCACGTCCTCTCATTAAACATTTCTTTACATACCTCATTAAACATTTCTTTAGAAAAAATGGCAGGTTATTCCTTAAGGCTTCGCCCCCCTGGCCTAGGCATTCTATAGAATGCCTAATGAGAAACCGGCAAAGTATGAAATACATCTCGGATTTTTTTCGAATATTGTGTGGCAAGGCACAACACTTTTAACTCGTGTTTCAAGCTCAGAATTTGTAAGTTGCACATTGTGGTTTGTACGGGAGTGTCAAAATACTCAATTTTACTTAAACTTGTTCAACAAAAAATTGTTTTTTTACCTGTTCTGCATGGAAACAGAGAAGGAATCATGGTCTATAGCAGGGATCGGCAACCTATGGCGCACGGTGCAATTATCAGTGGCACTCAGCACCACTGATAGCACATTCAGCACATTGCCAAGTTTTGAATGGATGGAACTTCTAAATTTGTAATCGACCTTATTTGACAAACATCTCCAGAATTATGGACAATTAAGGAATTATGAAAAATCTAAACGATAACTCTAAAGGTAAATTTACAGCTTTTTTTGTAAATTATTGAATACCATAGCTGGAGATATTTAATTGTTCGAAGAGAGAAAATTGCATGTATTCTGCTTTTCCGCTTTTAGTTCTACATATATAAGCAAAATATGTTTCCTCATATGAAAAATATTTCGAGTCCGCAAAGAAATTGTTTAACAATTGAATGTTCAGAATCATGTCAAAAAAAGAAAGTTTCAAACTACACCACATTTTTTTCGATATGAAAGTGAAGCAGCACTAGGTTAACATTAAAAACTTTATTTATCTTTTTATTTAACTGTAATGAAGGAAAATACTTATATTTTACGTTGTCTATTTCTTATTTTAATATATATTGTTACGTTTTCGGGGGTTCGAAATGATTGAAGCCGAAGAGCGGGATCCAAAACAATTTTATTCTTGGTCAAAACAGTCCTCCACAAATTGTAGAACAGTTCGAGAAAGTCACGTACAATCGATGAAAATACTGATACCACAGATGTAATACACTAACAAAAGCAATAGTAAACACTCAGCACAAAAATAATAACTCAATAAAAGCAATAACACACGCACTATGCAATCGTCTCTCTCTCAAGCTCAGAGAGGTATCACTTGCATGAAAGCTGAGATCTGACTGACTGACTAGCCGGCCCGGGCCTTTTTATACCTTTCGGTCAGAAACCTCTTGCACTTGCCAGAATAATCGAGAAATAGAAAGGTCTAGCAAAATCCGGAACGTACGAGAAAAGCTCAATACAGTAATACATTCAATACAATAGTGTTACAATACCGCGATAGGGTTGCCAGACAGGGTTATTAGGAGCAGGGTTGCCATGGTCGCCAAGCTTATCGCCCACATTTGGCGATATATCGCCAAATCCGTCGCCAACTTGGCGCTAGCTGCAATATTTGGCGAGTTTACCATTTAAACCAATGTTAAAGCATGGGGGCCGTGCAATGCAGTGGAAATGATATTACAGGTAAACAGGGTTGAAATCACATTAGATACGACAAATTAAACTGTAAAAATGAACACAAATGAGTAGAAACAATTAGAATAAGACTAAATTCGTAACAATATATATTTAAGAAACATAGTAGGTGTGCAATTTCGAGTTCATTTTTTATTTTTGTTCTCAAGAAAGTTATAATTTATGCTATTTACTTTTATGTTAAGAAATATTTTTAATTAATACAAAATATATATAAATGTGTGATAAAGCTATAAATCTATGTAATTGAACTATATTCCATATCACTGTAAACATTATCGTGAGAATTGAATTGTTTCAAAAATGTCCTACTGTATGGCACACTGAATCATAGTTGGTAGATAGGTTTTTGATATGCCACAGCTAAAAGGTTGCCGATCCCTAGTCCATAATCATGAAACAACTATTCGACGCCGAGCTGCTCAAAATTCGAGTTAAAGCTACTAAAAAAGGTATTTTTTTAAACTGAAATTACTTACTAGAATTAAAGAATTGATGTACAAAAGGCCAAAATGACTACTAAAGAAGAACCCAAGGCCTATTGGTTGCTGAATAGCTGTGATGTGATGTTTGAAGAAAATTAAAGGAAACTCAAGTAACCTGTTAAATGAAGTCGTCAGTATTATACAGAATGGTTCCCAACCACCGGTCTGTGGATCAAATGTGGTATCGGGCCACTCAAGAGAAGTATTAAGTTATTTCCATTTTATTAACTGGGGTGTGTTTCTCTATATGTGTGTGTTTGACTATCCATGGAAATAACTTTATCTTTCATGTAAAATCACTTTATATTCATTTTTTGGAGTAACTGAATTTTATTCTGAAGGCATGTATAAATACAATTAAATTATTAAATCAAAACTATTTAAAATATAAACAACGTCCAACCCTCAGCGGCAGCGGTAAAATTATCAAACGTTGACCGGTTTACGGGGATAAAAAGGTTAGAAAGCACTTCTACACAGTATTACGTCGTGAATTCTGAGTTATTTTATGTACTTCACGAAGCTCATTTGGCTATTGGACACGGAGGCTAAGAGAACATTCAACCAAATACAAAAACGTTACACGTTTTGATATTGAACTGTACATCCACCTTTATGAATATTGCCTGAAAAAAACAGAAAAATTATGTAAAAAAGGCATTCTTGTGAAATTTGTGATTTTTTTCTGAATTATTGGCACTTGTAACGAGTGGGTTTTATCGACTTGAAATTTCTGAAGGAATTTTAAAACAAGTATATATACGAAATCAGAATTTTTACTTTGTGTCCTAAGAACTTACTTAGAATTAAAGATATTCCTGACCGGGAAATTCCTCTTCTGTCAGTTGCAACTGCTCATTCCAATGGAAACGGCGAAGGATTCGTCAAATGTATGTGTAAAACAAAGTACCAAAATAAGAATGGTCATTGCGTGAAAAATGTGGTGAAATGTAATTCAAAATAACATTCAAGCCTACCATGTTGCAATAAGTAGGTTAATTTTAAGTTCTTATTTTTTATTTGAAAATTTTGTTTTCCTTAATAAAAGAAATATATAAATTTTGTTTCATACAAATTTCTGTTTCCTTTACTTATTTCGAATATTTTTTTTAATGGCGCTACCATTATTTTGTCAGAATAACATTTGTATTTTTTAGAAATGTACGTCATTGATATAAAAGCCTTATCTTGACCTGATTTCATACTTTGCCTAAATAACTTTGATCATTCTATAGAATGCCTAGGCATTCTATACCACACATAGGCAAAGTATGTAATAATTCTGGTATTTCATACTTTGCCTAAAAACATCAAGCATTCTACAGAATGCCGGCATTTCATACTTTGTTGATAACATATATATCGTTTTGTGGACACAGTCTTAAAACTTATTTGCCGCACTGTGTATATCTCTCTTAAACTATAATTAATTAATTAAATCAAATTAATATTTGAAAAACTGTATTAACATCAAGTGTCATCCACTACAATTTTAAAAAATGTGCTTGAACTTGAGTGGATGAATAAAAAGTATTTTATTAACGATTGAAACTTATAAAAACATATATATATATATATATATATATATATATATATATATATATATATATATATATATATACATATATAGGGAGAGTGTGAACTAATAGTAGAAATTGAGAAAAGGGAAAACACACTACTCGTCAAAAACAAAAAACAGACTTTCTTCTGCTAAAAATTTTGGAATTTTATGTTAAAATACATGGATAATTTCATAACTGAGAGGAATTAAACTAAAAAAAATATCTGCATTTATTAAAAGAAATTAACTAATACGCTTTGAACGACACTTTGAATTATAATGAAGACTTATAATTGTATTTATTACTAGATCAAGTACCAGTGTTTAATGTAAGCCTAAAAACGCAAGATACGAGGTGTGGCTATTAAATAACGAGACTGTCGTTGTAAAAAGTTTTATTCTTATTTTATACATAATTATTTATTATAGCCTTCAATGTACACCCCTTCTCTATCCCTGCAACGCTCCTTGCGAATTTTCCATTGTTGGAAACAGTGCTGGAAGTCATCTTTTGTCAACTCCTTCAGGACTCCTGCCGCTTTCTCTTTAACAGCTTCCACGGACTCAAATCTTGTTCCTTTTAATGCAGATTTCACCTTAGAGAACAGATAGAAGTCACTTGGTGCCAGGTCTGGCGAGTAAGGTGGATGCTCTAACACTGGGATGCTGTGTTTGGCCAGGAATCTCTTGGCAGATAACGCGGAATGAGCTGGCGCATTGTCTTGGTGAAAAATCCATGATTTTTCCTTCGACATTTCGGGTCGTTTTTTTCTTATTCTTTCTCGCAGATTGCCAAGTACCTCAAGGTAGTAATGTTGATTGATTGTTTGACCTTCAGGAACCCAGTGAAGGTACACAATCCAATGAATATCGAAAAAACAATCATCATGGCTTTAAATTTTGACTTGCTCATTCTTGCTTTTTTTTGCTCTTGGTGAAGTTGGAGTCTTCCAATGCATGGATTGGCGCTTTGTTTCAGGATCATACATAAAAACCAGGATTCATCACATGTTATTATCTTTTCCAATAAATTTGGGTCATTTTTAATGGCATCCAAAACGTCAGTACAAACATTTTTGCGAGTTGCTTGTTGCTCAAACGTGAGAATTTTTGGCACCATTTTGGCGCACACTTTTTGCATGTTCAAATTGTCATGTAAAATTTGCCGTACACATTCTTTATCAATGTTTACAGTTTCAGCTATTGCACGAATACTCAATCGACGATCAGACCGAATCAAACTAGCAACTTTTTCGACATTTTCATCCGTTTTTGACGTTGAAGGGTGACCTGGCCGCGAATCATCTTCAACGTCTTGTCGGCCATCTTTAAAACGTTTGAACCATTCAAAAAGTCGTGCACGGGATAAACATTCACTGCCGTACACTTCTTTCAGTAAATTATAAGTTTCAGTAGCAGTTTTTCCAAGTTTGAAGTGAAATTTAACAACAATTCGTTGCTCTATTATTACACTAACCAATTTTTTCGCCAAAATAAAATAACGATGTTAACGGAAATGAAGGCTATGACTAAACCATGTTACTTACGCAAATGAGGCTTAGGACATTTTGAAGAGAAAGCTTCACACTCAACAGCTGACAGTCAATGGTGGACTACGCATGCGCACTTTTGCCTCCGCAGCGTCAGTCTCGTTATTTAATAGCCACACCTCGTAAATATTTAAATTATTCAACTGAATTCATGGTTTGCAGAAAAAATTTTAAAATCATATTTCAGTAACTTCACAAATTGTTAAGTTTAAAGATCTCAGTAGTACGACTAACTCAAATGTCTTTAAACATATGAACTGCCAATGTGTCATTATACTAACAAAAGAAATACAATAATTCAAATATTTTATCTACAAAAAGAAGCAAAATGTATGGTAAATTTTCAAGATTACATGAAAGAATGATTAAAGAAATGAATACTATTATAAATTGTTGATAAATAATGCAAAATAATGTGGTGCTTGTCAATCGACAATAATTCTTTCCCATAAAAAGAAAATCTTCGATTTGGGAAAAACAATAAGACACAATTTACCAAACGAATAACAAAACACAAAAGAAGATTTTGCACATAATAGGTAAAAAAAATAAAATAGGATGTTCAGGGAGCAAAATTTTTTTTTACATTCTTCATTTCTTGACAGAAACCAGGAGCGCTTAGCTGTTTTCCAGATCAGCACCAACATGAATCTTATGTAATCTCACAATCCTTTAGAATGTAACATTTGTACTGGAGCATTATTGTACATATAACTTAAAAAACACATTCAAGTTAAATTTGTAAAAGATACTGAATCTCCCCCCACCCATTATTTGACATTATCTTTGTGTATTTGGCTTCTTTTTTTAAAAAAAAAATTATAGAAAATACCTTTCTGTACGTAGAAAAAAAACTGAACAACCAATTTTCCGTTCACTAATACGCTGCAAATGCAATATTCGATTTAAAAAAAAAAAAACAATTTTACAAGTATATTCGAAATCAACTGAATTTAAATAATGAAAAAAATATCCATCTACAGTGGGCCACAAAAGTGTTCGTACACTTGCAATTTTGTATAAAATTTAATGATTTCGACTAATAAAAATTAATGTAGGATTTTCCCTTTGAAACATTTTGTTAAAAGGTTGAGTCATATCCTTTTCAGAGGACCATAAATCTCAATTTTATTTATTACTGCATTCCGAAGCAGCGCCATCTAGTGAGCTTTCGTAGCTCCGGCTTGAATAATTTTTCGGCAGAGGCCTACTAACCACTGCTTGTTCAACACGTCGCGTCTTTACCGCATTTCCGCGTCCAGCGCGGCACCACCAGTCCTAACGTCCAATAATGAGAAAGGTTTATTTCCCCGTCTTCTAAAGGTATAACTCAACTTTTAATTAACCTAATTCCTGCATTTCTTTCTCTTTGTAAATATCCCCTTTTGTAAATATTTCCCTTTAACTTTAAATAAATTATTTTTTACTTAAATGAAGTATCTGTGTTTAAATGACTTTGATTCAATTAATTCATCACTCACCCTTAAATACTTACCCCTAGACAAACCACCTCGCCAATCTAAAATCCCGCCTTCTGAAGAGTCTGATTTTTATTCGAAGATTTATTCGGACTCCCACAGAAATAATTGGGGGTTCGGCCGGGATTTTATTTCGAAAATCTTCTCTAAATAATAAATTGAAAACCTTCTAACTCTCTTCTTTTAAAAAAAACCCCATTTTTGGCTGCACGCCTAAAATAACAAACAGACTGAATCGAAAATGCGGATTGCCTCTCATAACATACTAACATTTAGGTGAATAAAACGACTCCCGGAGTCGCAACTCAATATCTTACAAGATCGCTCGCCGAAACCACGTTATTTTCTGCCGTGTACAACAACTACAAGAGTTTCACAAGTCCAGTGAACACATCCAGGAGCCTTTGAAGTTTTTTTTCAAGTAATTAATCGCACGTCGTCAACTGTATCAGGTGTTTACTGTTTTTTATTTCGTTTTCCTTGCAACAGGAGAAGAAAGGGAATCTTCAGAAAGGAATACGTGAGTCACCGTTAATTTGATTATGAAAAAATTGTTGTAGTTGATTTCATGAAGTAATTTATATTTTTAAATATGTGTGTTTTTGAAATACTATTTTTCTATTTGTGTATAGAAATCATATCAATTAAAATTTTCTACAAGTATATCTTTAAAAAAATTAAGAAAGTCGTACATAATATTTAAGTTTTATTTGTATCTCATTTATTAACGAATCGCATTGAATTAATTTTATGTGTGTGCGAAAAGCTTTTCATTTCTTCAGTTACGTCATCGACCTTGAACTAAGAGATTAATGTCTTCCCATTCCTAAACATTTTCCGTTTGGATGCAATCGTAATTTCGATGACTCATATAGTGTAACATTTCTCTTGCAGCAGTTTGGCAATTAATTATTTTTTACGAGTACTCCAGAAATATATTTTGAAAGAATATGCTATATTTTTTTAGAATTGATGAAGGATCATGTATAATCTTATTTTTAATGGTGTATTTTATCATTCAATATATAAGTATTTTGAGCTCATTTTTGACAGAATTATTATGCTTTCTATTGAAACATGTGTTTATCCTTAGAATGTTCTGAAGAGATCCTTAAAAGATTTTATTTTTATTGGTGTAATAAAAAATATATATGAGATTTTTCTATAAGTGACTAACTTCTAATTGTTTGCTTATTTCAGCAAAGAACTTTAAATGATTAACTTTTTCATATCACAATAAATTTAATCACAGTTTCTAAACAAGATTTATATTAATTTATTTTTTCTTTCAAATTCTTTTTGCATTTATTATAACGAAATGAGATAACTGATATATCAAATGGTTTTAAAAAAAAGGGTTTTGTTTTTAGTTGAAATTAATGATTTGACTACTTTAAATTAAGCATTACGTATTTTAGCTCGCACTGTTGTCTTTACGCGTTACTGGTTTAAAATATTTCTAAATGCATAGAATTTGAATATTTCAATGTATATTTAGTGTATTTTGATGCAATATCATTTTAACTTGAGAATTTTTGTAAATGCAAACGAAAATTGCCAATAGCAACATCATTGTTTTTGTTTGAACGCGTAACAATTTTGTTTATTCCTTTGGTTACTATCTAAACTTAAATTTAAATTTTAAAATGGCGTATCTTGGCAAAGGTCGACGTGAAGATTTATTTGTCTTAGCCATGGAATTAAATTTAAAATTCGATAAATCGATGACCATCGCCACACTCAAAGATCTAATTATTGGTAGTGAAAATTATGACGACCTGACCAAAAACATACATTCAACGAATGTTGAGGATCGCAAAGCCAGAGAAGAAAATTTACGCATTGAGTGAGTGAGTGAGTTAATATTAACGTCGCACTGTTCAGCTACACGAGGGCTTTTGGCGACGGACCACGTAATTTTGAACCATGGTCAAGTGACGTGGACGACACCTGAGCTGGCACCCCCTCTCCTAACTACCACACCACACCAACGGGAGGACGTTTCAGCTCTCGACAGATTTAACATGCATCGCTGCCCTACACGGCGGGTCTTTAGTGGTACTGGGATCGAACTCATGACATGCCTGCCATGGTTACGCATTGAAGAGCAAAAGGAAAAATTACGCATTGAAGAACGAGAAGAAAAATTACGCTTCGAACAATTGAGGTTAGATGAGCAAAAACGCAACTATGAATTTGAGTTGGAAAAGTTAAGAATCCAATTAGGCGCTGATACATCCAAAGAAAGTGATACTAAATTTCTCGTCAAAGAAGTTTCAAAGTTTATACATCGTTTTGATTTGAAAGAAGACATCAGTCTTTATCTAAAATTATTTGAACGTCAAGCTGAGAGATTAAATATTGATCAAGAAAACTGGGTTTCTCATCTGTTAGGCTTGTTACCGACGGAAGTATCTCACATCATAGCGAGAGAGCCTGACGATAAAGCCAACTCTTACGAACACGTTAAAGCAGTGCTTCTCAAACTTTCAATACTGGCGCCCCCCTTTTCAATCACAATTTTTATCGCCCCCCCCCTTTTACATTAATAATGTACTGAATGCAATAATAATGCACTTTGACGCTAAAGCAACAATCTTTATTATAAACCGTACAAATTCATGACAAAAGTATTAAATTTCGTACATGTTACTTTTGAGTTAAAAAAAAATTAAGTGATAGAGTATAATTATATTATGTTATTTTTCCTTTCTCTAATTTTTAAATTGGAACATATTGCAAAATGCGGTGGTTGCTTAGAAGACAAAATATAGATATAAGCTAAATGTAGAAAAAGAACTCAGAGGGTCAATTTCTAATCATAAGCATTCCTTTGAAAAACTTTGCTCTGTAAGACAAGCCCATGGAAGTACCGACTGAAGTACCCGCTCTTGGCACGAGTTCATTTATAAGAAAATAAAACATTATTGATATAATCGCTTAATTGTAAGGAGAATAAAGCCAAGTGTGCGACAATGTTTACAAGAATGTAAACTGATTTTTTTAAAATGATTGCTCAAATTATATTTAGTTTTAAGCGAACTGTAATTTTAAGTCTCAAAGAATTAGCATTTTGAATTAATGTTGAATAATGAACAATAAAAAAAATTCCGATGAAGAATAATTGTATTATTTTTAATATTTAAAGTGAAAATACTTCAACATGTTTTAACCCTGGAGCAGGCGCGCAGTCGATACTAATGGTCGAGCGGGATTATTTGAGTCACCCCAATCCTTTTTTTATAATTATTTTTATAGTACACAATAAAAATCGTAATTCCAGTGAATAATTTCATAAAGAGAAAATATACTCACCTACTTTTAAGAACACAGAAAACATTTCGGAAAAAAAGTTATCACGCTGGGAACTCAGACAAAACAAGTACCTAAAGATCGTAAAAAAAACGTCTGTCACTCCCAAAAAAGAGGGAGATATGTGGCAAACATATTTTAGTTCACGTTAAGATTGTCAAACAGGAGGATAGTGTGTCAGAGCCATTGGTAACAATTAAACAGTTTAACCAGAATTACCGATTTCGTGCACTGTGTGCTCGACATGACCGCTCCCGGATTAAAAGTGTATTTATTACGATATGAATGTTCCAAAAAAATTATGTAAAACGTTTTTCATTATGCTTGGCTTAGTAATCCTTCAAACTTCCCTAAATGAAAAAACAAATACATAAGAGCAGGGTCGTAACTAACCGTACAAGTAAGCTCGAAGGTCAAACCGCAGCAAATACATTCTGCTGCCTACAGCTGATGGCAATAATATATAACAGTGATGAACTTTTTATCTTCATAAAATGCTTTTTGATTATGGCTCTGGATTTTGTCTTTCCTCTAAAAGAGTAGCATTTTCGCTTTGAAAAGGAAACGTAATAAAAAAATCTCTCATCATAGGATTACAGCAAATCGAATAAAACGTTTTTTTTATTTGGTTATAGTATCAAAGATAGCTAAAAAATGAGGTTTTGAAGTAAAAGCTTTTTTTTTCGATCATGTAAAATCGCAGATAATAAATATATATATATATATATATATATATATATATATATATATATTATATATATATGTAAAAATGTGTATATTTTATATTTTTTATTATGTCAGAAATTTTTTGATTTTTACTTCATTCTAGTAAATAAATTTTTTTGAAACTTTTATTTTCGATATTCTCGCGCCCCCCTTGTAGGTGTATCGCGCCCCCCCGGGGGCACGCCCCACAGTTTGAGAAACACTGCGTTAAAGATTTACTGCTGAAACGCTTTAAACTAACTCAAGAAAAGTTTCGACAACTATTTGTCACTCATCAAAAAGCACCTGAAAGAACATGGATTGATTTTTACCATGAGTTAAACACCTACTTCAACGGATGGATAGATGGATTGAAGATAAATACTTTCAACAAGGTATCAGATCTAATTATAACAGATCAACTCAAACGAAAAGCTCCTTTTGAATTTAAAGAATATTATCTTGATGAATGGGCAAATATGAACTCCCCTGTTCAATTAGCAGAAAAACTAGAAGAATTCGAAGACTTTAAAAGGACTCTGAAACAAAACTCTAGCAGTCCATTCGTGAAGAAACAAGAATTCATATTCACAGAAAAGAATCGCAGGTATGAAGCACCAGGAAAATTCGAGTATAACAGAAAAGATAAGAAGTTTCCAGCGTCAACGAATTACAACAAACATTACGAAGCCCTTGTTACCAAGTACGAATCTGTTCAAAGATATCAAGACAGTGCGCAGAAAGTGTATTACAACAAAAATTACAAGAAATACTCAAATCACAATGCTTCCAAGCATGCTCAGACAAACTATTCAAAATCGCAGAAATTCAAAGAACCTCCAAAAGAAACTTGCACACTCATCGTTAAGGAAGGTTTACGTACTAAAGAGATATTTTTTGGAAAGGTGAAAATCACGGCGCTGATAGACAGTGGTAGTACCGTAAGTTTGCTTCGAGAAAATACGAGCAGAAGAATAATGGATCCAACAAAATTATCGAAGAACAAGATGCTTCTCACAGGTATTGGTGAAGCACAAGTGACAACTATCGGTTCCTTTGAACATAAGTTCAAAATAGATGATGAAAATTACTCGTTAACTTGGCATGTTGTACCGACTGATAAATTAAAATTCGAAGCAGTTATTGGATCAGATCTTTTGGAACAAGCATCGATAAGTTTTACTAAAGAAGGAGTTAAATTCAACAAATATGAGAATCATGCACAGCTTATGCAAATATCTGCTGAAAATCTTCAAGAAGAACTAGACCTACGTCATGTTGTGAAAATCGTCAAATCAAGAAGGAACTTGAAAAGTTAATTCAAGACTACAAGCCAGAAAAAACAGCATCTACTGACGTCACAATGAGAATTATTCTAAGAGACGAAGAACCAGTCTGTCAACACCCTCGTCGACTAGCTTTCACAGAAAGACAAGAAGTAAACAAACAGATAGAAGAATGGCTCAACGAAGGCATTATACGTCCGAGTTCTTCAGAATATGCAAGTCCAATCGTAATGGTAAAAAAGAAAGATGGATCTTCGAGAATGTGCATTGACTACAGAAAATTGAATCAGAAGCTTGTGAAAGATAAATTTCCGTTACCTATCATCGAAGATGTTTTAGACACTTTGCAAGAAGCAAAGGTATATTCTACATTAGATTTACGCAATGGTTTCTTTCACGTCGATGTTGACGAAGATAATAGAAAGTATACATCCTTTATCGTCCCAGATGGACAATTTGAATTCAACAAAGTTCATTTCGGACTAAGCACAAGTCCAGGAGTTTTCCAACGTTACGTATCAAGTATATTTATAGATCTTACTCGGAAAGGAATTGTAATCAGTTGTTTAGATGATCTCATCATTCCAGCGAAAAACGAACAGGAAGGTCTCGAAAAACTTAAAATTATTTTCGAAGTCGCAAAGAAATACGGATTAGAAATTAAGTTCAAGAAGTGCCAATTCTTAAAAAAGAACATTGAATTTCTAGGTCACATTGTAGAAAGCGGAACTATTAAACCATCTCCTACGAAGACACTAGCTGTCCGAAAATTTCCAGAACCAACAAGTACAAAGTTTTCTTGGTTTAACTGGATATTTCCGCGAGTACATCAAAGATTATTCAAAGATAGCTAAACCACTTAGCGATTTAACAAGAAAAGAAAACCTCTTTGTTTTTTTTTTCGGGACTCAACAAAAAGAAGCATTTGAAAAATTGAAGGCCCAATCTTGCACCTTTACAAGTATGGAAGAAAAACAGAACTGCATACAGACGCTTGTAAACAAGGGTACGGCGCAATTTTGTTACAAGAAGCCGAAGATGGAAAGTTACACCCCGTTTACTACATGTCGAAGAAGACAAATACAGCAGAAGAAAAGTATGACAGCTACGAACTAGAGGTACTAGGAATTAACAACGCATTAAAGAAGTTTCGTGTTTATCTTTTAGGAAAACACTTTAAAATAGTAACTGACTGTTCAGCATTTCAGAAGACTATGCAAAAAAAGGATCTAATTACTCGCATACCCAGATGGGCGCTTCAATTAGAAGAATTCGATTATGAAATAGAGCACAGAGCTGGAAGTCGTATGAAGCACGTTGATGCTCTTAGCCGATATCCCGTAATGATGGTATGCAATGATACATTAACTTCAAAGCTTAAAAACGCACAAGAGGAAGATGACAACATCCAAACATTGAAATCACTTCTAGAGAAGCAAGAATCAGAAGAATTTTTTGAGCGAAATGGTATACTCTATAAGTACTTAAATGGTCGAGAATTAATTGTAACCCCTAAAGCAATGCAAGCTGAGAACTAATTAAATTGATTCACGAAAATGGTCATTTCTCAGTAGGAAAAACAGAAGAAATTGTGAAACAGGAATTTTTTATCCCAAATTTAATCAACGTCGTTAAAAAAGTAATAGTTAATTGTGTTCCATGTATCTTAGCTAATAAGAAACTGGCAAAAAGGAAGGGTTTCTGAATCCTATTTCTAAGGAAAGCATTCCTTTAAGTACGTACCATGTTGACTTCGTTGGTCCTTTACCCTCCACAAACAAGAGTTATCAACACATTTTCACCGTAGTAGACGCATTTACCAAATTTACTTGGCTATATCCCGTCAAAACTGTGTCTGCTGAAAGTGCCCTCAAAAAACTAAAACAACAGCAGAAAACCTTTGGTAATCCCATCAGAATTATCTCTGATAGAGGTTCAGCGTTCACTTCAAAATTATTCAACGACTACTGTGATGAAGAGAACATTCAACATCTACAAATAGCGACAGGTGTTCCTCGAAGAAACGGACAAGTTGAACGAATTCATCGAACTTTGATTCCAGTTCTCACCAAACTATCATTAGACGACTCAACGAAATGGTACAAATACGTCGACAGATTACAGAGAATACTAAATAGTACTATAAGTCGCAGTACAAAATGGACACCATTCGAACTATTAGTGGGAATCAAAATGCGTAACAAGGAAGACATCCTAATCAAAGACTTACTTCTAGAAGAAATGGCGAAAGAATTACTAGAACAACGCGAATTTTTAAGAAACGATGCAAAAAAGAACATCGAAACCCTGCAGTCTGAAAATAGAAAGACGTATAACAGAAGAAGAATAAAAGCTTCGTTATACAAAGAAGGTGATTTAATAGCCATCCAAAGAACCCAATTTGGAGCTGGACTGAAACTAAGACCAAAGTTCTTAGGCCCTTACAAAGTAACAAAAGTTAATTCTAAGGATAGGTATGAAGTGGAAAAGGTTGGTCAGCACGAATTACCGAACTCAACCACCACCTCAGCTGATTTGATGAAACATTTTTATGCTTAATTGAATTTTTTTTTGTTTGTTATTATTTTTAATTTTTCTCATATTATATCCCTGTTGAGAAATTAATAGATGTTCTATGGTAACACTCGTTTCCATTAATCATTTTATATTCACTTGTAACATTTATTATTTTTTCGTATTATTCTTTATCTTTCTATTGATGCGAAGGATTTTTTTTATGGTTTAATTGATTGTAGATCACAACATAGAATATTTTGTTTTTATATGCTTTATTTTACGTCCGGAATTGTGAATATTAGGTATACATCTTTTCATCTGTAATATTTTATTTTATTATCTTTAAGAAACGTATTATTTGTCTTTATTGCATCCACATTCCAATAATCATCAAATTTATAGTTGTAACTAAAAATAGTTTCTATTTAAAGTACTTTAACTCTCAACATTTTGTAAGAGCTGAGAGACCAGCTCTGTCAGGAGAGGGTGATTTTGTAGGATTTTCCCTTTGAAACATTTTGTTAAAAGGTTGAGTCATATCCTTTTCAGAGGACCATAAATCTCAATTTTATTTATTACTGCATTCCGAAGCAGCGCCATCTAGTGAGCTTTCGTAGCTCCGGCTTGAATAATTTTTCGGCAGAGGCCTACTAACCACTGCTTGTTCAACACGTCGCGTCTTTACCGCATTTCCGCGTCCAGCGCGGCACCACCAGTCCTAACGTCCAATAATGAGAAAGGTTTATTTCCCCGTCTTCTAAAGGTATAACTCAACTTTTAATTAACCTAATTCCTGCATTTCTTTCTCTTTGTAAATATCCCCTTTTGTAAATATTTCCCTTTAACTTTAAATAAATTATTTTTTACTTAAATGAAGTATCTGTGTTTAAATGACTTTGATTCAATTAATTCATCACTCACCCTTAAATACTTACCCCTAGACAAACCACCTCGCCAGTCTAAAATCCCGCCTACTGAAGAGTCTGATTTTTATTCGAAGATTTATTCGGACTCCCACATTAATGTAATGTAATTATAATTTTTTCATGTTATCTGCAACTTGCTCTTAATGGAATGACATAATTAATTTTTTAAAAAATTAATTATCAAAAAGTTACTAAAAAATTACGCTACAAAAGTCTTAACAAAAATTTCAACTCAACTTAGCTTTAAATATTGTATTTCTTTCTTAATTTAGTACTTAGTAGGATATCCTTTAGTGTCCACAACAACTTTTAAGCGTCTTGGTATAGATTTAATCAGTTTTATGTAATTTCTGCATCGATTTTTCACCATTCTTCAGTGATTGTTGTTTTTACTTCACATATGTCGTGCTTTCTTTTTCTTTTTTTTTTGCTTCAGAATCTCACTAAATATGTTCTAATGGGCTAAATAAAGTGATTGATGAGGTGTTTTCATAATTTGGGGATAGTTACAGAGACACCAGTGGCGTACATTGAGAGCAGTGCGCTTGGCGTCATTATCCTGTTAAAAAAATGAAGTCATTTCCAATATCCAAATTTTGGGCGGATAATTTAAAATTTCTCTTTAAAATATTTAAATAGAGCTCATCATTCACAATATTATCAAAAAATACCTAATTACCTAATTCTGTGGCCAATTTACACCCCCACGCAAGAACATTTCTACCTCCATGTTTTATTGATGCAACTAATTTTTGGAATTAAGTTTCAGAAAATTCAAAATTGACGGCAAATTGATTGGGATGGCAGACAATTCACCATTTTAGGCTCCGATAGGCTTGTAAATGAAAAAATAAGGAGTTTAATCCTATGAATTTAGGTGAAACAAGAACTCCTTCACTTCCATGTTGAAATATGGAAGTGAAGGTGTTCTGGTGTGGGGGTGTAAATTGGCCTCAGGATTAAGTAATTTTGTATTTTGTCATGATATTATGAATCATAAGCTCTATTTAATTATTTTAAAGAGAAATTTTAAATTAACCGCCCGAAATTTGGATATTGGAGACTACTTAATTTTTTAACAGGATAATGACGCACCTCGTACGCCACTGCTCTCGTACGCCACTGGTGTCTCTATAACTGTCCCCAAATTATAAAAACACCTCCTAAATCCCTTTATTTAGCCCAGTAGAACATATTGGGTGAGATTCTGATGTGAAAAAAAAAGAAAACGTGACAAATGCAAAATGGGAAGTAAAAACAATCACAGTAGAATGGTGGAAAATCGATTTAGAAATTACAAAAAAACTGATTAAATCTATACCAAGACGCTTAAAAGTTGTTGTGGACACTAAAAGATATCCTACTAAGTACTAAATTAAGAAAGAAATACAATATTTAAAGCTAAGTTGAGATTTTTGTTAAGTGTACGAAGACTTTTGTGGCGTAATTTTTAGTAGCTTTTTGATAATTAATTTTTAACAAAAATAGTTATACTATTTTTAAAAAATTAATTATGTTATTCCATTAAGAATAAGTTGCAGATATCATAAAAAAATTATAATTACAGTATATTAATTTTTATTAGTCGAAAATATTAAATTTTATAAGAAATTGCAAGTGTATGAATACTTTTGTGGCCCACTGTATATACTTTTTCAAAATTACGGTTCCGAACTATGCGATTCACCTAAGAAAATAAAAATAGATTATAAAAATATGAAAGAGAGAGAATAGATGTTTACCTTGCTCACTTGTGAATTTTCTTTGCTGCATACAAGTAAATTCTTCTTCCATCCCTTTAATAATATTTAATCTCGTCCTTTTCTCTCAGAGCATCTTTTTTAAAATGTCTTTGGTTCTTTTAATTTGTTCATTTTGAAAAGCTTTATCTCACACAAATCAGACCACAGACTGTTTTGGAATTTAAGAAATCAAGCAATCGATTAATTTTTATCATGACCTCTATATAAAACAGAAAATTTTTAAAAAGTAATCTATCATCATATGCTTTCACCAGTATGAGCCATTAATATCAAAAATTAAAGATAACAGTCATAATGGCTTTCCAATCTATTTCCTATTTACAGTCCTAATCCTATTTACAGTCTGAGCGATTATAATCTACTATATGTTTTCCACTTCATAGTAAATTTATCTTTTATAAGGGCAATTTAACTCGTTTTTCATAGCAAACGATTTAATTTTAAAGGAAAATATTGTCACGGAGTTCGAAAGAAGTACACAGTTCAATTAAACAAACAATTAGATTTACTCTAACGCTTGGAGCTCGATACAACACTGGACTGAGAACATGCCCAACTGGCGATGAACTCTGCTTTTATACACTTCGGAATATTCGAGAAATAACTAGTATGCACTCTAAAAATGATCTGGATTCATCTAGAACCTAGAGAAACAATACATTAAAAACGGAAACAAAATTCCAGTCTTTGGATAAATCTGCCGGGGCCGGGATTCGAACCCGAGACCTGAGGAAGTTCAGTCCAACGCTCTGCCAACTCGGCTATCGGGACTTGTAGCAAATTATGCGTGTGGCATTGCTCCCTCGAAAAAAGAAGACAGCGCCCCGCTGTCATTTTGTTCAAGGGTCTTTATTCTGGAACGAGTGATGGGTCCTTTTGTATGATTCTTTTGGGAGGAATATCCTCGGTTTCGATTTGCTCGGCGGGATCATGGTACGGTTTCATACGCAGTACATGGACAACTTCTCTTAGTTTTTCTTTTTTCGTGAAGCAGGATCAAAATCTTGTACTTCGTAAGTCACGGCTGATAAACGGCGTAGCACCTGATAAGGTCCGAAATACCTTCTTAAGAGTTTTTCGGAGAGACCGACTTTTCTCACTGGAGTATAAACCCATACGAGATCTCCGGAGCGTAAGATATCATTTGGTGTTTGGAATCGTAACGTCGACGATCTTTGTCTTGAGCTCTCAGAGTGTGCACTCGGGCTAGCTGTCGTGATTCTTCGGCTCTGGCTGCTATCTTGGTGATGTTATTGTCATCAAAATCGTTAGGACAGAATGGTAGCATTGTATCTAGTGTCGTTTCCGCTTCACGACCATGAAGTAAATAGAACGGCGTAAAACCTGTGGTCTCTTGTTTAGCGGTATTATAAGCGAAGGTTACAAATGGTAGAATTTCATCCCAATTTTTCTGCTCTACATCCACATACATTGACAACATGTCGGCCAAGGTCTTATTGAAGCGCTCCGTCAGTCCATTTGTTTGGGGGTGATACGCCGTTGTGAAACGATGATCAATGTTACACAAGTCGACGAGAGAGGAAACAAGTCTGGATCGAAAGACGGCTCCACGATCTGTGATAATTACTCGAGGAGCTCCATGCCTGAGGACAATTTCTTCAAGTAAGAACTTCGCTATTTCGTCGACTTCGGCTGTCGGCAAGGCTTTTGTTATTGCATATCGTGTTGAGTAATCCGTGCAGACTATTATCCATTTGTTTCCATGAGCAGACTTTGGAAATCTCCCAAGGAGATCAATTCCAATGCGATGGAAAGGAGCTATAGCTGGAGGGATGGGAACTAAACGTCCAGGTGGTCGTTGAGGAACGGACTTTCTCCTTTGGCACTCCCGACAATGCATGACATACCGAACGACATTTCGGTACATTCCCGGCCAGTAAAATCTCTTGCGTATCCTGTCATAAGTTTTCGCGGAACCAAGGTGTCCTGCGGTGGGGGCGTCATGAAAGTGCCTTAGTATGTCTGCTCGTAGATGTTTAGGAATGACTGGCAACCACAACTTTCCATCTGGATCAAAATTCTTCCTGCAAAGGATACCGTCGATAAATCTGAATTTTCGTTTTTGGATGAGTTGCTCAAAAGTTTTAATTTCGCAAGGTCTTGATCCTTTTTCTGTTCCATCGCAAGGTTCATACTCGTCGTGACTGCTAAAATTTGTCTGATGTTTCCGTTTCCTCTTCCACTGGATTTCTCGAAAGAGCGTCGGCGTCACTATGCTTCTTACCGGTTTTATATTTTACGTCAAAATCATGCTCTTGAAGTCGGAGGGCCCATCTGGCAAGCCTTCCTGAAGGATCCTTTAAATTCATGAGCCAGCACAAGGAATGATGGTCAGTTACAACAGTAAAGTGTTTCCCGAATATGTACGGGCCGAAATTTGTTGGTAGCCCATACGATGGCAAGACATTCCCTTTCTGTGGTGGAATAATTCTTTTCGGCTTTTGTCAGAGTTCTAGAAGCGTATGCTATAACTTTCTCGACATTATTCTGAATTTGTACTAGGACAGCTCCGATACCGTACCCGCTTGCATCAGTATGGATTTCTGTAGAAGCTCTTCGTCGTACATCCCCAATACTGGATCCGAAGTAAGTGCTTTCTTAAGACTGTTAAATGCTTCCACCTCTTCAGGACCCCAATGAAACTCCACGCCACTTTTCAGCAACGACTGCAAAGGTTCGGCGAGATAACAGAAACCTTTAATAAATCTTCTAAAGTATGAACAAAGGCCAAGAAAACTTCGTATGTCATGTATATTCTTTGGAGTGGGAAAATTTCTTACGGCTTTTATTTTGTCGGGATCGGGACGAACGCCATTACTAGATACAAGATGGCCCAGAATCTTTACTTCTTGGGCAGCAAAAAGACACTTCTTTGAATTTAATTTAAGACCAGCTTCCTGAAGACATTTTAGAACAAGTCTTAATCGTATAAGATGGTCTTCAAAAGTTTCTGAGAACACTATTATGTCATCTAGGTAACAAAGACACATAGTCCATTTAAAATGGCGTAGCAAATTGTCCATCATTCTCTCGAAGGTCGCAGGTGCATTACAGAGACCAAACGGCATGACTTTAAACTCGTATAAGCCTTCGGGGGTAATAAATGCCGTCTTTTCACGATCCGCTTCGTCTATTTCTATTTGCCAATAACCAGATCGGAGATCCATGGAAGAAAAGAACATGGCACCTTTCAGACAGTCGAGCGTATCGTCAATACGAGGCAGAGGATAAACGTCTTTTTCGTGACGCTATTCAGCTTGCGATAATCGACGCAAAACGCCAACTACCGTCTTTTTTTACGAGCACAATGGGTGATGACCAAGGATTTTCAGAGGGTTGGACGATACCTTCATCAAGCATTTTCTGAACCTCTTCATGAATGATGCGTCTTTCAGTCGGCGAGACTCTGTAGGCTCGTTGGTTGATTGGAGCATGATCACCAGTAAAAAATCCTGTGTTTCACATTCGTCTTCGCGGCTGTCGACTTGTCGGTCTTCGTGAAAAGCCCAGAAAATTTCCGGAGTAGTTCGGATAGCTTGTTTCTGTGTTCGTCACTTAACTCGGGTGACATCATTAACGAACAATTCATCTGTGACTCCGAAGTTTCTTGCTGGTCATCCAAGCAACCCGATGTGTCGGAAATAACACATAGATGCCCTTCATTTAGTGGTTCAGCTTGGCCTATGCACATTCCTCTAGGGATGATTTGGTTTCGGAACTGCAGGTTGGTAACCCAGACATCACTTTTCCGTTACGATATGTGGATACCATGGACGGTGTAGCAATATTTTTCTCGAAGAGCAAATGTTTGCTGCCGTCTAGAACTACATTTATGTCTCCTCGGGTTTGATATCCTGATACTGTTATTCTAGTTAAAGAATGCGGCTTAAGTGTATAGTCCCTGGTGGCATACAAATTCCAGGCGTCAGGCGCTGTGGAGTCTCGACAGATGTCTTCTAGAACAAGTTCATTTTGTCCACAGTCCACAGTCTTGAGACGCTCTAAAAAGTCCCATCCTAGGATGACGTCATGGCTACAATGTGATAAAACAATAAATTCAAAAGGCAGTTCTCAATTGTTTATACGGACACGTAAAACACATTTCCCTATCGGCCGAACAAAATTTCCATCCGCAACTTTCAGCATAACGCTCTGGCATCAGCAAACAGAACTTTCTTTAAAAATCGGCGATACTTATCGGATATGACAGAAAACGATGCCCCAGAATCTACTAGAGCACGTATCGGCTTCTTATCTATTATTACGTCTAGTTGGTTACCAGTCATCTTGGCGGTCGACGGAGGATTTCCAGTACACGCGGCCTCACCTCTCCTTGAAGGTCGCTCTCCTTAGTTTTCCCTCGCTCCTACGGCCTGGCGACTGACTGGATCGGCGATATGGCGACGGGGATCTGTAACGACGTATTGGGATCGGCCTCTCGTGGGACTTGGCGTAAAACGGCGAGAAGAGTTTGGTCGGCGTATTTCTTCTTCAGTGCCAACGTCGTCGAAGTTCCGTCGGCGGTTTCGAGAGTTGTCAAAGACAGCCTTTCTCTCGGCAGTAGCGCATTACATGTCCAGGACGTCCGCAGTGGAAACAAACAGGTCTGTTGTCAGCCGTTCTCCACACATCTGTTTTTCTTTGGTTCAGGTGGGAATTTCTGAACAGGAGCTCTGTATTTCCTGGTTACAGCGGCGTATGTTGGTCGTGGTCTAGTTTCTGTAGGTTTTGTTGACACTGGGGCCAAAACCCTTTCAACTTCGTCTTGAACGATCTCTTCTAAGGATTGGGGATCGGAGTCCAAAGATTCTTGCGTCTGGTTAACTAGTCGATGGACTTCTTCTCGTACGATTGTGCGAATAAGAGAGACCAAATCAGTCTCATCCGTCAGGATGCAACCGGTACGACGTTTGGAAGCCTTTCAAATCTCGGTCGACCAACTCTCTTCTGCTTCATATCTTCGATATAGTTGCACCATTTGATAAAACTTGCTGTGTCGTTGATTTCTCTCGTCAACAGGGCCTGATAAATATCCTCAGCAACACCTTTCATTAGGTGTGTGACACTTTTTTTTCGTCTTCTTTCATCAGAGGATTTACCTTTTCTTGGCAAAGTCCTAATACACTTTGTATGTAGGACTGTGTACTCTCGCCTGAACGCTGGGCTCGGCATTTTAGTTGTTCTTCTGCCCTTCTGGTATATTTTTGACGGTCACCGAAAAGTCCACTTAGTCCATTTTTAAACGCTTCCCAGGAATCTAAGGCGTCTTCGTTGTTGACATACCACTGTCTCGCAGTTCCGTCAAGAAAGAAATAAACGTTAGCCAGGCACATCATGTCATCCCACTTGTTAAAGTTGGCTACTCGATCGTACTCTTTAAGCCATTTGAGAGGGTCTTCCCAGGCGCTCCTCGGAAGGTCGATGGGCTCCTCCATTGCTGTAACGAAGGTGTTACTACAGCGGGCTTGGCTTCTTGCTCGGTCGGCATTTTTGTCCTCTTCCTACAATTTTCTTTAACAGTCCGAATTCGGGGGATAATCCTCTTAACCGAGGCTCCTGCGAAGGTTGTCACTATTATCCACGTTTGACGTAATTGTACCCCGCGCCTCCACCAAACTTGTCACGGAGTTCGAAAGAAGTACACAGTTCAATTAAACAAACAATTAGATTTATTCTAACGCTTGGAGCTCGATACAACACTGGACTGAGAACATGCCCAACTGGCGATGAACTCTGCTTTTATACACTTCGGAATATTCGAGAAATAACTAGTATGCACTCTAAAGAATGATCTGGATTCATCTAGAACCTAGAGAAACAATACATTAAAAACGGAAACAAAATTCCAGTCTTTGGATAAATCTGCCGGGGCCGGGATTCGAACCCGAGACCTGAGGAAGTTCAGTCCAACGCTCTGCCAACTCGGCTATCGGGACTTGTAGCAAATTATGCGTGTGGCAATATTATTCATATTTAGCGAATATTTGTTTTTTGCTAATATTCTTTTTTGCTAATATTCTTTTTTGCAGGCGTTTTAATTAAAATAAAATACAATATTAGAACATAAGTTTTTGTTGTTTGGCAAAAAGAAGAAAAAATCATTGAAGTAAAAAAAGTTTATTATACGAAGAATGTTATAAATAAAATATTATATGTATTGCTTTTGAATCGCACAATTTCGAAGTGATATTTTTGTCACCACAAAAACACCGCACTGTATTTTCATTTTAAATAGTTTGGTATTTTAAGAAACAAATTTATACGCTAAATATTAAGTTTATGATTTCAGCAAAAGAAAGAAAAGAACTATCTTGGATTTAACTTTTATTAATTTCCTGCTAACCAAAGGGCAACGAATTAGGATGTACACAATCCCAGTATCCCCAAATCCCAGGACCATGGTTTTTCTTCAAATCCCGGGATTTAATTTTTGTCAGAATTATATTTTAAAATGTTTTTCTCATGGAAATTTTCTAAGAATTTAATTCTCAGAACATTTATATATATTTTTATGAAATTTTGTACGTAGAATCTTTTTGTGCAATTCTATAACTGCTATAAGTAAAAAATTATATGCAGCTCTCATTTCTCGTAAGGGAGAACATCGCACAGATCTAAATAGTTTACTGCAATACTTGCACAATGGTATAAGCAATGTCTCGGGAATAGATTTTGTCACAGATCCTTTTTCAATGAAATGCTGAAATTAATAGTGGACCTTCTTGAAAGACTTGACGCTTCAAATACCACTGCATTACTAACAGTTCATGCAACTTGATCTTCTATTTCAAATGAGTTAACTCTTGAAATTGATTCGCATTTTGATTCAATAACTCAATCAATTTGCACACAAAAACCATTAAGTGTAGCAGAGAACTAAGTAAAGTTATCAAAGAGGGATATGCACCAAAAGAAAAACTGCAACATTTTAGATTTGAGACACTGTCATAAAAATGATTACGTGATATGCGCACAAGAAAAGGTAAAGGGTAAGAATATATGGGTATAGTTATCTGCAATCCTGCGAGATCTTTTAACTCTCAAATTGCTAAGCGAACATAATTCAGAAACTTGGTGTGGCAATATTGTCCACAGTACCTACTATATTCACTATATAATTATTTATATTACTGACTACTTACAAACTATTCTGTACTAACATTCACTTGATTAGAGGCGTTGTTCTAGCTTAAAGTGCCAATTTGGCCTGATGGAAGAAACCTCGAGTTAGAGAGAAGACAGATCTCACGGATACACCATTGTTACAAATATTTTATGAATACCAAATTCTTAAAAATGTTACAAAAATTAACCTTTTTCTATATTGTTTTAAATTGTTATGAGAAATCTGTCAAAGAAAAATAGAATTCCATTCACGCTTTTAAAATTGCATGTACAATTTTCTTAACAGTTTTTGAATATGTATATTATTACACAACTCAGGTGATTAGTGGAAACCAGATAGTTCCGTTTCTTTCAAAATAACAGGTTTTTATTTTGTTCCTCCTCCATTAAAAGCAGGTTTACATGGAAATTGAGAGAACAGATTCTTTCGTTCTTTTAAAAGAAGACTTTTTTTCTTTATTTTGTTCCAACAGCAGACGAACAACTTTACATAGGAACCAAAAGAACCGGTTAATTTGTGTTCCTCCAAATCATCAAGCGCATATTTACATGGAAACCAGAGACAGATAGTTCCACTTCTTTCAAAAGAACCAAGTTTTTATTTAATTTGCCATTCATCAACAACCAATTTGCATGAAAACCAAGAGAGAAGATAATCATCCCCCTCTTTCAAAACAAATTTAGTCCTCCCCCATTAGGATTAGAGTTACAAATCAAGACAGAAAATTTTTTCCATTCTTACTGATTGCCCTTCTCCTCTTACTTAAGCTGCACATATAAACAATTTTACCTTAACGATTTTTTTTTTCAAACACATTTCAGTGCGTTTAAATCTTAAATTATTTTTCATTAAGGAATACTTCACTGCCTTTTTCCTAGAAAGCCCATTTCTGTTCATTATAAATTCTTTGTAGTTACTTATTTAGAATTTTTTAAAGAAAATTTTATCGAAATGTAAAACAGAACGAGTTCTTTTGCAAATTCATAAGAACGAATATTGAATGTAGACAATGATTTCCAGTTAGAGCCACGTAAATTTTAATGGCTGAAAATGTTTCATTTTTACTTTAAAAAATAGACATGAATTTCACGAGTTGAGTGGCTGCAATGTAATTTATATAAATGAGATTTTGTCATGTTGTTTTTAGCCGTCAAATTAAGATGGTATTTCTTTCTGACTGAATATAATTTGATACTAGTGTATATAGGGAACAATGTTTATTTTTTTGTTTTTATAAAAACAGAACTAAATGATTGTTTGTTTTTTAACTAAATGCAAACTTTTAAACCTTCTTTATTATTCCTAATGGAGCTGCATATTCGTATTTTACCATTGCAGACCTAGTACATTTCCCAAAAGCTGCTATCTCTTTTTAGTGTGACACCATACAGGTAGCATAACAATCACTGCAAGTAATTTTGAAGATAAGTTTTCTTCCCAGAGGGAGGAACTTGAGCTCTGACGATGAGAAACCGCACTAGGAATTTAATTTTGCCAAGAGCACCTAAGCCAAACAGGCACTCAAAGAATCTTTTACATGTCACATAATCATGCGACCTAGACGCTGTCGATTTTTTCACATCATGAAAATCCACCAACTTGGGCAGGGGTTGAACCAACAAACTTGGGTGTACAAGGCCTGCCCCAAACTAACTACGCCACCTAGTCGGCAATTTTCAAATTAAATGTAATAAATTCAATTAATGAAGAAAAATATAAGCAATAAATTTTAAGCCTTAAGAAAAGGGTAATTCTCTTATGTCATTAAATTTAAATGCAATTAATCTGCTTTAAAAATTATAAATTGGTGATGTTTATTAATAAAAATATGCCAATTTTACTGTGGACCGTTCTAAGATTCTTTAAAATATTCATGTTTTAGTATATTGGTATCTTCAAGAAAAATATTTGTGTATATATATATATTTATTCAAATTGCAAAAGAAAATAACAAAACAATTTAGAAAAACAAAAGTGGAAAACATAATTTGTCGAGAAATAATGTATAAATAGGTTAAGTAATAGTTGTGTGTGTGATAACAGAATGTATAATACACTGATTTATAAAGCTAAACAATAATAAACTGAAAACTGATAACTCGAAAAAGATTGCAAGCAAATCAGATGAAAATTGGTGATAATATTTAATGCACCATACATAAAAATACAAAAAAATACTACAGTTAAAGAAAAAAATAGGTTAAAGAAAGTATTTACATTTAAGACTTTTTTAACGAAAAAAAAATGCCCTGGATTCGAAGAGATACAAATTAAATACAAAAGCTTTTCTCAATATCTAGTATGAACATCCCAAACAATATTACATGCCTGATAGTAATGTCTCCTGCTAGTTATAGAGTTATCAACGAGTTGTTAGAATAACAAAATATTCACTGCTCAAGTAAGGCAGTTAGTTCTAAGCCAATGTAAAATTTGGTGAGGGAGTTGGAGGACAGCTGCATTCCATCCGAGAGCATCCCACACATGCTCAATGGGACTAAGAACAGGACAGCTGGCTATTCTATTTATTCTTCAAGAAATTGTTGCACAATGCGAGCAGTGTGAAGGAAGATATTATCTATCATACTTTCAAAGTAAAGGTATTGCCAATATCAATGAATTATAAGATTACGATTAATGACCAGAATAAAAATTTTCATATTACAAAACACAAAGCCTCAAACCTCAGCAGCAAAATATTAAAATAAATTTGGCATCAAGTGAGAATTGAATAAATATGTTGTAGGATAATATTAAACATGACAAAGATATAAATGTTTACCATAGCAGTAACAATAACAGTTTGAGGTTCTTTCTTTCATGAGTACAACAGATTTAAGATTTATTAAATTTCAAATCTTTTTCTTGAATTTAAGTCCTTCAATGTTTGAGAGCAAATGAGCAAAAAACAACTTTAAAAATGTGTGTGTGTATCGTGAATCTTTAGTGTGTACTGAGGTTAATAGTACACAAATGAAAGGATTGAAGTACATTTTCAAAATTGATAAATAATGGCAGCATTAAATTGTCTTTTATTACCCCAATCTTCATATATTTCAGTGCTAAAATCTATATTAAGAAAACTTTAATAAAAATACTAAGCAATTGGCAAAAACACACACACACACACATGATGAATATTATCATTCCACTATTTAGTTGTTCATATTGTGTGTAATAATAAAGTTCATATGAAGAACATTGTATTTAAAAGCTAATTTCTAATAAATCTTTTTAAAAAACATATTTTTTCTGTAAAATAATTTTTTCTCAATGCAACAATTTATAATGATTTCAGGAGTAATGTAAAACAAGCAATAATAATTTCCAAATGCAGTCATTTCACTATTAGAAAATATAATGTAAAAGAATTAATGTAAGAATATTTGCAGAAAAAACTCCTTCAAACAAAAACAACAATGTTTCTCCGTAGATTAATTAGTTGTTAATTAATATTGTAAGAGATACTGGCAACGAACCTCAAGATTCTGAACCACAGTCAAGTGACAAGGATGACACCCGAAATAGCATCACAACAACAAGTTTCCACCCCAAAGTGAGGACAGATATAGATTTAACATGTATCAGCCTCTTTACATGGTAGCTCTTAAGTGGCATGTGGATTCAAACCCATGACTCAACAGAAACAAAGTCAGACACAAGTTTGCGGTTGTTTTTCTGCAGATTTCACAAGTGTTTTTTTATAATGATATTTTATCATTAATATTTAATAATGTAGGATTATCATTCAATAATGTAAGATTTTAAATATCAACCAATAATTTATTTTAGCCATTTAAATGGTAATTTGAATTAATTTAATATTAATCCAATTCGTTCATAAACCAATTCATAATACAATACATTTTCTAACAATTTTCAGAAATAAGTGCACAGATTTATTCTTATTTCTATAATATTTTAATCATGTTTTGAAAATCAACACATTTTATTAAGTGTCTTTTTTTTCTGAATTTTCTGTATATTTTAAAATGATGAACATCAAATCAAAGCAAAAAAAATTTAATAACAATTATATCTATTTACAATCAGTTTACATATGCAGAACTACACACTATTTTGTTGAAGTAGAATCATTTGTAGAAGTAGTTTTCTCTGAGTCTCCGGAAAAGAAACTTGTAATACTATTAGAAATACTTTCCATTCTCTGAACAAGAGGATTGTTGAATCTATACTCTCTAGGAACAAATAATTCATTTTGTTGCAGTTTGAACCAAGACCAGTGAATTGCAATAATACCTGGTATGGCCACCATCCAAATTCCATACTCTTTCATCACCTTTCTTAAGCCACTCCTAAAAGTATGATACTTTGAAATTATTCATAATTTTTATAAAGGTAAAACATTTTAAAGTTATGCTACTACAGACTGAAAATAAACAATTACACTCAATGTAAAACACTGAATATTAATATTACAATTACAAAAAAATAAGATTAAACCTAATATTGAAAGTTAGAATTTTGTTAACAATATGTTGAAAAAGTTCAATTTCTCTTGATCTCTTCTATTTATTATACAGTAGAGTCCTGAAAACTCAGCCTAATTTGGGTTGAAGGGTAGCCAAGTTCGTGAAAATCCTGGGTTATTGAGAATGGGATCAAAAACGAATAAGTTTCCACAGAAGATATTGCACTGCACTTGTATGTACCGTTTACTTGAGAATAATATGGAAAATAAACTGCCCAAATACCCTTAAACAAAGAAAAAGTATGTACTTTATCAAGGCATATAGAGCATTTACTATATGAAAATAAAAATTAATGAATCCATAGTATATAGTAATGAATACATAGTTGCCTGATATCAGACACACCTCTGAAAAATACTTTATGAAGACATGAAACTGTCTATAATGAAAACTGAGCAGCCAACTTTTCAGAAACTAGTTTCGGTAAAATCCTAGGAGAGCCTACACCCTTGGCGACAAATCGAAAAAAGCACTAAGCCAGAACAAGATGGCGCCAAGCAAAACCGACAATGGCGGCAAGGGAATATAGCAGGATAAGGTGGATGCGTAATGAAAATATATGTAAACAATATAGAAACTAAACATTTAAGATAAAAAATATAAAAACGGCACTTACTTTCTTAAGCTGATCTTTTCCGAGTGGAGGGTACAGCGTAACAACAGATTTTAAAAAAGCCTTAAAGGTCTTATTGCTAAGTGAATGATCGTGTAAGCGCTGCCATATTTATTCTGCGAAGTAATGGTCGAACATACATTCAGCATGGCTGGTACGATTTCGAAGAAAGCATTTTATTGTCGACCATGTTACACCATGCTGATCATTACATTTAGGACATTCATAACTCAAAGCAATCAATCCTTCCTTCATACACCATTCAATCAATTCTTTCTTACCTTTCACATTCAACAAAGTAAAAAATTCTAATGTATATTCCCTCACTCACGCAGCCTGCCTGGAGCCCAACAACAAAATGAAATTCGAAATGCGGGCCCACAAAATACGAAAATGCTAGAAATAGTTAGGGTTGCCATATGTAGTGTTTAAAAGTAGGGTTACCAAGGTGGTGCAATTATCGCCAACCAAAGTAATTCCCGCCAAGGGTGTGGGCTCTCCTAGGAGTGAACCCTAGTTTCTTCTTTTTAAGAAATGCACAGCATCCTGTAGTCTTCCATATCGCACTCTGCGTTTTCCATCTTTATCACAAAGACCATGAAGGTACAGTAAGTCCATCACACAGACCCATCTTGTTCAAAACACTGAAGGGCAGTTTTGAAAGCCTTTAGTCCCTCACTACGTAATACTTTATATATATAGGAATTTGTACAGTGTCCTCAATGTTGACAAGGGAAGGCATGATAACAAGGAGTTATCATATCCTCAGCTTGGCCAAGTTATCTGGATTGCCAGGTTAATTGAGTTTGAAGTTTTCAGGTCTCTATTGTATTATTTATGATAAATAGAACTAAGCAAGCAATGAACAGTGCAAAATTTTAAATTAGGTATTTCAGAAAACTATCATGTGCATTCATATAATATAAGTAATTCAAATAAAAATTAAAATATAAGTTTACAGAATTTTACACGTAAGAATTACTAGATGCACTTTAAAGATATGTTGCAAAGATTATAATCAAAAAAATAATATTAAAAAATTATGATACTTCAATTTTTACAAAAAATAATAATTTCCAAATTTTAAAAAAATACACATTTAAACAGTGCAACTTGCATAGAGAAGAATTTAACTTCATACAACAGTAACCTATCTTATGAAATATATATATATAAAATTTTTCTCTAGTAAATAATTTTCTTATGAATCAAAATACTTTTTGTACTTACATACTATTCATGCTAATGTGCCAGATTCTTATAAATAAAATAATTCAAGATGAATCAGTCAACAAGAACATGTATTATTAGTTGGTGCTTCAAATTCTGAAATAAATATAATATGAGTGTACCATCTATCGAATTATATGTAAATAATTGAATTATAAAGAATACATTCTAAACAAAGAATAAAAATAAAAACAAAAAACACTAATAAAACTTTACTAATGGAACTTTAGAGGGAAAAAATATTTCTAAATTAGAAACAAAGAAAATAAACAATTGTATAAATAAAAATGAATGAAAAATTTATGTTTTAATGATTTTCAGAGTTAATAAATCAACAAAAATTAAAACAAATAATAAATAAGCTAACAACATTCGTAAATATTTAAAAAGCTAAACATAACTTATTTGTAATTACAATGAATAAATCATGTTTAAACTTTAATAACCATATTTATTAACACAATCCTGAAGGTCAAGAAAATTTCAAAATCAAAGGTATCTATGAATAAGAAAGCACCGAATATCCATATAATTTCTAAAATAAACTTACAAAAAGACAAAAATATTCAAATTATTTTCATCCCCCTCTTCCCCCTTTTTAACTTCCCCACCCCAAATTTTACAAAACAAAATTCTAGCATTCACTTTTTTTGCCATTTAATATATTATTTTATAACCAAACAACTGCTCATCAGCCATACATAATTATGGAACAGTTACTATGTATTTTTACATAAAACAAAAGGATATGTTAATAAGATAAATATTTATCAAGAATATTAAATGCGAAACTGATTCAAAAATGTTAATACATTATATTGTGTTTTCCACAAGCAATCATTTCTGATTTGGTGAACATTTTTACTAGGATACAACTTTATTTTACAGATATCTTTTTGGCGAACTAAGAATTTTGACACAACCAAGGCTTAAATTAATTATTATGCAAAGAAATTATATTAGTTTTGCCATTTTATTGTGGTTCCTATTTAGTGAGATATAAAGATGCATAAAAGAAAATTTTCATTTTTATTTATATTTCATTTTTAAAAATTTCATGAAATTTTCATATTAAATCTAATTTAAGGATCACTAAGAATGTCATCATTGCTGAAGGAATAGCTTTTTTTCCACCTTAATTTTACTATAAATTTTCTGGAATGTTTTTTGTATTTTGTGTTTTTGAGAAATTTTCGGAAATTTAAAGAATTACATCAAATGAAATTGTAATTTCCCAGCAGATGCTCTCTATTTCAAATAAAAAATTAAATTTATTAAAGGAATTGAACTTTTTTTTACTTATGCAATCATATTTAAATATATTTAATAAGTTTATGAAAATAATTAGAAATATAATAAAAAAGGAAAGAAATAGTGAGAGAATTTTATGAATTTTACTAATTTCTTACACTACAAAAAATCAGAGCCCTATTTACAAATCAAAACAGAGACAAATAAAATTATTATTTATCAACATTATTTTCATAGAATTTCATTTATCATTTATTTCTCATTAAATCAAAAGATAATTAATCTTGCATAATCAAAATCTTGGCAGCCTCTTTTGAATGCCAAGCTAAAAAATTTGTCAAATGAGTACATCACATTTGTAACAAAACTTCTTCACGGCGCTGGATTTTAATCTTTTCTGTTAATCTGCAATAGGAATGAAAAACCTTCTGAAGCAAATCAGGGACACAAACCACTTAATTTCAAAAATCTCTTATATCAGAGATAGCGAATCAATTGCATGTGACACAATATTTTGGGCACGCGACTGTTCAAAATGGTTTGCAATTTAGTTCGAAATAACTAAGTTCAGTATGAAGTATTACAAGCAAACACAAATAATTGGTCTCAGGGTGGTGAGGAGCACACTTATTTGTAATTAATTGTCTTGTTTTAGTTACATCATAGACTACAATTGCTAATATAATGCAGATTTTATCTACATATAGCATAGTCGATTTCCTTGACACAACTATATTTTATTTTGTTATATTTACGTTTTTTAACTGTTACTTAACATGGCTAGTTCCACGAAACAACAAAATGTGCAAGATAATAAGTGTAGCAGAAAATTTCAAACTTAGTGGACCAAGAAATATGGCATTAGTAAAGGCGACAAAGTGATGTGTTTTATGTTCTAGAACAGTGGCATTTAGAACATTCGTCTATGAAATTTCGTTTTGAAACAAATCACAAATCCTCTTACCAAAAAAGCAAACCTGAGCAAAAAGAATTATTTGCAAGCGCAATAAAAGAAACAAACAATCAGTCTATGATTAAAAATGTTAGCAAAAATAGTCAAACATGCATGGCAAGTTACTTGACTGCAAATGTCATTTATCGGTAAAGTAAACCTTTTCAAGAAGGAGAGTTTTTGAAGGAAGCCAGGTTAGAATGTGCGTAATCCCTTTTTGATCATTTTCATAATAAAAGTAAGATAATACACTGCATAAAAGTATTCCTCAGTCTAAAAACACAATAAAAGAAAGAATCTTAACACTGGCCAAAGATGTTACAAATAAACAAAAAAATTATACTAATTCTGCACCTTTTATAATTCTATGTCTTGACGAAAGTACTGACATCACTAAATCTGCACATTTAGCTGTTTTACTGTGTAAGAAACATCATTAAGGAAGAATGAATTGCAATAACATCATTGCTAACTACAAAGGGCACAGATATTTATATGGCTGCTAAAAATTGAAAGAAATTGATTTGAACATATTGTTTATACAACAACTAATATTGCTCTAAATATGGTGAGCAAAAAAAAATTGGTTTCATTACCGTAAAACGTGCACTTTTAACACCAAAAATACAATCAAATTTACGGTTGCGGGTTATATGCAGTGTATCAAAATGATAGCTTTAAAATTAAAAAAAAGAGCTGAGCATAAAAAAAAATTAAACTTCTACACATATCGAAATGCTATTTATTTAAAAGAAATGACATACCTTACGAATTTAAAGAGTAGTAGTTCAAGAAATATGCTATTTTTTTCAAAAACCTGGAATAATACCTTGAATAAATGACTTCAAAACATAAGAAAATTGCATAATTACATTTCAGGTTTCTTTGTAAAAAAGGGGGTGCATGTTATATGGCGAATATACCTAAAGTTAAAAAATGCTGCTAGAAAGTATAGGCCTGCGCATTATACACAGGATTTTATGGTAATTGCTTTCAAACAGATGTAGAGCATTCCATTCTTGAATGCCACAGTATTATTCACCAACAAGCCTTATGTGTTAAGAGTGGTTTAACATCACTTAATAATGTAATGGCATTAGTCTTGAAAATAGTTAACCTCATACTGTTGAAGACCTTAAATAAGCAAAAGTTTGATGCCTTGTTCGATGAAGTCCAACTCTGTACATAATGACTTACTAATGTATAACAATGTTTGCTGGTTGAGTTGTACTTTAAAGATTTGTTGACTGCTTAGAAGAAATTGGAGCATTTCTGCAAAATGAGGGGAAAATTGAACAACACCCACACTTGTTGGATGTCATGTGGCTTTCAAAGTTGATGTTTCTTACAGACATATTGCAACATTTCAATAAATTAAATGTAAAGCTTAAAGGCACAAATAAAACAATTATCGTTATGATGGATATCACTTGCGCTTTTGACACTAAACTGCATGTTTTCAGAAACAATATTATAACAAGAAAATACAAGTACTTCCCAAAGTTGAAAAAAAATATCAAAGATTTAGATTTACATGAGAAACCAGACAAAGAAAAAGTTATTGAAGAATTCATTTCCATAATTGGTTCTTCAATCAATGGATTTTTGCGAGTTCTAAAATTTATAGGAAATGCTCTAATTTATTATAGGCCTTGATGTGACCTCATTTTATAAACTAAACTTGTCCCAATTCGATTGGTTGGAAATTGAAGAATATGAAATGCAACTCTGATTGGTTTCTAGTCCAATTCAATAAGGATTCAAAAACTTATTAAAAGAAGGAAAAAGTTGGGAATGATTAAAACAGAAAGACTAAAAAGCAGTACAAGTAAAAATGCCAGTAACAAAACTTTGGTAACATGAAATTCGATTCCGGTCACATTTAACTGTTTAAAAAAGCTGGCTCAAGCTATTTTAATCATATGTTCATCTACCAACGACTGTGAGTCATTATTGCCAAAGATGAATAACATTAAAGATTCATTCAGAAACCGTTTGACTGATGACTCCAATTCAGCATGCATTCTGCTAAAAGTAACATCTTACAATCTTGATACAAGTTATTTGTTACCTAATCTGCAACAACAGAAGTAACAATAATGTTACTTTAATTTAATTTACACTGTATAACTAAAACATTTACTACTATACAGTGCAAAATGTATTTTTTCATAGCAAATATAGTATTTAGTTATTGTATTAATTATAGTTATTGGTAGTATTTAGTTCTATTATTTTTCCGATAATCACAAGTCAAAGTCATTTGATGACATGTCTACACCTCTTTAAAAATGGCAAAAATGGCCTCTGAAAAATGGCAAATTGATCCATAAAGGTTTGCCACCCCTGTCATAGACAATTAATGTAGCTATAAGTGCTTACAGAGCTAGCAATTTCGATAATGCTAAGGAATGCCACTTAAATTTAAGAAGTCATCCATAATTTTAATAGCATTCAAATATTATACACTTGGTAGTTTCATCAGTACCTTATATGTAGGTCATTATAACAAAAATTCTGGATTTATAATGCTAATACACAAAAATAAATCTGTCATTTTTTTCACCTGTTTAAATATATAATCTTGACCCCTGTGGACTTGACTGCTGTAGAATTCACTCCCCAGTGCCACCAATTTTCACATAGGCATGCATAAATATGCAATGTATAGGGAGAGAAGGCATAGATAAGAAAATCCTTTGCAAACATTGTCAAGGTCATTGCATCGCATTCCAAAGCCTTCAGAATAGTTTTACAGACAGCAGCACAGTGCAAAGGTTTGTAATTCAGAAAAGTTTATGTATATGGGCCAGGAGCAGTTAACATACTGGCTGAACGAGGCATATATATAAGACCATAGCAGTTCAGGGATTAACTGGATTGTTGTTGTAATTTTAATCGTTAGTAATTTTTAATATAAACTAACAAAATTGCAATGAATCCAAAAAATAAGGGCAAATTAATTTGAATAAAATTAAAATTTTCAAATGAAATTAACTCTCAAAAATTACAAGAAAGGAAGCAGTCAACAACCAATGACATATGTTCAACAAGACTGATTGAAAATGAAATTGCAATCTAAATTAAATTCATATTACTTGTAAGGATGCAAAGCAAGCATGGATGTAAAAAAAAAATCTTTTAATATATATGGTGGATTTTTTTTTAATCTCCAAAGTTTTAGACACAGAAATGAATTGCATCTTTATTGTATGTTTTTATAATGTATAACTGTGAATATCATTTGAATAAAGTAATGATTTTTTTTTACTTTTTGTATAATGGGATTAATTTTACGTAACCTAGACATATACCAATATTACCCACACACAAACCTTTTCTTTAATTTTAGCAAAATTTTCTTTATTTCCATTTTTTCATATCTACAACATATCAGCCATATGATTTGGTTATATACTTATACTTCTAAATTCTTAAGCAATCACAATTCTATTTTTTAATCGAGATACAACAATTTGGACATATGCTTAAAATTAATGAGAGTCTATATATTTTACAGAGCAACACAAAACTCTAAAAAGTAAAGGTTAAATCTATAATTTAAACAAACAGGGAAATTTTATAACACAATGCCATAATTACTAAAAAACATTCTCATTTTCCCAAAACAATTCTAAAGTGTTTTGAATATTTATAAACGTAATAATTCATGATATTAGTGATGAATATAAATCTTACTTATGTAACACTTTCAAAACTCGCATTTGCAAGAAAAGTAAACAAACCGGAAAGAAGAATCAAAGTTGGAGTTACTGATAAAAAAAATACATCAGTTTTTAATAATTTCAATTGTCAAATTATGAAGTATGAACAAAATCAAGCTTTTCAAAATCTCCTATCGTAAGCTATTCTATAGCTGTATGCCAAAGTGCCGCGATTAAATAGAATAATTAAATAGTAAACGTTTTTGACAATTTTTCAAGCTGTGTGGATGGTAATCAACATTCTTGTTTATAATGGCAGCGCGAGTCTTACGTTCCGTGTTTATGCGTCTGCTTTGATCTAGGAAAGCCTATAGCATCTGATTGTCGAAGTATAAGGGATGTTTTCTATTTTTTCAAAAAACGATTGCTGTAATTATTTTTATGTGGAAACATTTTTTATGTGCTTTTCTTCTTGCTTTTGTTACTCGAAATTTTCACTTCTGTAGCTTTCCACTTCATGTTGAAAAATGAGCTTTATTGAAGGAGTAGGCGATGAAGTTACAGCTTTTTTTGTGATTCTCATAGTCATAGTTATTGCAACTTTAGTCACGTTTATTGGTAATGGATCTCAAATTTATAGTATCAGTCCGACTCATACGCGGACACTTCCTGCACCAAGAGAATTATCACAACAGGTAATCGTGATTCAAGTTTACATTGTACAGGTAGTATTAAATACTTTTCAAATTATGTGTTTGTATTCTGCTCGTTCTCATATCTTTGCTTTAGGTTATAACTTGTGTGACACTCATATAAATCATTCTTTCACCTATTTTTAAATATTAAGTTTTTAGGTACAAATTAAATGTAATGTATACATGACATCAAGTAATTTCATCACATGCAGAATTATTTATTTGAAAGATAATGTACTCTTAATAACTTTTTGAAGGTATTGAAACTACATAGTAATATTTGTAATTTTAATATATTATAAATGCATAGCAATATTTGTAAATCAGTTTGAAACAAAATATAGATATTTGGGTAAAATCCTAGTCTGGATTTTAAAAACACTGCTGTTTTTGGCGCCATTTTTTTCGCCAAGTGGCGCCAATAATCCGTGTTTCAAAAAATGACGCCCTGGAAGAAAACGAAAAAAAAATCGGGGGTTGACGATCTCAGCTGGTGATCAAAAAACTCGGTAAAATCCTAGAGGACCCACGCTGCTGTTTTTGGCGCCAAAAATTTTTCGCCAAAAAGCGCGATCTCAGCTGGTGATCAAAAAGATGAAAACTCTAAGAAAATGGGGTTTTCATTTTAAAAAGCATTCTAAAAACCAGTAATGATGTCAGGGCCGGAAGAAATACATGGGGCTTGCAGGGTGTTGATGGATACGGTCTCAGCTCCTGTTCAAAAAGCTCCTAAAAAAACAGGGTTTATTATAGCAAGTTTGCGTAATGGCATCAGGGACGCTAAAAACACATGTATTAACACAAAAGCATAAAATAAAGAAAAGGGCAAAAACGAGAATTTGTCAAAATACAAGATAAAGGCAGTAAAAATAAATTTTTGGGAAATGGAAAAATTGTAACAGCATTTTAAAAATTGTAAAAAAATCACTTACCACTGTGTTTTAATTTTAAATCATTGCCAAAAAAATTGTAAAAATCACTTACCACTGTGTTAATTTTTAAATCATTGCAAACGAATACCTGGTTAATCGCAAGATCACACAAATACTCAATCTACTATGACTAAACCACATACCTTTTCTTACACTCCAGCAAACAAAGTGGGGATTCTCTTTCAACTACTCGACAACGCCATTCAAAACCATCAATTGTACCCTTTCGTTCAGCCAAACGCATACCCTTTTTACACTTCGGACACTCATATCTGGAGGAAATTAATCCTTTCATAACCCAACTTAAAACAGCCTTATTCCCTTGCTCTCCAAGCAAAACAAAAAATCCTGTGGTTGCCTCGCTTTCAAGCAATTTTATTTTGCAAGCCATTCTAACAACTGGTGGAAAATCAAGCCAAAAATCGGAACACGTGGGGAAGAAAGTAAGAGCAGAGGTGAACTCGACGTGCTGCAGCAGGGTCAAGGGCAAAAATGGATGTCCACTTTTCACCCGATTTTTTTTGCTTGACCGATTTTAGGGTTGCCATACGTTAGCCACCGGACTGGACAATCCGGAAGGGTTGCCATATTGTAAACTTTATTGCCAAAACTTTTGACGCCAAAGATTTTGTTGCCAAGCAGTGTGCTTGACTAGCATCCACCCGATGTTTGGGTGAATTCCATCTGCATAATTTCAAATTTAATTAGATAATGTGATACAAAAATTAAAATCATCCTAAAATGTTATTTTCTTTCTGTTTTTTCCTTTTACTTAAGATTGTATCTGTGATGTCTCATAAATTGAACCTATTGTAATTCAAGAAAATAATTAGTGCTTTTTAAAATGACGTACTTACATATTAGCATCACCGCAGCCTGATTAGTGCCATGCAAATTGTACCATTTTTCAACAAAATCTAACTGATTGGTGCTTATTTATATAACATATGTTAGCGTGGTGCCAATTTTGCTGCAGTGATGCTAATATGTAAATACCAAAATAACATTTATCATATGTTCTGAAAAGCAACTTGTTGTTCAAGAAATGATAGCTAATGATTGTTTGAAATTGTTTTCATTGGATTGGATGAAAGCAGTGGCATAACCAAGAACATTAGGGCCCCACTGCAAAGTCAGGTTTTGAACCTCCCTAGAACCCTGTTCCCCCTTCATGCAATGTGGGAGTGTAGGTTACACCAGTGCTCTACAACCTTTTTATCGTTGTGGACCGGTCAACGTTTGATAATTTTACTGCGACCCGCTCAGGGTGGGACACGATTGTTTATATTTTAGGTTGTTTGTTTTGATTTACAATTTTAATTTAGTTACATTTAAATATGCCTTCAGAATAAAATATAGTTACATCCAAATGAATAAAAGTGATTTAACGTGGAATATAAAGTGAATTCCATGGAAAGTTGCGCAAATCCCAGAGAAATGCACCACTTTTAATAAAATGGCAATAGTTTAGTGTTCTTTAGGGGGCCCGGAGCATTTGATCTTCGAACCAGTACAGGTCCATGGACCAGGGGTTGCGGATCACAGGGTTACACCACTGGACGAAAGGAAATGAATGATAGCTTATTTGTCATATAACAATACCTTGTTCATACACTGCTGAAAAACATAAACTATGAGAGATATCGAAATACATATACAAACAGGTACATTTTAAAAATAGCTTAAAACCCAAATGCAAGATCTGTTTTGGAAAAGATTACTAAATTCTTTTATCAGAATCCACCAATTCTGTTGATTTTATGTCATAGTCTTTTGAATTAATTAGTGTTTGGTGCAACAAATATAACCATCACACCATTAAAACCAAGTGCTGTTATAAAACATTAAATTGTTGAACACCTTTTAGTTTAAGTAAAATATATCCAACTTCTTAGCCCATCAATAATTCAACGTTCATCTCAAATTAATTATAAGCAATCATTACACACACAAGAAAAACCTGCTTAATTTCTCACTCTTTTATTATGAGTACTCACAGAGCTATGTTCACTAACAGTTTCAACTCAAGATGAACACTAACTCTATTTCTCATCACTTCTCTTCAGTACATTTGTGCCAGTGGGAACAGAGCTCTCTTTAAATTGTGGCAAAGCACTCAACATCTTATATCAAACACATGCGGTATAATGCTTTTTAACTACTTATGGTTGTTTTAACAAAATATGAAATATTTTTAATTTGTTAAATTGTATTCTGAATTGTGTATCTCTTTTTTAATATGACATTTATTGTGAAGAAATTGTGGTCGAATGTAAGAACTAACTATACACTATCCCCAAAAGGTTATTGTAAAATCCAGTGAATAATACACACTTTTTTTTTTTGAACACAAAAAATAAGATTGGAATTTAAGGGTGTACGTTATACTTCAGTTATAAAAATTAGAGCTTTAAAAATAAAAAAAGATGAGCATAGGAAAAAATTAGTCTTCTACATTTATTGAAATACTGTTTATTTAAAAGAAATGACATTCCTTATTAGCTTAAAGGATTATAGTTCTAGAAGTATGCTGTTTTTTTCTAAAGCTTGGAATAATACTTCAAATAAATTACTTCAAAACAAAACAGCATTGAGCATGTACCATTTCAAGTTCCTTCGTAAAGAAAGGGGGTGCTCAATATATGGTGAATGTACCCAAACATTACAAAATTACAACTCAAAAGCATAGGTGCGCATTATATGCCAGATTTTACAGTATATAATAGAAAAAAATGAAATTGTCATCTATTACTGATCCATTTCAAATTATGATTAAACAGTTTCCTCAATTCGTTATTCAAAATTTTGTTGCAAATTTAATTTGATAGAACTTATGAATATGCTATGGATTTATTATTTGTAGGGCCAATAAATTCAGATCACTATATTGGATTAGAATCCTATGGTTCTAGCTGTTATAACCAAACATATGAACTCAGAAAATGCAAAATAATTTATTCACTCTTTTTAGTATCTGTATCATGTTTTTTTTTTTTTTTTTTAAGTCTAACATTTAACTTTAATGAAACACATGAGTAAAGAGATAATTTTTGTTTCTTCATATTTTTAAGAGTCCAGTAACACAAGTTAGCCCAGTTTCAAGTAGAGAACCACCTGAAAATAGAATTGAGTCTGTATTAAACCCAATTAATCATCAGTTGCCTCACCAAAATGCATTTTCTCCTACTATGAATGAATCCAGTGATGGCATAGAAAATGTGAATGAGTCGGCTGAAGCTGAGCCCACTGAAACAAGTACTGAAGATATAGAATCTGAGACTCCTACTGCCCCAGTAGATGATCAAACTGAAAATGCAGAAGAACAAAGCACAGAGTCTGATTCTTCTGGGATTCGAATACGATTAAAATATTTAGATGATACAGAAAGGACTGTTCGATCGGATCCCTTTATAAATATAGCAGATTTCAAAAGGTAAGGTATAAACATATACTTCAGTGTTATAAGAATATTTGCTTTTTTATAAAAATTCAATCATGTTTTCCCTCTTAAATATAAAACTTAAAAGAATGTAGAAGTGATTAGTTTCATAGTTTTATCTCAAAACAGCATAATCATTCTAATGAAAGTTCTAAAATCATATTGAAGAAGTAAAGCTGATTGATATTATTAAGTAAATTTCTTAAGATTAGTCAGGACCTGTGATCAAATTCAGTTTGCTGCCCTCATGACCCTTTTTAATTATTCAAAAATTGTGTATCCAAAAGCTATTTATTACTTCATGCAGTTAATACTAAAATAAGAACTATAGTAAATAGCCTAAGTGCTTGTTACTGTTGTGTATTTTATTGTCATACCACTACTTTGATTTTGTTTGCTTTCCTGGCCCCAATATTAGAAGATTAGCAAAAACTTATTTACAAAAAGAGAAACTCATGCAAGCTGTTCTTTCCCATTATGGGTTTTTAGAGAAATAAGAAATTGTAAGAGACACACAGTAACCTATCTTTTTATGATGTGGAAGTGGAAATGAATTTTAATAGTGCATTTTAACAACTAGATCCCCGAACTCAATTGAAATTTGAGAAATCTTTTGAATCATTTAAATCTTCTCACATACCATGTGAAGGAGGGAGAACTAAAAGAATTTACTAACTTTAATCAAAGTTAATTATCCAGTATAAATTTGTATCATTGATTTCATCATAACATGAATATGAAAGAAACACTTATAATGTCTATGCTGTGCATCTCTGAACCTTGATTGATCAAGGCAGTGCTATCGCTTTATCTGCATGCATTTCATGTTTCATTCCTCTGTCCCTTTTAATATTTAGCTACATAAAAAGAAAAAATGTTATAGGGTAATATTATATGTTAAATGATTTTACTCTTATTAAAAGTATGGGGTGAATTTTTTTTAAGGTGATAATTTTCAGAGCCACCTATAGGTCAATGTAGTACTGCAACGACATCATACTTGGTATGCAGACTAATAATAACATTTAAAAAATATTTAGGAAGGGGGTAATTAAGTTCCAAAAATTGGCAATAGTGGTATTCATGGCACTGTTGAAGCTTACCAAACCAAGAATCAGCATAAAACACAGGTATCAAAGCAAAAACCACCTGTGCCAGTAACTTGATATAATTAATACTTGCAGACAGTTCTGATATATAGTATTTTCACCTGAAGTGAACCAGCTCAAATGCATGTGCGACTCAAATTGCCAGAACATGGATTATTGGTAAAGCTGTATTATCTTAATGATCCACAGCTGCGCATGAGCTTAAAACCCATCAGAAACTGTGTAAGGAGACTTTATCACAATTCTTTGAAAGGAATGAATAAGAAATTCGAAGAAACAGCCACTGACACTTCGTCCAGGCAGAGGACGTAAACCTGTGTCAGAAGAGGTGGCAACAGATGTTGCAACTGTAATCATCGACAGAGCACAGAGAACCATTGTTGGTACACTTATCATAGACAGTGTGCAATATTCCTTCTGATATGTTGCATACGAGCATAGGAAATGCTGTACTGAGAATGCATGGGTGTAGGCTTGGAGAGGACGATGATATTGAATATGGTCAAATTCCTCTGCAGAGAATTGGAAGAACCCATGAAGTTAATGCTATGAATAAAACTTAACATGTCTCTGTTATTTTGTATGTGTTATTATTATTTTCCTTTTTTTTAACACTTTTTGCATTGTACAGTACCATAAATACCCATTTGTCAATTTTTGGAACTTATTTTTTTTTCATGGAATCTTGTTTTCCATATCATTATTAGTCTGCATACCAAGTTTGATGCCATTGCAGTTGTTAGGTCAAGCTATAGGTTCTCTGAATTGTGTCAATTTTTTAAAAAGCACATTGTACATTTAATTTTATTTCAATAAATTCAGAGATACATGAATATTTCAAAACACTTATGGCAGTGCTTCTCAAACTTTCAATACTGGCGCCCCCCTTTTCGATCACAATTTTTTTCGCGCCCCCCTTATACATTAATAATGTACTGAATGCAATAATAATGCACTTTGACGCTAAAGTTACAATAGGCGATCTTAATTATAAACCATACAAATTAGTAACATAGTATTAAATTTTGTATACTACTTTTAAGCAAAATAAATAAATAAATAAAATAATAGGATAATTATTATGTTATTTTCCTTTCTCTAATTTTTAAATTGAACATATTACAAAATGCGGTAGCTGCTTAGAAGACAAAATATAGATATCTGCTAAATATAGTAAAAGAACTCAGAGGGTCAATTTCTAATAATAAGCATTCCTTATAAAAACTTTGCTTTCCAAGACAAGCTCATGGAGGTCATTAATACTTATTAAACTTGTTCTTAATTTAGTATTAATTAATTAGTTATAAAATATTCTGTGCAGCACTGATACATTAAAAGTATACCGGCTGAAGTGCCCGCTCTTTGCTCGAGTTCATTTATAAGAAAATAAAACATTATTGATATAATAGCTGAATTGTAAGGGAAGCAAAGCCAAGTGCTCGACAATGTTTACAAAAACGTAAAATAATTTTTTTTAAATCGTTGCTCAAATTATAATTAGTTTTAAGTGAATTGTAATTTTAAGCCTCACAGAATTAGCATTTATAATTGATGTTAAACAGTAGCGCACACAGGAATTTTTCAAGGGGGGCTCCGGGGTCGAAAGTTCACTAATCTTGTATCAGGTTCCTTTTGATTTTGTCGATTTTCGGGAACAAAACACAGTAAAAAACTAATTCTTGACTAAATAATTAGCATTAACTAATAAAATTAATCATTAATAACAAATACTTAACTAAATTTTGCGTACTATAAACTTAGAATTATAATCAATCGGAAAAAAATCAAGGGCTTTGGGGGGTCCGGACCCCCCTTGTGTGCGCCACTGATGTTAAATAATGATCAATAATATAAAATATCGATGAAGAATAATTGTATTACTTTTAATATTTAAAGTGAAAAGACTTCAACATGTTTTAACCCGGGAGCAGGCGCGCACTCGGTACGGTCGGGGTTATTGAGTTACCCCAATCCTTTTTTTTTATAATTATTTTATTGTACACGATACCTACTTATTGTTACTTACCTACTTTCAAGGACTTTTCAATTTTTCTTTGGTAATAAATAAACAGTTTTGCCAGAATTAACGATTTCGTAATCTGTGTGTCCCGCGCGACCATTTCCGGGTAAAAAGTATATTCATTATGATATAAATAAAAGTTTTTTATTTGGTTATAGGATCAAAGATAGCTAATTAGGTATTGAAGAAGTTTTTATTTTTGATGGCTTAATATCGCCTATAAATTATATCAGAGTAAAAGTGCATTTTTTATTATGTCTGAAAGTATTTTGTTTTAATTCATTCCAGTAAACTAATTATTTTTTTAAATCTTTTATTTTCGATATGCTCGCGCCCCCCTTGTAAGGTCATCGCGCCCCACCGTTTGAGAAGCACTGACTTATGGTTTTATTTTATCTCATTTTAACAAATACTTCATTTAATATTTCCTTTATCATTTACCATTTAATTTACAATTCTTGACCTAGTAAAATGTGAAATTTTCTGTGTCTAGTCAACTAATAATTTTTTAAAGTAAGATAAGTTAAAGAAAATCTAGTACAATAACAATGAAAAAATATTCCAAAACAGTATTCTGGAGTTGTTTCACCTAGAAAATGCAATATGTAAAATTTTCATTAATCTTCTCAGCTTATCCTCCTCTCAGCTTATGAAATGTTTACTTCATAAGCTGTGTAATTTGATAATCACAATAAGGATCACTTTTTTCTATGATTGCTAATGAAGATATCTTCTATGCATGTATTTTTTTCTCATTTTCTGAAATATTTTTTTTTTATATGTTGTGCGCTATAATCTGTCAATATTTGACTTGTTTAATTTCTGTTCAATTGCATTGATACAAAGCTACTTATAATTTTACTTCAAAATAATGAAAATTGATCTTTAAACAAATTTCCTTCATATCTTTCTAAATGCATAAATTCTTTTCTCAAATTAACTGTGCTTCCCCCACCTAAATTTCAAAATGATTTTTTAACCAATCAACTTTTTTTGGTTAAGAATTGGTTTAAAAAGTTTAAGAATTGACTCTGGCATTTTTTTTATCTTTAAATTCAAGTAAAGTTAAACATTTTAGAATTTTTCTTTTTAGTTATTATAATTTGACATGTTAAAATTATTGTGAAAATATCTCATTAGAAAAATTTGAATGAAACAATAAAATGCATTGTTCGAATGTCATAAAAAGAGCAATTGCTGTATATATATTCTCTTTATTTCTTATAGGAGTCATTTTTCAGAAGATTTGGCTAACAATAAAGTTGTTCGTCTGATCTTCTGTGGGCACCTCTTGAGAGACAATTCTACACTTGAGTCGTATCGTGTTGTTGATAATTCTGTTATACATGTTCAAATACTCCAAGCACAAACCAATCAGAATCGATCTCACGTAAGCCCAAATACAGAGTTGGACATTAGTAACTTACTTTGGCCCTTAATCAGTATTATTCTTTTAATTTGTTGGATTTTCTGTTTTAAATTTCCAGAATTTTTCAGTTTAATATCAATAGGACTATTATGTGTGTTCACTGGTAGTTTTATTTTTTTGTATTGTAATAGCATGCGCTAGTGAACAATGATGTAAAGAACTTTAAAAAGTTAATTGAAAATCAAATATTTTTATTTTTGAATTCTGGCATCATGACTATCAGAGTAATATTTGACCAAAAGACTTCCCTTTCATAATGCGTTTTAAATATATTAGCTTTTCAACTTATCAGCTGTAAAATGTTGTCTGTTATTTTATTAAGAATTAAAGATTTAAATAAATACTCATACATATACTACTTTATATAAAATGTTTTATTTCTGTTTACAGTCTTACAATGATTGTTACGCACTTATTTAAAAGTTTGTGATTGAAAAATGTCCTTTTTTTGTTTGAATGTATTTTCTATTATTAGTCTTTATAAAAATTTATCAAAGAGATATGACTCAATTATTTAATTTGATCCAGTTGAAATGTGCAAAGAATGAAAATGAATTTGTAGTAATGTTATTCTGAAATTAAACAAAAATTGTGCCAACTAAAGAAAAGGATTATAAAAACTAAAAACATTAATTCGCATTTAAGGTAGTGTAATTATTAGCCAATTGTGATTAAATTCAACAAAATGAAAAAAATAAATAAAGCATTTATTACATAAGTCGTAGATTAGATTTTATTCATTTTGAGAAAAGCCAACAAGTGTTTGATGTATATTCAATTCTTTGATTTTTTCAGCTTTGTATGAAAGTCTCTGAAATCGTAGTTTAGTATATCATTGTTTTGACTAGGAATATATATGGGACCCATGATGTTTGTAGAACATATATTTATGTTGCTCACATTAATTTACTTAAAATAAGAAATATTTACAACATTACGAGTTTATTTGAATTATATCATAAGTATTTCATTTTTCTAATCATATCAAAAAACCTTCAGTTATAAAACAAATTTTGTTTGACTTTTAAAAGTAAATTGTATTTGCTTTTAATTATAATGATTTGAATTTATATTTATATGTCCTTTTAACATTTCTTTCTATGTTAATATATTATATGAATATGTAAACAATGTTATGTATTGTATATTCACTATTCAGAAAATAAAAGTTAAATAAGTTTTCAGTGACATTTTTATGTGCAGTATTTGAAAATGCTGTTTTTCTAAATTTTTGAACTTATTTTTTACCTTAATTTTCAGTATTTTTACAGATCATTTTTTTATATATTTAATTTCTAGTGGCATAGATTATTAATGGATTATCAAATGCAAAATGTTTTTAAGCATTTTTAATACAAAAAGTTTGGCTTGCAATTGCTAGAGTAGATAAATAATTTTTAAAAGTACTTCGAAAATTTTTGTTGCAGTAAATATAACCATAATTTTTTTTTTTATTTTTACAAAAAACACTCACACACAAATTTAGTTATAATTCTTACAAAACTTATTTTTAACATTTTCCCTTTTTGATAATGCATAAAAAATATGTAAATTTTTTTTGCATGCATTTGTAATCAACTTATTTCTGGTATTGCTGTTAAGTATTAAGTATGAGTCTTCAAACCTTTGACATGATTTTCAATTTGGAAAATTAGTATTTGGCTCATCTTTTTAATATTATTTAACTTGTACTGAAATATATTTAATGTCACACAAAGTTTATAGTATTCCAATAGTCTGAGAATGTAAAATATAAGAAATTCCAAAAATATCTCCACTATAAGCTATGTTTTATACACTTTTATGAATTAGAAATGAAATTCAAAAAATATTTCAGGAATTGTCACAAAAATTTAACAAATCTTGGGTATCATTCATAATATGACAATCCTTTATACCATATAAATCTATGTAATTTAACCTAGAAACTGCAATCATTTAAAAACAAAACCATATGTGTACTAATCAAATTATCACAATCTTAGCTTATCTTTTGAAAAAAAATAAATGGCTACTAAACATCTTTGAGTTATTTTAATTATAGTGGAAGAATAAAATAAGGCATTGGTAGGATAGTCAACTTGAGAAGTACTCAGGACTGAACTTGTAATATGACTGTCTCAGCAATCCTGAGTATCTGAGATAGTAATAAAGCCACGAAAAAATGACTTATGAGTTTGTTTGTTTTTTAAACTAAAATATACATCCGTATTTTTTGTAAAACAAAAAAGTAAAGACAGTGATAAGATAAATTTATGAATTAAATACTGTAATTATACAACACTAATAATACTTCAGAAATGTTTACATAATACAAGGCTAGTAAATTATTAGATTTGAAGCTTAATTTTGATTTATAGGAGTGTCTTGTATAATGAATTTGTAAGGTTATCATACAATGTTGTTCTCTCCTCTACCTGTCTGTGTGTTTATCTATTTTTCAGTAGCATAAACATTTTTAAGGGGCAAATTATTTTTTTTTGGAATTATGAATCAAAAATATAAAAACATTTAATATATTTGAATATTTTTAATCATTGGTTAGGTCTAGTGGTATATATGGATCTCTCTCATATATATCACTGCATCTACTTATTTTTCTTCTTTCAAAGCACTATAGCTGGTTACCAGCCAAGTCTGTCTCAGTCAGCTTAGACAACCTTGATCTATTTGATGCTATGTTCTTCCATCGGTTAACTTCCAAGTCCTTCGATCACTTTTTTACTTTATCCATCCATCTTGTTCTTGGGGTTAAGAAAGTTATTTTCTTTACAGGATTTTCATCCCCATATCGAAATACAAGTCCCAACCACCTTATTTGGGAAGCTTTGATCATTTTGACTAAGTTGGGTTCTCTGTATTTCGATTGAACTTCAAGGTCGTATAGCAGTGATTCCCAAAGGGGTCCATGCCGGCGAAAAAATAATTTGGGGGTCCATGAGTTGTATATGGGGGGTCTATGGTAGTGGCTTTTTAGACCAAATCATGATTTACATCTTTAAGAAATTTTATCTAGTGGAAACTAGATTTTACCAATTTAACTGATTTATTTACTAAATTTAGTAAGGTTGACTAGGTGACAGCATAAATTTTACTAAGACGAAGACCATTTCAGAATTTCTTTCCAGAATTAAGCTAAAGTAATATATAATACTGTCCGTTGGGAATTCTCTCAATTTTTCACTGACAATCTATCAGAAAAATTTAACCTACGTTCAACATTTAAATGCCCTTTACTCAGATTTTTAAACTAACTTTAAGATAGCATTTTTTATTGTAATATTGTAGCAGACAACGAGAGAATCCCTATAGCAACATTGAAAAATTGTCATAATATAATTAGAATTGGTCAGTGTAGACTCGAATGTCAGCAATTTTGGCTTTAAAAAGACATTTGTCACAAATTATGGAATTACGCATCACGCCATTATAAATCACGAATTATGGAGACAGTTTTTAACTGCTTTTACTAGTTCGAGGGAGTTTCAGTGACTTTATCCATCTCAAAAAAAGGGGGGGATGAACACTTACCAACAAAGGTTATTTAGGGTTAAACACGACTAGATTGATGTCAAATGTTCAAAATTTGCTATTGAAGCACCAGATTCATTCCTCTCATTAAAAGAATTTGTTTGCAGTTCAGTTATTTTGTCTATTAATTTAATTTTAATTCATTAATATGTGCTTCTTAACTTTTAAATGCTATACTTCACTATAGTTAGAAAATTAAGTCTTTTAAAGTAAGTAGTAGTGCACATGTGCTGTCAAAAAGATATTTAAGATAAATTTGCAAAAATTCAATATTAAGTAAGCAGTGGTCTACAGGAAACTGAAAAACAGGGCAAGGGGTCTGCAAGACAAAAAAGTTTGGGAACCTGTCTCGTATAGTATTCTCCAGATTCTGTTTTCTCTAAATGCATCAAAAATTTTCCTCTCAAAAGTCAACAGTTTCCATTTGTCTTCTTTGTTAATTGTCTAGCATTTGCTACCGTATAAAACAATTGGTCTTACTAGGGTCTTGTATAACTGTATTTTTTTGTTTTGACTTATTTTTAGCAATCAGAATAATACCTGGATTGTTCTGTAATTCTAATGTTATAATAATTTCAAATGATCTTTGATGGCAGTGATAGCCATCAAAGTAAATTTTCTCATCCATCCATTCATTTCCCAAATAGTTAATATCAAAGCTGGTGATTTTTCAGGATAAAGTTTCAGCTTACGGACAAAACCCAATTATTTAATTATGAAAGTCAGCAAAAAAAGACAAATTAATAATTTAATACAACATTTCTATACATCAGTGCTACAGAAGAAAAAAAACAGTCCACAACATCTGATTATAATACAAAAAACAAAACAAAAATCTTGAATAATATCCTGGGAATGTTACCTCTGGATTAATAATATCTAGAAAAAAATATTTATCAAATTTAATTTTCATTGATTATAGAGAAATAAAACATTGAGAATAATTTAAAAAGTATTTTTGAGAATATAAGCTTATGAAGGATTTTATTAATTAATAACTTTTCATTATATATACATACATTCAAACTAATACAGTAATTTTTAAAAATCAATGCCAATGTAACTTGTATATTCCTCAGAGAAATGTAAATTTCAAATAATATATATTTATTAACAAGATTAGTGGTTTGATTTTATAATTATGCTTACATAATATTTTAAAACATATTTGTTACTCTTGCTTATATTATATTGGTTTAAACATATTAATAAAATGTAACTTTTTTTTTTATTATATAGAGGAAAATATTTTTTGTCATGAAAACAAATACAAAATTAAAATCAAAAACTAAATATTTTAAATAAAGACAAAGTGCTTTTTCAATAAGAGGGGTTTTTTTTAAGTAAATTTTCTATAAGGAGTACAAAGAGAAAGAATTAAAAAGTTCAAATAATATTATATGGAATATTAGAATTTCACTTACAACTAACTTTATTCTTTTATACTTATCTATATTCCTCTGCCTGGAAAATACCCTGTAATAAACAATCATTTATTAAATATTTAGCTAATCATACTGTATGAAATTTTTGAAAATGTTTACAAAAAATAATTATATTCTTGGAAACTAAAAAATCTTAGTTTGCACACATAAATACACACAACACAATTAATAAACATTTTTGTAATTTAGTAATTCCACTCCTTACTGAAATAAATCAAATGTTGTAATTGTTCTATACTTTTGAATGTCTTTGTTATTGTGATGATTACAGCAGAAGAAATAAAAGTTTTTTCAAAATTGTAGCTCGATTTACAACATAATACAAAAAACTTTTTAATTGTTTAATAAACATTAATTTACCAATTTTTCATAAAATAAATCAGAAAGAAAGAAATCTAGAATCCCCCTCCTCCCTCCTTGCAAAAAAATTTGTTACTTGAAAGAAAATTAAATGTTTCATTTCAATAAATAAATAATAGTATATTTAAATACAGATATATTTTCACACAAACAATTTTACTTTTACTAAAAAATTTCTACTTGTTATTTCAAAAAGTTCTTGTGTATTTCAGCTTTATATATACCTACACTTTTTAATGATTGCTACAGAACCTTCAAACTCGACTTAATTTTTATAATCCCAAGTTAATAACACTTCAAAGATCGACTGATTCCAGCACATAAACTTTTCATAAGTTAACCAAATTGTTCCAATACTCTAATATTAGTTTAACATAGTTACATGGGAGGAGCTTTTATAATTATTATCTGATTAATTTTAAAAGCTATTTTTTTCTCTCATTAACTGTTTAGGCATAAGAAAGTAATGTGCTCGATTTGGGATAAGATAAAAATTTCATGATGAACTTGGAAGATCATCATTTAAGTTCCATTCCACCAGAGTGAAAAGCATCAAATCATTTCTTCAATTACAATAAAATGACAGCTTCCCTTTAAAATACTTGTTAAAAAAATCCATTATTGGTGGTCCATGCAACAAACAGAGAATACCCAATATTAAAAATTAGTTGAGTTGCTTTAACTATTAGATGAGCACTAATGAGAATGTGGGCCGTGGGTAGCCTAGTGGTTAGAGCATCGGACTCCAGACCGGAAGCCCTGGGTTCAATGCCCGATGCCACCAAATACCCTCCGAGTACAGAGTACATGCTTGTTAAATCAGTGGGTCTAAAGTCTTGTGAGCTGAGTCACAAGCGCAGGGACTGGAGAATATTTCCCTCCCCTTCAGTTCAATGCAGAAATTGTGGAGGTGGTGTCGCCATCTATCGTCTCTTCAGTGAATTTCGTCGAGCTAAATCGTGCTGTCACCTGTATGGTGCTCAAGGACAATGACAGGCATACTTCTAGCCCCTTGCAACGATGAATTTCGTTGGCCTAGATCTGATTACATCAGACAGGTGGCATTAGAAACAACAACACTAGAGAATAAGTCTTTACAATACAATCTTCGAGTGTCATCAGAATTTGTAGACAAACATCAAAATATGAAGGCATTCATATAATTTATCTCATTTGATACAATATTTATTCCACTTAAAACAAGAAAAGAAAATATTAACCTTTGCTCGTCTAAGTATGGAATCCTTATTTGGATCATAGGGGTGATCTTTTGATGGAATTTCTAGGACTGCAGGAACTGGTTTTGTATGTCCATCAATGACATAACGTATCATCTCAGCAATCTAAAATAAAAATTTAATCATTTTTGTAAGAAATTAAAAAGAAAATATGTAAATTCACTAATTTTTAGTATTTACTTGACTTTTTTTTTTAATGTTTTGACATTTAGATTAGTCATACAACACACATCATTTAACATAAATGCTCTTAAATATAGGATCATACCGTTCTAATGATGATTTAAAGATGAATTAAAAAGAGAAACAAATTGTGTTAGTTTTAATACTCCCAAATTCAAAATTTAAAATAGATATAATAAATATCTATACTTAAAATTATGTTTCAAACATATATTTATTTTTAAAAATTATTAATTAACATTACCAAAATATCTAGTTTTGGAAACATACAACTACTCTTTAATAACAATTACATCAATTTATGGCTTTATTCTTATTTAGTCAGAGAATATAATTAGTCTTAAAAAAAACATTTTTATTTTGTATTAGAATACACAAATGCAACTAATTTTTAGAAGATACAATTGAAAAATACAGATACATACATTTTGATTTATTAATATTATATCAATGTCCTCTCTTTTCACAAAATTTTTGAAGGTATCTTCAATTTCACTTGCTGGTGTATCTGAAATAAAAATAGTATCATGAATAATATTGAAAATATTAAAAACATATAATCTTTCTTATTCAACTGTTAAAATTTCTTTCAAATTAACTTTTTGTTTCCACAAATGATAAAAGATATATAAATTTGAATTTCATATCGATTATACTCAATATTGATGCTCCAGATTTGATATTGATGCTAATTTCTGATATTTTTGTAAAATATCAAATTAGCTACATAGCATTTTATAATTCAAAAATCTATCTGAATTAATTTTATATCACCCTCAAGGGGGGTAAATAAGTTTTTCTAATGTCATAACATAAATAGAAACATTCAAGTTAAAAAGTTATCTCAATCTCTCATCATCAATAACTTGAAATATGAATAGATTCTACATGGAAATATTTTGTTACTTACTGGTTATAAGGACCATGAACTCAAACATGACAAAATATGCCTAATTTTGGCTTATACCAGTTAATAGCATTAAAAATAAATTATGCAAATTTCGAATTTAAAAGCAATTTTTTTTTCTGTTAACTAAATTTTTTACTATTTTGCTACAATTATGGAAATCTAATTTGCTCATGAACAAGAAAAATGTAATAAGCTTTTTTCAACAGGAAGAAATTTTACTAATACAGCTCTTTTGACAAAATTGCTCATGCCATACGGATAAAATAGGTAAGAAATGCTGATGGAAACTGTCAGTGTACCTTTTTTCTTGAAGTCGTGAATTTGTTAAGATTTAGGAACTAGTTATCAAATGCATTGTGCTTTAATTATGTTGGTTGACAAACTTACTTCATTATCTTGTGTCAACATCAAATAGGTTTTAGCTTAGAAACAACTGTATATAGATAATATCCCCTATGCTCATGTGGTCAACAACTAAAAAAAATAATCGACAACCCCTGCTCCTCATAAACAGTAAGAATATTTCTCTGTGCTTGTTGCCAAGGCTTAAATCTCCACTCAAAATAATGTAAAACTGTAATAATTCTTTCTTGCCGAAATTTAGAGCTGGAATAAAATAAAAACCTACACCAAAGAAATTTGAAGTCAAATGAAACTCTGAATTTGAGATAGTATTTTTGATTGATCACATGGGTAGGGCTTCACTTAGCCAATCTAGACATAGCATAATGGCTGGCTTGGTAAAATCCTAGGAGGACCCACTGCTGTTTTTGGCGCCAAAAATTTTTCGCCAAAAAGCGCCAAATTGAAGGTTTTCAAAAAGGCGTCAATGACGAAAAACTCTTGGGAAGCGCATGCGTCAGCGGGGGATGAAATGGGCGTTTCGCAAAGATGAAAACGAATAAATACATTAAATTAATCATTATATAAAGAAAAAAACGGAGAAAGCAATGAAATTCATTTTAAAAAAGCATTCTAAAACCAGTGTGTACAACATGATTTACATTTTTAAAAGAGGACGAAAGGGGCGTTTCGCAAATATAAAAATCTAAGAAATACATGAAATCAATCATTTTAAAAAAAAAAATTTAAAATGCACTTACCTTACGTTTGCATTTCGTCATGTTCCGTTGGTGGATACACCCTTGCGATCGATGCAAGGAATTCATGAAAATTGTCATCCACCAACTTGTGACCTGTTCTTATTAACTTTCAAGTCATTTACCACGATCGCATTCATGCTCTTGCCAAACCAATATCTGGTCAAACGCAAGATAATTATTATAGCAAGTTTGCTTTCGCTAAACCAAGTGCCCTTTCTCACACTCCGAACATCGTGGCGATTATCTTTCGACTGGTTGCGGCAACGCCATTCGTAGCCGTCAACCGTTCCCTTCGTTCTTACAAACGCATATTTTTTTTAAACCTCGGACATTCATAACGAGAAGCAATTAAATTAGCTTTCATACACCATTCTAATGTCTCTTTCTTCCCCTTTGTGCCCAGGAGCACAAAGAAACCTGTCGTAGCCTCACTTTCAATTAATTTCCTTTCACACACCATTCTTAACAACAACCGGTGGAGAGCAAACCTTCTCAAATGTCAAAATGACGTTTTTTCGGAAAAGGCGAAAAACGTTGTACTTTTTTAGGGTTGCCATTTTTAGGTGATTTGAAAATCCAAATTTTTGGATGAAAAGGAAGGGTTACCATATTGTAACCTTTATCGCTCAAAATTTGGCGACAAAAAAATTTGGCGACCAAAAGTGGGTCCTCCTAGGATTCAACCAAAAGGGGGTATATCTACAATAACAAACAGAAGAAAGAATATTCTGAATTAATTAAACTATATAGTTTTTAATAGATTATCTTATTTTTTTAATTTTTGGCTATTTAATTTTAATAAAATGCTAGAAAAGAATTCTTGAAAGCAGATTTTGCAATTTTAAATTAAATTTTCATGTGAGGTTTACACTTGTACCTAACTTTCACACCATGCTTTGAAAAGATTTTGAGCCAAACTGAATTCAATGCATCCGTAGTACGAATATTTTAGTTTGACTTAAATGTTATTAAAATAATTCAAACATGTTCTTCTTGCAATAATTATGAAAGATTTGTGTAATATTAATAGCATTAAAATTTCGTCATAAACTAATATAAGTGTGCTCAATGATCAAACTTTATTGCATTTGTGACACAATTATCATTAAGCATTTTGTGAATGTACAAAATACAATAGCACTTAAGTAAGCATTGAAAACCCAATTATATATTACGAGATATGCCATTGTAACAAACATGTTGAAAAATGAGGCCCAATTTTTGAAAACAATGAAATTTTTAAAGTAATGTTTTTAAAATCAGTTCAAATGACACTTTAAAAAATCTACAATAAAAAAGTATGACCACTTAAATGATTTCAAAATTTATAAAACTTATCAAACTATAAAAAGTATGATAATATTGGGAAATTTACTATATATTCATTGTTTTTCAAACAAAATAAATACATCATTTGGGAACAAAGTCATTTTCCCAGAATACAAATTCTACTTAGTGTGAGTGAATATTAATGTTGCCCTATTCAGCTACTCAAGGGCTTTTGGCAACGGACCTCAAAATTCTGAAGCATGATCAAGTGATGAGGACAACACCTGAGCTGGCACCCCTTCTTCTAGCTTCCACATACCAACCAATGGGAAGATGTTTGAGCATCAACAGATTTAACGTGCAACGACCCCCAACATGGCAGATCTTCAATGGTACTAGGCTCGAACTACAAATTCTATTTAGAACTTTATAAAAATATTTAAATTTTAAAATTATACTGATTTTATAATCAAGGTCTGCAGAATTATTTGAATACTTTTAGAAAATCAATAAATATCATCAAGCATAAAGTAGGCATAAAATAAAAGTCCAGAGAATACATCAAATCATTTTATTACTGTTAGTTAATTGTTCTCAAATAATACTAATTAACCTAGAAGTTACTGTATTAGTAAATTAATAAGAGAAATATATTTATAGTTTGACAGATAGTTTTATGTATCCAAAATAATTAACCAAACATTAAATGCTTAATGAATCACATAAATAATCGTTATTCAGAAAACTTGGATACATTTAAACTTTTAGTGGTACCTACTTAAGCATTTTTTATCGCAACAATCACTAACTCTATTAATAACTCACCTAGTAGACAACCCTGATTTCCCATGTGTCATACGCAATGAATTGGCAACCATGTGCCTTGTTACATATAATGTTGCCAATAGGTTGCAAAGATATGCAAGTACCCTTTTGGTTCACTTATGGAAAAGCACAGTTACTTTACATATGCCATTTTAGTAAATAAAAAAATGTATTACAATTATGCATAGATTATCAAACATTTTGAAATTATAAGAAAATTAATGAAGGAAAATTTACTTTTCTCCACGACCATGAAATTAGTTTGTCTTGACTTGTTTAGTTCTCCAATTCCACCCAAAAGAAAACCAACACAGGTATCCTAAAACATGAAAATGTTCCATTAAATAAACATTATAATAAACAGAAAAACAAAAATTCCATCTTACAAAACTATTAAATTTTTTATATAAAAAATTTGGAAACAAGATGTTTATGATAAGTAATGAACAATTCACAAACCACAGGCAGTTATCAGTAATATCTAAACTATTATATCACAACTTCTAGATTTCGGAAATCTCCATTGACAAAAGGAGATTTAATCTTCATAAATTTTTAATTAATTTATAGCACTAGGCCGTAATATGAAAGCAAACCATATAATGTAACATAATTCTAAATTTTAAGAAAAATGCTAAAAGAATTCTCCAATTAAGTTTTAGTAAGTTATACAAACAAAAATTGATACATTCAACAATTAAATGAATCTCAGTTAAATACACATAACATTTAATGTTTTTTAATAATTAAATCTGAATGTGACTATGAATATCTAAGAATTATACTAAAAAAACTTTCTCCTTTTTTTCTCCAAAAATCGCTTTGAATATTAAAAATACTTACTTCATCTCCAATAACTGCGATCAATTTTCCTTTTGCCGCCGAGTGCGCCGCCATAATTATATCTCGATTTAACAGCTAAATCGGTGTAATTAATGTACTTCTAATATTTTTTTCCAACCTAATATGCACAGCACAGAATTCACATAAATAAAGCAATAGATAAATATTGTTGTCGGAAGTCACAAGGCAGAAAGTTCCATATCAGGAAGTTGCCATCTTTTAAAGTAAATAAATTATTAGCAAAAATGTACTTTCGGCATTCTAGTTCATGATTTATTAATATTGATCCAACAATTATATATTACATTTATCTAATAGAGACGGAAATACATTTAGAAAGGAATGTTCAAATACAGACTTTTATTTGTAAATTTCAATTTGAATATCTCAGTCGACCGAGTTGGTTTTGGTATCTATGGTTTCGATATCTAAAAAAGTCCCCAATCTTATTGAACATGATTCTATAATAGTTTGATTAGAACTTGTGAAAATACTTGTGATTTCAAGATTAAGAAAATTTGGAATTTGTGTGTTTTGTTTCAAGATCTTATAAAAATAAATTCATATTTTAGCAGAGATAAATTAGGATCGATTTACTCACCTCACAGATAATGTCAAACTCCGCCCACTCCTTAAACTTTAAGGATTTCCTGAGAATATCTGTGTTTAGCAACTGGTAAAATTGCTCTTAGACAAATCTTGAATCTGTGGGTGTTTATGTTTTTACATGAACTTTTCAAAGCCGATGATTCAGTTGCTGATAATCGTGACGTTTCATCTGGCTATCCAAAAAAATAAGTGAAAATATGGAGTTCTACTTACAGGAATGCAAGCATAATCTGGTATTTGAATATGCGACCGATTTATTTAATTTATTTTTAGATTTACTTGCCCTCAATGCTTCCGAATGATACAGACTCCTTCTTTTGATACGAAAATAATGATTTTCTAAATATTTTTGTGCTCTAGTTTGCATTACAGTTTAATAAAAGGTTCAGTCGCATCAGAAATTCTTGAAAATCTATTTGTTTACATTGTTTTAAATATTTATTACACTTACGTTAACCCACATAAATATCAAAATCACAAAAAATTTTATCGAGGAGCAAAAATAACCATAAATGCTTTAAGAAATTAAAATTTTAACCATATTTTTGCATTTCGTATTGTTTGTTTTGATATAAAATTTGTTTAATTATGAATTTCGAAACTAAATAATGTTCCAATTTCTAAAAATCTGAAGTATATTGCAAAAAACTATTAATTTCGTACAAATTTATTTTATATTTTTGCTATGGTTATTCTTTTCTTCTATTTTGCATTTTATTCGTTAAAAATCAGATTTTATGTTTAATTTTGTGATTACATATTGTACAGTATTTCTTGATTTTAATTTTAGCAAAAATTAAAAAGGAGAAAAAATTTAATAAGTCAATTTATTTGATCAAATGTTGAATAGTTTCTTAAAGTTTGGTGTTAACTTGTGCATGTTATAAATAACAATGTATTGAAGATTTATTTAATTTTTTTCCAATTAATCTTCTACAATTATACCTTTGTTGGAAAATATCTTATTTAAAAGCTTGTGTATGTTGTGAATATGAAATAAATTCAATAATAATCATCAATAAAACTTAATAATATGAAACAAAATATATTAAATTCAGTTTGAATTTTCACCTATAAATCTTTTTAGAATTTTTTCTGTTTTAGTAATTTGAAAGTTTTTTTTATTTCTTTTACTAAAGAATGAAGTTTTTCTTGTATTTTGAAACTGATCTGTTCATTTTTCTCACTCTTTTTGTGTGTGAGAAATTTATTTAATTTTATGCATTTGTGTTTATTTGATTTATAAGTAGCCTGTGCTGTATTTAATGTTTTCAGTTCTAAACTATATTTATTTGTTTGGTCACTAAAGACTTTAATAAGTAGTGATTGTTTTTACTGACCTTGAGATCAGTTAAAAACTTCAAAGACTTTGAGTGTCCTTGAAGAAGTTTATCGTCAGATCTAGAATGAAAATGTTGAAAGTTTATTCAATGGAATCTATTACTGAAAAAAAAGTGTTTATTTAAATAATTTATTGTATGAATGCTTTTGATAACATATGTGCATTATATGATCAATTTTCTTTTAATTAGATAGCTTGGACTTATAAATAATGCTTAATAAGTTTGGTTAATGAACATTTTAATTTAAAGACTGTTTGGTATTTTATAGTTACTAATTATCATTGAATTTTAACATATCATGTAAAAAGATTCCTATTTATTTATAAAGAATTTACTTTGATTGCTTACTTTTAAATTGATTTTTAAATGTGTTGCAACATAAAGCCCAAAACTGAAATAAAATTATTTGTAAAAAAAGAAAGGTAATTTAGTTTATATAAAATTAAATTGCCTTTATTGTTAAACTGGATGCTAGAACAGAAATAAAATGCATGAAACAATTGAAGTATTCATAAAAGCATCTACCTGCAGACTTGTAATAGATCACTTGTCCAACACAAAGTGCTTCATTTTTAAGTACCTTGTCTATTTTTTAAATTGTTCTTAGTTGGGCTGAAATGTTTGTGGTGTATTACATATTCTGTTTTTTACTTGACCATTCAAAAATTGGAAATCATAAGGCAAGTTTGTTAGACCTCTCAATTTTTTATTTCCCTTTAAAAGCTGTTAATTAGTTATTTCACATAATCTTTTTTAATTTTAAACTTTATTCTTAAATAACTAATACATTATGATTGAAAAAGTTTTCTTGTCACAATAATGATATGAAAGAGATTGTAACTAAGATACAGATATATTGTAGAGATCTGAATTTATTCTTTGCAAAGATTTTGTTTTTCCCACAGCAATGAAATATTTGTACAATCTATTGTAATATTAGGCTTATCTCTTCTATCAGTGAATATATGTTTGTAAATAATTACATTAATATTATAAAACAAGTATCTAAATATGGTACTTGAGTATTAATGTCCTCTTGTCCAAATTTGTGCAACACAAATCTAACCATTTTCCCCCCAAAACCTAATTGATATGTTGTTTTGATGTCATGGCCTGATTTTGCATGGGGCAAACTTTGTTTTTAAAAGTCATCATTCAGATTTTATCTTGTAATTAAAGTATATTACTTAGAAATTTTGAGACAACATAAATCTTTGGTGTTTTCAGATTTAATTTGCTACTATGAACTCATGATTAATGCCTTTTAGATAAAAACTATTTTAAATCTTAACACAGCTTTGCTTGATTCATTATTTATCTTTTGTTTATATTAGAAAAATGCCAGTGAATCGTCAAAGATTCAAATTGTCCTTGGAAATGAAAGTTGTGATTTGGATTCAGCTATTTCTTCACTTGTCATGGCATACTTCATTTTTAAGGTTTGTATTAATTAAGTTTTGTTAAAGCATGTTTTGTGATTATAAAAATTCTTAAGTATATTGTTGTTGATATTTTGAATAATTGAAAATGCTTGTAAAATATTGATTCTGAATTTTGATCTCATTTTTATCAAAAAATTTTGCACTCATAACATATTTAAAAATTTTAAGAAAAATCACTTCAAAATTATTCTTTGTTCTTAAAGCAAAAGGTAATAGAATAGTTACCTTGTTAAGTAATATATTTAAGTTTTGTAGTTTAAAAAGTATATATTATATCACTGGCATAGCTAGTTCTGAGTGGGCCCTGTATCAAAACTCCTTAGGGGCCCTTTTAGTGGTATTGTAGTTACACATGTTGGGGCCCCTGTAGCTTGGGAGCCCCATATCATTGATACGGTGGTAGCTACTCCCCTGCATTATATATTGATACATACAGAGCAAGAGTTATATGTGAACTTTATAATAGCACAGAATATGAAAAATTTATATTCTTGATTTCTTACAAATTTTATTCAAAATCTCAGAAAAGTTAATCGAATTAAAAGGGTGATGGTACAAACTTGAAACAGTTGCATATATTTTCCAAGCTTGGAATAAAAATTGATGAAAAATAAATTTGCAACCTTGTTACAGTTACAAAATGTTATAAGGTTTTATTTTTAATTTTATTTTGAGAAAAATTATTCTGTTAGTGCATTTTTATTTAAATTATTTTTCCAACAGGTACAAAAAAATGCTGATATTGTAATCCCGGTTCTTAATGTAAAACGAAAAGAATTGGCTGTAAGGACAGAGGTAGTTTTTTTCTTGGAAGAAACAAGTATTAACATTTCTGATGTAATATGCATTGATGAAATTGATCTGAAGGTAAGTTTCCAATTATTTTGGATTAATTACAAGTTTTTATGTATAGTTTTTACACAAACCTTTCATTGTAATTATTTGTTATTCACAAGTTTTTTTAAATAATTTAATAAAAATATTTAGAATTTCTTCTTTCTTTATTTATTTTTAATATTTTAAAACGTATAACATTCTCAAACTTTTTCTTTTTATTTTAATCATGTAAATTCTAAAGAAAGCCTAAAAATTACTTAGTCATCAAAATCAGAAATTAAGTACAGTAATACCTCGAAACTTACGCAGTTATCACTCAGTCCAACTATCATGCAAGTCTGTTAGACTTGCATGATAACTTTGCATGTAAATACTAAGTTGGGGCCAGATACGAAAGGAAATAATAGTTTTAAAAAAATTTGTAATAAAATCTTAGACAAATCAAATACAAAACTGCAAACCAAAGTTATTTTGTTGTAGAAGATTTCATAAAATCGCACAAAAAGTAGCCTCTGCCAGCTCAAAGATTTTTTTTTTCTTTCTCAAAGTTTCCTTGGAGCATGGTAATAATTTTCTTATTCTTTGTTTTGTTGAAAAAATACACTTCATTGAAGTGTATATTTTCTAAAATTTGTAACCCCCTTTTACAATTAAACAGTGTTGTATCAAATTCCCAACCATCATTCAATCTTCTGATTGAATTGGGTCTAAAGACTTAAGTTCTTCAATGTCTTGCTCATGCATTTCCATGAGCTCATCAGTTATCAGCTCCTGATTGTGGGTTATCTATATTATGATAAATTAAAATAAATTTTTATGGCTAAGCATGGATTCCACAAAATGTGTCAATACATGCACATTAGCTAAACAATATAAACAGGGAGTGAGTAATTGAGTTGTGTAGCAAAAGACAAATCAATAGGATTTGAAAATCTTGTAACTCAGGGTTCATCAATCTCAAGGTGTTACTGTAATTAAGAACTGCAAATAAATATTGTATATATTTACTGTTAATTTTATAATATTAAATCTGCATAAGTATGGTTTATTGATATTTTCTAAATTTCTGAAGTATCTATTAATAGTATTTTTCATTGTGTTTACTAAATCCCTGAATTTGAAATAAAATTTGAGTGTAATGTTTATCATCCTCTGGTTTTGCTAATAATTTATTCTGATATTAACCAGATTCATTATTATATCAGCTCAAAACTTTTTTGTTTTTGTTTTCCGAGTGGCCATAGACACAAACTCGTGGTCAGTGTTGCTTCTGTTGAGTTATAGGTTTGATACCAAGTGCATGTGATTTTTTTCCTTGCTACCTCTAAATGATTTATAAAATTAATTTAAAATGATCTACATTTATAAAAATTTTAATTCTTTTAAAAAACAAAAGTATATTTTTTTAAAGGATGATAATAGAAGCAAAAGTCTTCAAATATTTCAAAATCTACACTATCAAGAACATTAATAAGCTGAAAGTAATATATTCTACATCATAAATGTGGCATATTGTTACAAATATAATCTTTTGTTACTTTAACTTCTGCATTTCAAAAATAAATTTCAATCATAAAATGTAATTTTATGCTATGTTAAGTTTAGTTTGTTATAAATTAAAAGAATTTCTGTGAAAAAAATAATAATTTATATAGACTAAAAAATGCTAGTTTTAATTCTCTGAAAAATTATATATTTCTCTTATTCAAAATTCTCATCAATATAAAATAGCTGCAAATGAAATATTCAGTCTTTTGAATGGTTCTTTATTATATACTATACAAATTAATTTTATTTAAATATTTCTGACTTTTTCTTATTTTGGAGGAAATTTTTGTTGTTTTTCATTTAAGTTTCTAGTAAGTATCAATGGTATTTATGCAATAGTTGAGTAAATGTGGTTAATTATTTTCAAACTTTAGAACAAGGAGACATCAGGAGAGTATGTAATGACACTATTGAGAAATAATGTAATATAACTTATTGTTTTTGCATAATAAACAAATTACAACAATAAATTAACATGATTTGTTTTAAGTATGAAAACTGTGTTGATTTATAGTTATTTGTGTGTGTGCAAAAGGGCAAATATTGTTCAAATCTGAACAAAACCCTCACAGAAAAAAGGAGTTTCATTTATGGGATTATAATTTTATTTATTAAAAAGAATCCTTATAATTTGTCAAAATATTTAAATAACTTTTTAATTGTTAACAAAAATTAATATAAAAATGTACTGAACACTTAGTTTGAGATCAAAATATCAGATAGGCTGGACCACTTTTTAAAACCATTTAGAATAATCAGTTTTTTCTTTATAAAATTTTTAGATTAGAATAAAATGTTAGTACACTTCATTCTTTTTTTCATTGCATATTTCTAGGCTTTGCATGAAAAGGGCAAATTAAGTGTAGTCCTTGTAGATCATAATACATTGAGCACTGAACAATCATATCTGGATTCAAGAGTTGTTCAAATCATTGATCATCATGAAATTGACAATCCTGATAAAATAAAAAAGTATCTACTTTTTATTGTTTTTCGTCATGCTATTCACTAATTTTTTATTTTTTTAGATCTAGTTATTCATACTTTGTTTCTCGTATTGTTTTGCATAAATGTTCTACTATTAATTCTTTCTTGTTTTATTGCATGATTTTTTTTTTTGGTAAAATGTATAAGTTTGTGGCATTTAATCATCTGAATTAATTTTAATATAACTAAATTAACTTTATTTTATTATTTATTTTAGAAAATAAACATCGATTCTGTCTATTTTCATAATTTGTGTTTAGAAAAATTTATAACATTTTGACTAAATTCTCACAATTTAAATATACTATGACTATGAAGATATTTTTAATGTTAAGTGTGGTGAGTACTGCTACAAATATATTTAAAGTGAGAAAATATTGCCTAAAAATTCAGTAATTGCGATGTAAACATATTAATTCTATTACCAATGCATTTTCTTTCTAATTTTTATTTTTTAAAATAAATGCATTAATTGACCATTGTAAACTATAAGCTTTCAAATTGTATGATACGATTTGTAATACTACATTTATTCAAATCTAAACCATCCCCCAAATTCTCATAGCATTTTTGTGAAAAAATAAAATTATAAAATGATTTATCAGTATCAAATACATATGAAATCAGAAAAAAATTTAAAAATTCTGAAAACTGATAAGAAGGGAATAATTATAATATTTTTTAAATCATGAAAATTTTTTAAAAATGTACATGAACCTGTAATTGGACTAACCGTCAGTGTCATGCTCAATTCCCCTATCCATTGAATTTCTCTGCATTTTGATTCTAAGCTGCATTTAATTTTCAGCAGTATTGACATTGGGAAAAAAAGTGTGACTTTGATTCAAATAAATACAGTTAATTATAAAACATAAAATTTTGACTTCTCTTCATTTTGAGTAAATTTCTTATTCTTTAGTTTAACTCACATATGCCTTTGTAATACTTACATAGAATTCTTATTGTATATGTTTTTATAGACTAAATTCAAAGATTGAACCAGTTGGCTCTTGTTGTACATTAGTCACAGATGAAATTTTGAATTCTAATCCTGCAATTATTGATCCACAAATTGCAATGCTTCTTTATGGTGAGTGTCTAATATCTGAAATGCTGAAAAATTAGCTTATTTACAATCAATAAATGTTACTGTATTTAATTTTCCAATAGTTTTCATGTAATGCCATTGAAATTTCTAGTATAAAGCTTAATTTAATTAAGTGATATTGTTTCTGAATTGATATACTTTTGTTGTTTAGCTTACAAGGTAATCAAATTTTGATATTTGATTGTCTTTATTTTCCTCTGCAGGAACTATAGTTCTTGATACCATTTGCTTAAATGAGACTGCACAGAGAGTGACTGAGAAAGATAGGAAGATTGTAGAAAAATTGGAGACTTATCTTCCTGGAGTCAGTAGAAATGAAGTATTTGATACTTTGCAGAAAGTTAAATTTGATGTATCTAGTAAGTTAAAACAATATTTTTAAAAAAGTATAGGTTTAAACAAGAATTTCAAACCTTGTTTAAATTTGTAAATTTAGTAGTAATTACATTGTAAAATTTCTTTTAAAATGTATGTTTGTGGAATATTTTTTAGAGAATCTTATTTCAGTTTACACTGTAACAAATGAGGGATATTAAAGGGAGCTTAAGTTAGAGTAATTCTAAAGTAATTCTTCTGAAGTTTTTATTTGCTTTTTGAGTATAAAGACATATATGTAAAAAAAACATTCAAATTCATCCTCTATTTTGAAGCGTCTGTGATCACCCACCCCCACCCCCCGCACACACACCTTCCTCTTGAATTATTTATAGGTAATATGTGAGGGGGATTTTTTATAATATCCATCCTTTCATAAAGCTTCTATGTTTATTATTGTAAATGTTGTGAGATACATTCCAAGCATGGGTTTGATATTTAAAGGAGGACTTCATTGTAGGCTTTATTTTGTGTATATTTATAATGAATTAAGGGTAATTTAGTTTATTATCATACTTTTGATTTTATTTTTATACAAAACTAAACTCAGTAGTGCAACAGCCCAAGAGTGCCAAGGCCTACTGTGCCCATGCTTGGTCAGTTGGACACGAAATCCCCAGTGTTTTGTTCCCAAGTAAGTTTGCTACTCATTTATTGACCCACTGAAGGAATGAAAGGCTGAGTCGACCTAGCCTAGCTGGGGGTTTGAACCCTGAACCTGTAGCGTGGAAGTGCAATATGCCACCTCCCAGCCACTAAGCTTCGATTTTATTTTTTAGGAATGATAAAATTAATAAGAAAAATGAATTAGATGGAATGCATTTCATAAGGGTATTTGATACATGGGTCAATATACCATTTTTATTCAAATCTAAGCTTCCATTAATTCTAAGCTATACCCCAAATTCTCAGCACATTTTTGTGAAAAAATAAAATAGTGTAAAAAGGTTTACCAAAAATATACAATGTTTACGAAATCATAAAAAATTTAATTGGAACAAGTAAAAAGTTAATAAATAATTTTACCAGTATTAAAAACTATTAAATACATTCACAAACCTGTTATTGCTCTGACCATCTGTATCATGTTCAATTTTCCCCATATTACAAATTTTTCTGCTTTTGTTTCTAATCCACACTATTTTCAATAGCATTGACATGGAGAAAAAAAAGAGTGGTTTAAATTCAAATTATATACAGTATTTTTGTCATATTGGTTTGATTCAATGTGTCATTTTTCTTAATAAAAATATTTTCCCATTGAAAAGTAAAATGGCCGAGTATTTAGTATTATTGGAATATTGAGCAATTATTTTTCCCCTTTAATTTAAATACTTTTCCTATATTTTTAAAAAATAATTATCTTAAATATTTATTTGCATTTGATTTGACTGAAATAATTATTTTCTTGCCTGGAATGTTTTTTAACCCAAATGTAAAATGATCCAAATAACATTGAAATGTTGATTAAAAATTGTTCATTTCTGTTTAAATAATTTTTAAAGAAATTTCATTCATTTTTTTCTAATATTTTATTTGAAATAATTGTTTTAAAATCTAGTTATACGCATTATATTTATTTTGTGAAAGTTATTGAATTATTTATGTATTAATGCTAGATTACTTTGTAATCTTTCTGTATACTTTAAGTAATTGTTATACTTTTTAAATAATTTATATATTTCTATCCAAGTTTTACTTTAAAGTTGATAATTAAAATTAATAATTTTAAATTTGACATTTTACAAAATCTTAGACAGTAAGAAAAGGTTATAAACTTACATTTTTGGTTTATTTCCTCTTAAAATTTTAATATGTTTATACTTTGCTATTACATTGAAATGTATTTGTTTTAAATACAGATTATTAAATTTCTTTTCTTTTTTCCACTAGAATTAACTCCAGTGCAGTTGTTGTACAAGGACACGAAATTAATCTCTGACAATTCGACATCTATTGCTTTGGTTTCATTTCCTACTCTCATTCAGGTATTTTTTAAAAATCTAATATTATCCCCCTCACACACACTTGCTTCATATTTTATTTAACTCTTACTGTGGTGTACTTTTTTAGGATGTTCTGCAAGAAGCATCTTTTCTTGATGCTCTTGATGATATGGCTTCCTCCAAAAATCTCAATTCAATCATAATACTCGGGCTGAAAGTGGCCGAGGGTCAGTCTGCGGTTCGCAGACAGATTGCTGTCTATGACAGAAATCCTTCTTCTTTAGAAAAGGTAAAATGCCATATTTTGTTTCTTTGGTGATGGAATGCTATGATTATTTATGTAGCATATATATTATGAAATTTTTCTTTAAAGCTTTATTTTTAATTAGCATTTAGAAATTTCAATTTATTTCTGATTGCTAAATATATTTTATTGTTAATTAAATTATTTGCTTTTTTAAAAAAATTCTGTAATTAAATGTATGAATCACGTGATTAACAATTATAATTCAATTTATGATTCTTGTATAGTTTTAACTTTTGTGAAAAAAAATACCCACTGCAGGCAAAGTAATCAACATTTCTTTGAACAAACATTTATTGTTATTAATATAAGGATTATGTACTACACACACACACACACCACACTTTTGCATATTGGATTAAATGTATTACTGATAATAGTTGATAAATAGGCATGAGCTCTTTTATATTTATTATTTGCTATTAATGTAATTTAATTTTTTATAGATATCCAAATATCTTCAAAAGTTGGAAAATCCTAGTCTAGCTCTGAGACAATTACCTCTCTGTGGCTTTCCTCTGATGCTATTTGAACAAGGAAATATTGCTTTGACTCGAAAATTTGTATTGCCTGCAATGCAGAATTATTTAAAATTTGATCAGTCAGGTACAAATTAATAGTATTTCTAAATTGTAAGACTTTAGTACATGTTACTGTTAAAAATTAACCATGAGTATGTAACTTCTGTAAAAGATCAATATGTGCATTAAATATATGTATACTAACAAACTTTTTTTGTCATTTTTATTTGAATTGTTTTAGTTGTGTATTTGATAAATGAGTGAATCACTTTTACATGCTGTAAAATTTCCAATTTTATCATCCTAAATATACTTACGCAGCTGTGTTTATATATAATCCTGAATGGTAATGCTTATTTTTTAAAACTCACTTAAGTAAATTTTAAATAACATTCTATTTAACTTAGATTAAACGTATCTCACAAGTGTAACAAATTTAAAACAGACACAATATTTTCAGTTTTATCAGTAAAGATGATATAATTTCATTGTAACAATACAAATCTAATGTAAGAATGGTAAATTGTAAAAAGAATAGTGCTCCATGTTTTAAAATTATTTTTGGTTCTCCATAGCATGGCTTGAATAAGATTCAAAAATGGAGATGATAAACTTTTAACTGTCAAAATATTTCTAGTTAATGTGCATTTAATTTCATATGATAAAGTTAGAGGAATAAATCACTCCTTTGAAGATGCTGAATATTTAGAGCTTGAAAGTTCTAAATCAAGATTGTCATTTGTTATGATATGGCAGAAGACATAGTGTCCATTTCATTTCCTGTTTACAGTAATTATGACCTAGTCCTCTGGGTTGTAAAGTTGCAGTTAGTGTAAGAAACACAGGGAGTATATCCCATAAAGTCACAGTTAAATTTAGAAATGTAGGAAACTATATTTGCATTATCTCGGACAGATTCTATTTGATTCTGTTTTAATTTTAAATTTTGGAAACCCTATCCCCCGGCTATATTTTTAGTTGTTCTTAATGACTCATAAAGTAATTATTGTTTGACAAAGAATCATAATATTTTTTTTACTTAATAACATAATTACTATTTAGGGAGAGCACATGATCTTTATTATCAACTTAAAGTACTTTATATTTGTTTATTATCTAACATAATTATCACAATATTATTCATGCCTGTATTTTTTTTTAATCTAACAATATGTGTATGCATCTAATTGATTCTAATAATTTTTTAAGTTAAATTTATAGGATTAAAATTTCTTTGAATTGTGTAGTTTAGAGATGAACACCTGTGATTTTTCAAAACAATTAAATACAATTTCTGAAAATTTCATTGTTTAATTTTTCCCCTTGAATGTTAATTATGTTGGAGAATTTTGGTTTAAGTCAAATAGATTTTATGTTGGTTGTTTGTGAAACCATGAGCAAGCACATTTTATGCATATAATTATCGCATCAATGTAATTTATACATTAACTTCTGTTTTAACTAGTATACGTTCTTGCTGTCTTAAGATTCTGAGAAAATGATCTATTGTTTCTCAACTAGTATGCATTGTTTAAAAGAAATAAAGTACATTTCAAATAAATTCACTGCTCTCTTATTAAATTATTGAAAAGCTTAATGCAGTGAAATCCTAGGAGAGCCCACACCCTTGGCGACAAACCGAAAAAAGCGCCAAGTCAGAACAAGATGGCGCCAAGCGAAACTGACAATGGCATCAGGGGAATATAGCGGGATAAGGTGGATGCGTAATGAAAATATATGTAAACAATACAGAAATTAAACATTTAAGATAAAAAATATAAAAACAGTACTTACTTTCTCACTGCTGATCTTTTCCGAGTGAAGGATACAGCGTAACAACAGATTTTAAAAAAGCCTTAAAGGTCTCATCGCTAAGTGAATGATCGTGTGAGCGCCGCCATATATATTCTGTGAGGTAATGGTTGAACATATATTCGGAGTGGCTGGTACGATTTCGAAGAAGGCGTTTTATTGCCGACCATGTTACATCATGCCGATCATTACATTTAGGACATTCATAACTCGAAGCAATCAATCCTTTCTTCATACACCATTCAATCAATTATTCCTTACCTTTTGCATTCAACAAAGTAAAAAATTCTTAAGTATATTCCCTCACACACGCAGCCAGCCCGGAGCCCAACAACAAAATGAAATTCGAAATGCGCGCCCACAAAATACGAAAATGCTAGAAATAGTTAGGGTTGCCATATGTAGTGTTTAAAAGTAGGATTACCAAGATGGCACTATTTTCACCAACCAAAGTAATTCGCACCAAGGGTGTGGGCTCTCCTAGGAGTGAACCGCTTAATGCTATATTTGAAAATTTTCAAAATCAAATGAAAAGAATTTTTCTTCTCACGTAAACATAAAAAATTAGTATGAATCAAAACAATCTATTATACATTTATGCTGTATTCTAAAGTTTCAGTTATTTTATTGAGAAATTATGCTTATTTCTAAAAGTTGTGCGGATGTGTTTGATTTTCACATAAATTTTTACGTCATTCACATTCATAGAAAAAATTTTTATAATTCCTTATTGTCTTTGTAATAAAGATAAGTTGTATAATCAAAGGAATTACTACACCATAGCTCTCCAAGCATTTCAGAATTTGATCATAATTACACTGCTGGACAATTGCTAAGGACGGATAACACTATCATCCATAGCAACCACAAAAAGAAAGGAAGCAAAATGTGGAAAATTAGAATAAGTGTGGGATATTAGTAAGAAGAAGTTTGAGTATGCAAATTTTTTTTCCACGTCTGTTCATCACGTGATAGCGTTCATAAGAGCTTTAAAGGTTTTGAGGCGTGTGGACAGTTGTTGCTTCAAGTCAAAGTTTTACAGGAAAGATTTAATAGACGAACTTAAAATTTTTGGCATGTCTTCCCGACATCACATAGATGATTTTATGCGTGGCCGAATTATTGGAAAGATCGAAGAAGGGCGAAAAATAACAGATGTTGCCAGGGAGTTCGACATCGCTCAGAGTGTTGTTTCATGGCTGTGGAAGTAATTTAAAACTATGGAATGTGTAGTAGACGGCACGGGGGAGGTCGTGTTAGAAGTACGACGCCTGCAGAAGACAGATATATCGTCCTATCAGCAAAAAGGAACAGGCACATTACAGCTCAGCAGGTGGCAAATCAGTTTCTTGCTGCCTCAGGAAAGCAGATCTCCCGAAAAACTGTTGCCAGACGTTTGGGGGGAGGAGGACTATACGCACGCAGACCTATTGTGTGTGTCCCATTGACCAGACAGCACCGTACTGCCCGTTTGCAATGGTGTCGTGAGCATCACAATTGGACTGAACAGGACTGGGCATGCGTACTATTCTCGGATGAGAGTAGGTTCAGTCTGTCATCGGATTGTAGACGCCAACTGATCTGGCGCAAGAGTGGTACTGCTTATCATCCAGAAGATATCCAGGAAAAGGACCGATATTCGACATGCAGTATCATGGTGTGGGCCGGCATCATGATCAATGGCCGCATGCGCCTACATGTGGTTGCAAATGGGACTATGGCGGGCCAACGATACATTGATGAAGTTCTACTTCCTCATGTTCGTCTTTTCCGTGGTGCTGTCGGTGATAAATTTGTTTTTATGGACGACAATGCAACATGTCATCGAACACTCGCTGTTCAGGATTGTCTAGACAGCAAGGGTATTCAACGTCTCGTATGGCCAGCACGTTCTCCAGATGTAAACCCCATTGAAAATGTGTGGAACAAGAACACCCTCATCCGTGCACTCACAGAGGAATGTTATAAATTGCCTCAACAGCTGCTGGATAATGTTGTGCAAAGTATGGTACGACGTGTGGAATGTTGCATCACACTCCACGGTAGACATATCCTGTACTGATACCTTTCTTTAAGGTGCCTGCTGACTTTTAGATGCATTGTTCCATTTCTCCGTACGCAGATCAAATGAACATTTTTTTTTTCTTTCAGATGTTTCACAGCTTTTGTACTTTCCAGAACAATAAATATTCTTTATTCTAATGTCTGAACAGTGTGGCAACTATATTTTATCGCCTCATGTCTCGCTTAATGTTATGCTACATAGCAATTTGTGATCCGTCCTTAGCAATTGTCCAGCAGTGTATTAATTTATACTGTTGAACTGAGGGGTAACTAAAATGTTTGCTTTGGGCTACTTTCTTGAAAATAAAAGAATGATTTTGCCCATTGTAGAATTAAGCGTTGGAGTCTAAATGTGTCACTCAACAAGATAAATTCAATAACATATCAAGAAAATGAGTTTGTTTAATAAAAGGTTAAGAAATTGACAAGTGACATAAATTTGATAAAACTTTAACTGAGAATTAATGATTCTTAATTAAATTGCTTGGTTCACACTTTTGTTATAATCATATTAAGAAAAGAATTTCTAAAAAAATTCAAGGTATCTTCAAATATAATTGAATATTTTAAACGTTTCTAAAAAAACACAAGTGTGTAAATAACTATAATTTTCTGAAGAAGAAACATTAGAAATTATGTATAAATTTGGTTCTCAGTTTTGAACATTGTATAGTTTTCAGCTTTTATGAAAAATGATACATGTATGAATAAGAAGAAAAATTGTTTGTTTTTTAAGTCTGGTCTGTATAAATCCTTAGAATAATTTAGCTATGTTTATTAAATTGTGTATCTGTACCCTTTTTAATTCTATCTATAACTGCATACAACAATTAAAAATAATTTGTGGAAAATAAAACCATTTTATTCTATGAAGATGGTTTAAAACTATTTTTAATTAGGTGTGTATTTATAGGATTAATGTTATTTATTTATATGCTTCTGTTATATATTTAGTAGCTAATAGGCATATTGAAAATAAAATTGGTTTCATTGAGTATAAGCATTGCTAAAAAAACAGGTTACTATTTGAACTTTTATGATCTATTTTACTTTTTCTATTCAAATTTCTGCATTTTTGCTGTATTAAAATAAAAAAAGACTTTATAGAATTTTTGTTGGCTTATTGCTGTTATCTTGGGAATGTAATAATATTAGGTTCTCTGAGAAAACATCTTATGTTTAATTTTCTTAACTTATTGAAAGGAAGAACTGCAGTTTTTTAAGACACAATTGTCAATATTTTGTAATTTCAATGTCCTTTTATAGAATTTTTTTTTGTCATTTAGATATATTTGTTAGCATAACCATTATTTTCAATATTTTCATTATTTTACTTTAATAATCACTGCATAAAAATTAAATTTTGCTTACAAATACTTTGTTTTACACTCATAATCTTCAAGTATTTCTATTAACTCTCTTGCTGCACATCCCGCAATTTCCACGGGTAAGCATTTTTTCGACTATTTAGCTGTACAAACCCTGCTGCTCTTGTTTATGTTTTCACTTGCGTTTTTTTTAATATTTTGATCTAATTTTATATTTTAAAATAAAAACTTTTTTACTAAAATTTTTTGTATTTTTTAACTCTAAAATGTAGATTTAATATGTAGATTTGAAATACATAATACAGCCATGCGCAATTTTTGAACCTACTTTGCTAAAATAAAGACACACAGTGAAAGGGTTAAATCAGAAACATATTTTTAAGTTATTTATTCAGATGTAAAATATGCTTCAAATTATTGTTTTAGTCTAATTTTAAAGAATGAATTTTTTTTTTCATCTCAAGGATTTTTGTAATATACATAAAATAAATAATTTTATTAAGAATTTTTTTTTTTTTTTACTTTTAAAAAAATAGTAAGGCATTCTTGTATATTAACCCCATACCAGCAGTTTGTCATCAGTAATAACTGCTTTCTAGAGATTAATCACAAAAGATTTTGTAAGTAATGATAACATATTTGGTATTATGCTAAGAACAATAGCTGAATATTGTTCAAGTTTTCCATCAACATAAAGTTTATACATGAGTACCAATAAAGGTGTGAGTAATTTTATCAGACTAAATTCAATTGATTAGTTATGAATTATTTCAAAATTAGTAATTTGATCTTCGTTTATTGAGATAAATTCCTTGAATTTTAAATGAGCATTTCATTATTTTTTTTAAAAAAAAAAACTTTGCCTTTTTGCTTTAGGCTTAAAATTTCCATTGTTAGGATTTTTTAATCTTAAGTAAAGATAAGTATGTAACTTATAACTGATATTTTACCTTAAAATGCATGTACTTTATATTTAAAAGTTCTTCAGACCAGAGTCATTTAAAATCTTAATTTTATTTACTTTTTTAGTGAATAATTCAGGTAATATCTTTGGATTTCTGTGTGTGTGTGTGTGTATGTGTGTGTTCTAGTTTTGATAAGTTTTTCTATTAGTCACCAAGAGGTTTTAGCTACCAATAAATAGGTTAGCTAATCACTTGATAATTTTATTTGTTACAACTTATGCCTGGTTTCATAAATCATGAACTTAGTTTTCAAAGTAAATTATGCAAATATGAAATTTTCTTTTTAATGTTCTATTCAATAGTATTAATTTTTGTAATAACATATCCCTTTGGTGGCTAGGAATAATTAAATGTATTTTGGTTCAAGGTTATATCAAGTAGTGTGCTAGTTCAATTGCTGACTTCATCTGATAGCCTGTGTTCATTTTAATTATTATATTTTATACAGTTAATATATTCCTATCTTATTTCTATGTAAATTGCTCAATTTTTACTATACATTTTTTCTCGTCTTTCTATGATTTTTTTTATTTACTTGATACTTTCTGATTAGCATATCTTTGTTTTCAACATTCAGTATATCTTGTTTGTTATTAGCATATTGTTAAGTTCTCATGAGGCAGTAACAAACACACATAGACGTAAACACTAATTGTCATTTCACTGATGCCAATGAGAATTCCCCAACACACACACACCTCTTCTTTTTGAAGAACATTTCTTTAACAAATCATAAGTTTTGAGTTTCCTAACCAATTAAAGAGTAAAAACCAAACATTTTATATAGCAATACAAAATTATGAAAATTTACATTCTATAGAAAATTATGTTTCCAAAAAAATCAAGATTTGAAATATATTCTAAAAACTGCAAAAATAGTGTCAGGTTGTAAATGTGCACCATTTGATTGTTGTTTCTTATTAAATGCTTTGGGGGTGGGAGGTCATGAATAGAATAATGCCAATAAATTGAAAAACTGATCAAAAAATTTTTGCCAAATTTTTGACTTTTCATAAGTATGTGGATGATCAGAACGTGCTTTATATTTCTTTGAATAACATGCTTATGTTAATTGATAATAAAGCATCTAATTTGTATAAATCTAACTCTAGAAACATTCATAATTGCTTATACTGGTTTTTTTTTTTTAACCTTAATATTTGACAAATTATTTTTCTTATATTCTTTAACTGCTTTTAAGCAGTAAGATTAACAACAGATTGTCATATTTTTGTGTTTATACATTTTTCATTTTAACATTGATATATTTATGAAATATTAAGTTATAAATAAGTGTTAAAAATGTTTTTTTGGATTTATTGAAATTTTATTCTTTCCAGATAATTCAGAATTGACTAATTCCTACAACAATTGGTAAGTATTTCGATTATTTTAAAAGTATTTTCTATATATGTGTATATATAATACATTGTTGAGTTTATAGAATGGAGAAATTGAACATCCTTAATAACTTCTGTAACTTTTTTTTGCATCTGAGCAAAATTTGTATCATTAATGATAGCTCAAGCAAAACTAAATACTAAATTATTAATCTAGTGCCTTATTTAGGTGTTTTTTTTTAATGTATTTTTTCTGTTTGTCTAATTTTTGTTAAGTTAACCTAAATTTTAAGTTTTGTGATTTTCTATTTGAAGGCTTTCAATTTACACCAGTTTAAAAAATACTTTTAAAAATTATGATAATTGAATTATTTTCCATTCTAAAAATGCAAAACTTTTTCAATTATGGTCTTTATAAATAGAATTGTGTTAATACTTTGAAATAAAAGTGCATTTTAGAAAAATTAAAACTATTTAACCCTTTCGTGGGCCATTTATTTTTCTTTTGAATTCCTCCCAGTTTGTTTTATTAACAATTTTAGCAATAACATTTAAGGAAACTCATTTTATTTTGAAAAATTTTATTTTTACATTTGAATTTCAGGGGTGGGAAGTATATTTAGTTTTTCTTTTCTTTTCCTTGTGTGCTACATTTCCTACATTGGCTATAGTTGGAAACCATCTTTGGCATATGATTTCCAACACTGGCTAAGCGCACATCATTCAGAACTGCACACTTCTTTGCTTGGAAGCTAGAAGGACGTCCTTTCCTTTTTCTTGAGGAATATCTGTCTATTAGCTGACGAGCTAATGCTATACGGAATGTTAGCTAGTATAAATTTGTTTCTTTTGTTCACTTGCCACAGTATGAAACTATTTACCATGCCAAGGTGAATAAGAAAATAAAAGATACGATGCACCATTTTACAGATCTTCTTCCTATTTGGTATCTTTCCTTTCTTTATAATAATATTAGATAGCTACTGGCACAAAATGTACAGAAATAATAAAGTGTTATTACAATAAAAACAGTGTTTTACTCACGTTTGCAGCAGAATCGTTGAGCAGTACAAATGTCGCATCAAAACAGATGTAGTAGGACAAATCTCACATAAAGCTTTCAAACATTCAAAACCAAAATTGCTGCCAATTCCATTCAGTCGATTGAACACTAGATGGTAGCACAAAACTGAAGCGGGAAATTGTATTCCCACCCTTCTAATAGCAGCATCAATGTATTATAATGGGAATTGCATTTCCCACAGGCATATTTTGTAGGATCTTGTAAGTGGGAAGTAATCTTCCCATGACCCACGAAAGGGTTAAGCAGAACCCTGGATCCCCTCTCCCATGCTGGTTCTTTATTGAATATTTCTTAACAGGAATTCCATGATTTCAGGGTCTTAGGTGTAAATATGGCCTCAGTAAATAAAAAAAATGGGGGAATTAATAAATATATAACTTTATGAAACATTTTTGTATGAAATACATAAAAAAAGGGTCATTCAATCTGTATAGTAAAATGAATAAATGTATTAATTTTTATAAAATTAAAATTAATGTAACTGTATTATGCTTGCTTTATTTCAACTAAAGTGATTTTGCTTAAATTATCTTTTATAGACATCAATGTTTGAATATGTTTTTAAAAATATGGATTAATAGTGTGAATGTATATGAATATTAGTTTTAAGCTACATTTAGTGCTCAAAATTGAAACTTCATAAGTAAATTTTAATTTTATGTACTAAAACTTGTAACAGATGTCCATTTATTAATATGCAAGATGTTTATTGTATTTATTAAAATAAAGCTCTGTGCCTTGTTGAAATGCCTTTAGTGGCACTACTAATTAACAGTATGTCTTAGCTGATAATTTGCAGACATTAGTAGATGAGTGGTCGCGACTGGCATTGTTTCTGTTAAATCAGGGGTAATAAACCTTTTTATCTTGCCGGGCCACATACATATGTTAGCTATTTCATGAGGGCCGCAACATGAGGATTAATTGGGGGGTGGGAGAAATGCAATGCTTTTAAGACCAAGATAACATAGAAAATTTAAAATGTGGAAATTAATCAAAATATCAAAACTCCTATTTTTTTGGGGGGTAATTATTATTTTTTTATATTTTTTATTTTTGTTACTGAATTTTTCTAAATTGGAAACATTTAAGAATCACTCTTTCACAATGTCTGCATCAGCAAACGGTTTCATATGATTACCAATAATATAACAAATTTCATAGAGGGTCTTTGTTATCGCTGTGACATTACCACTGACATTTTTTGCTGTTGTAAAGATTATTCAAGAAAGCCTATTTATCATCTCTTGAAAGAGATCTTCGAGGAAAAGTGTTATTGAACATTTCCTGTGTATTTGTTTGTTTTTTAAATACGCTTTTATGACAAATCAAACAATTACTGAAGCATGCTTGTTTTTCACTACAAAATAGTCAACTTCTTGAAACAATCTATTTTCTTCGAATATTTTTCGCTTGTAAGATATGAAAGATAGTTAAAAATTAGTTCCACTCATAAAATGGTCGCTACTCCACTGTTATGTATTATCACTTATCAGGAAAAAAATATTAATTCGAACCCATATGACATCAACAGCAAAAAGCAAAATTGATATATTTGATTTTTAAACAAAAAATTTCCTACTAAATTTTTATAAATAAATGAATTTCTTAGAGCAATGGGCCACTTATAAAGGCCATGTGAGTCGCAGGTTGAGTATTGCTGTGTTAAATCTTGGTTTTGAGTTCTAGTTCCACTTACAACCTGCTATGCAAAGGAGTTGATGCATGTTCTAGTTCAGGTGCTGTCCTTGTCACTTGACCATGGTTTAACATTGGGAGCTGGTCATCATTGGCCATCATGTTGCTTCAGTTTGTTAATTAACAATCAGTCAATCAAGCTGACAATTTGCAGATACTTTTATAGAATCCTGGATTTTCCATTTTCAGATGTATGAAGCACCTGCGTTATTTATTAAGAAACATTAAGAGGAGAAAAACATTAAATATATTTCTGTATTAATATTTAAAAGAAATATAGTATTAAGTCATTTAGCAGTTTTTCACCTACTGTAAAATCCAGCATATAACACACACACCCTTTTTTGCAAAGGAACCTGAAATACATGTGTGCAATGCTCATTTGTTTTGAAGTATTATTTCAAGCCTTTAAAAAAATAGTATATTTTTAGAACTTCAAGTATTTCAGTCTATGTAGAGCTCTAATTTTTTTTGTATGCTCATCTTTCTTTATTTTTAAAGCCAACATGCACCCGTAAATTTCAATCTTGTTTTCTGTATTGAAAGTGAGTGCTATGCACCAGATTGTACAGTACATCTGTAATAAGCAATTGCACTTAAATGAGAGAAATTCAAACATTGACTATCTAAAATGTAATTGTATTGTATGATTATAAAATTTTCTTTTAATCTTTTCCCAAGTTCATGTTTTAATTAAATTTACTATATGAAATTAATTAATCAATTGTTAACATCATTTTCAAGTTTTATATGCATTATTAACAATGGTCAGTAACAATGAAAACTTATGAATTAAAGGTCTTTCTTTTCCCTTCTTTTGACAACTGTTCAATTATGGAAATTTTTGAAGTTACAATGGACTAAATTCATGTGACATCATAGTCACATGATAACTGAGCCACGTGTTTCTGGCCAATCACTTCATAAATTAATGTGACGTCATAATTATATCATAAATATAATCGCGCGTGTCCAGTCGATTAGTTCATGTGCTTCACTGTTGCCTACTTTTGCTTTTTGCAGAAACTTTCTTATAGTACATATTTCTCAACGATATAATAACGCACATAGTTAAACAAAATGCACTTAATTTAAAAGTATTCTTATAATGTAAGTATTCTTTTTAATTTTGCAAACTATTTAAGATTTTTAACACGTGAACTCTTTACCCAATCATCAAATTTTAAATGTTATCTAAACTTTACAAGTAGAACAACTAGTATGTCAATTTTTAATCAATGGGAAACACGTGATTACCGTTATCATGTGACCATCATGAATTTAGTCCATTGATAAACTTTACCATGTGGACTAATTCTACAAAATTTAAAATTATTCCTATTATATATAAACTTCAAAATATTCTTGAAAATTACTGAAGAAAAATATAAGAAATCATTACTATTAAAGAAAAGTAGTTTTTCTTCAGTCTTTGATAGTGATCTTTTAAATTGTTTACAATTTAGTTACTTTGTTTAACGTTTAACAAGTTAATAAATTGCAAGTTCATTAATGAAATAAGTTTAATAGTTTCTTTATGGAGTTTTTTAGAAAAAGAAATTAAACATTTGCTACACACTTTATTTTATATTTCACTGATTGTTAAAATATTATTGATTGATGCAATATTTGTCATTAAATATAATAAAAATTTTATTAGTCTTAAATAAATTTTAAATTTTATAGTTTCAGAGATTATTATTTTTAGAAAAAAATTCTTATTTTATGAATGGCATATTCTGCTTTGTTTTTAAATATTTTATCTATATTTCTGGGGGTCCTTTTGTATAGATATTGTATTACATTTTGTATAGATATTGTATTGTACATTCAATGTAATTACTATTTTAAAATATATTTTTATACTTTCACTTAATGTAAGAAATTTTATTTACCTTTTGTAGTTATAAATATATGACATCTTTTGAAAAAAATTTTTTGAGACATATATATTCCTTGTAAGTGTGATCTGATACACATGTATATTTTTGCATTTACCTTTTTATTTCGTTTAGCTTTGTTTCAGCAATCATATGCAATATTACAACTTATGAAGAGTATGATATATTTTAAGATGACTTAGTTTACTTTTGCTATGTATCATTGAAAATGCCCCCACATGATTAGAATGATTGATTATAAATTTTAAGTTTGAGTTTTCAAAGAATTTAATTTTTACTTTGTTGTCACACCAAGAAATGGAATTGTAGTTTAACTGTTAAATTTGCACCTTTCTTTTTGTCATGCAGTGAAAATGAAATCTCTAAGAATACAGATGCTGGGGACATTTATGAAATTGAAGAATTTCCTGATGAGATTATTCCAACATATCAGGCAGAACCTGTTGATTTTCCTGACAGTCCTGATCATTCAAGACTTCTAGAAATTTCAGTTCAAGTAAGTCTATATGAGAATATTTTAAAAACTTAAAGTGTATGTATACATAATAGGGTGTAAGGCATTCTAATTTTTATATATATCATGAGGTGTTTTTTTACTAGTGTAAAATCTTATTTTTTATTTTTATGAAATCAGAAAAATGTCGCAAACCAATGTAACATTACCCAGTAATGTATTCTAATTGGTATAAATTTGGCTGGAGTCATACCATCTTTCATGGTCAATGGTATATTACACATGTATTGGTCTTTCTTGCAAAAATATCAAAGCTCATTTTCTTTTCTAGAGTCCAGGGCAAGTGTGCTTGATATCTGAAGATGATGATTTTGAACTAAAAAAGGGCAAGTTATTTATTTATATCTTCAAAGCTTATTTTCCCTTAAATATTTAAAACAGACTGCATTTAACAATGTTTTTATGTGATTTTTTCTGATTTATTTACAGGTTATTTTATTCAGTTTTGCCTTTTTTATTATTATTAATTTCAATTTAAATATTTTTACTTTAAAAATAAATATTAAGTTGTTTTAAAAATATTATGTTCTTTACTTCAGACGTTTGGAAGTAGCAATGTTTTATTTTCAAATCCTGCATAATTAGAATTTAATGATTTTTTTTCTCTCTTCATGAACAAAAGCTGAAATACTATGTGGTTTACTTCATTCTGCTAGAATATTTGTTGAAATCTTTTTCTGTTTGTAATCAAAAAAGAAGCAAATTTTCCTTGTAATATTGAGTTATTATCATACAAAATTTTTCTTTGTCCATCTAAACCAGAGGTTCCCAAATTTTTTTGCTTCATAGACCCCTTGACAGGTTTTTTGGTTTGGGGTAGACCCCTATTTACGTAATATTAAATTTTTGCAAATTCATCAACTTAAATGGGTTTTTGACAGCAGGTATAGAGCTGCATCCTTAAAAAGATTTAAATTTTTAACTGTAGTGAAGTATAGTGTTTAAAAATTAAACACATGTTTATTAATTAAATTAAAATGTAACTGATTAATTCACATGTGTCTTCTTAATTTTCAAACACTATTTTTATCAATTATTTAATTAAAATTTAATTAATGCATTAAATAACTGATAAATAAAATAACTGAGCAACTAACAAAGGCTTTTAGTGGGAGGGATGAATCTGGGGATGCAATATCAAATTTTCAGCATTTGGCATCAATTTTGTCTGGTTTAACCCTAAATATGTCCTCGGTTAATAGTGTCCAGTCTTTTCTTCTTTCTTTTTTTGTTTTGGAGAATGGCAAGCGCAATGAAAAACTCCTTCTCAATCGGAAAAAACAGTTAAAAACTTTCTCAAGGTATTCCATAATACGGAATAAATAACAGGTATATCTTTTTAAAGCCAAAATTATTGACATCCGTTTATAAACTTAACTTTAAGATCTTAGTTAGTGCCTATTCCTAGTATCTAGTTCTTGTAATCTGACTTTTTTTTTTCAAAGTGACCATATGAATTTATTGCCTATTGTGGTATTACGATAGTCAAAACATTTTCAAACCTAGTTTCAAAATAAAAAAAAGGGGCATTTAAATGTTGAATGTAGGTCACATTTTTCCTGGCAGATTGTCTGTGACAATTGTGAAACTGGGAAAATTTGAGATGTCCAAAATTGTACTCCTTTAGCTTAATTCTGGCACACACAAGAAAGGCTGAAATGTGATCCTTGTTTTTAAAAAAATTATGCTGTCACCTTGAAACTGAAAGTTAACCTCATTAAATTTAGTAAATAAATCTATTAAATAGGTAAGTGTCTGGTTTCCACTTGATTACATTTCCTTTTAAAATTAAAATCACAATCTGGTTTAATGAGAGCCACTATTGTAGACCCCCATTTACGCCTCATGGACCCCCAAATTATTTTTTTGCTGGCGTGGACCCCTTGGAGGTTGCCATAGACCCCTGGGGGTCTATGTAGACCACTTTGGGAAACATTGATCTAAACTTAATAAAAGTAAAATTATTCCAAATTTTTTACTACATATCCAAATTTTTAATCACTTATTTAAAATGTGTTCATTTCAGTTAATCTTAATATAAAGGCTTAATTAAAGCATTGTTTGATATAAAACTATGCACATACCATTTATCTTGTTTCTAAATTTCAAAAGACTACAGTAATATTATCTGAATGACTTTTTTTAATCAATAGGAAAGATTGATATCAGCATGGAAAAATAAAATCTATAAAAAGTAATTTGTTGTTTATTTAAATTCATTTGTGTAGTTTTTTAATTTTGTTATTTTGCAAGAATTTTTATTTTTAAGCATTTTGTAATTGAACTCTCCTTCATATATTTTAATTTGCCAAGAATACCTAGAAGTCAATGTGATAAAATAATTTTTATTTCATTATACAATTTTTCATAAAATTGTAACAAATATATATGCTAATAATTTGAATGGAAAGTTTTTCTATATGGGGAAAAAAAAAATTTTTGTACTTACAGACGTTATGGTATCAGAAGGGACTGGTACTTTGAAGAGAATTGCTGTTAATCCCAAAGTTCTGGAGAGCCAATTCATTGAGGATGATCAGAGAAGTCTCTCCTCTCTCAGCAATAGGAGTGATGCTTTCTCTCAGTCTGAAGACATCATTTTGGATGATGATGCTGCCACAATTGAAGATCTGGATGACAATTCTGATTGTGATTCAGGTCAGAAGTTAATATTGTTTTCCATGTACACAAAAAAATTTTACTTTCAGTTTAATAATATATTTTAATTAGTCATTTATAGCAAAAGGCATGACATATTGATGTTAATCATTTTTGCCTTGCGACTGATATTGGAATGTGTTTTACTATTGCTGTATGTGTTGTGGCTAAGTAACTGTAAATTGTCCCTCCAAGTTTGAATGCTTAAGAATAAAGATAGAATTTTTGAACTGCTCTCTTTGTCAGAGTAATTTAAAAATTAGCTCCACTTCACATCAACAACACAGACAACTTTAGCTCCAGCAAATCAATTTTTATTTAAAGGTCACAATCATATATCTCTAATTGTTTATTTAATTTTTTAATTATTAATTTTAATTTTCTCATATTTCTTATTATTTTATTAAACTACCCCTCAATCATGGCAAACCATCCTCTAATGCTCAACAATAACCTTTATGATAGGAGATTAAGACCTCATCAGAGATCATGTGCCCCAATAACCATTCAACCATTTTATTTTCCTGTGTCTGACTACATTATTCCTGTTTGGGCAAAAGATTAAAAAGTTTGCTCTAAAATTATAGATTTATGCAATGGCTATCACTGAACCCTCTCTGCCAGGCAATAATGTAAGCTTCAATAGTCACAATAGCCATTCAATGGTGAAATCACGTCATTTGAATTGAAAATGCAGTCCTAGAAAAGTAAAGGATTAAAAATCTATGAAATTCATCCATTTTATTTAGGAGAGAATGTTGGGAAGTGTCATAGAATCTCACTTCTCTTTACCAGGAAATGCTATGCTATTTGAGGTATATTTTGTAACACTGAGCTGTGAAGTTAATTAGTTTGAAATTTTATATTAAAAAATTTTAGTCATTAACAGTATTAATGCTTTACTACTTATTAAGTTAAAAAGTTCATAGTATTTAATGAATATTATAAACAGACTACTGGTTATTTAAACTAAAAATATTAAGAACATTTCTTTTTTATCAATGTTATTAGTCATTTATTTTTTTAATACAGAAATAGAAATTTAAAGTTGTGAATTTTTAAGCAATATGATTTATAATTTTTCAATTCTTTATTTAGCAGTGGAATATTATTAATGGCTAAATGTGTTTGTGCATTTTTTTTTTAGATCAGAAAATATTTTATTGTTTTCTATTTTTAAAAGGATTTAATGCAATATTGGAGAAATGTTATTTTTCTCTGTTGAGGAACTGCGTTTTTAAACTTAAAATTTGTTTCTAATCTTCCTTTAATAAAGAGTATTGATATGTAATGGTTTGTGTTAAATAAAGGAGAATTTTGTGTTTTGATTTTATTTTTATTTGTTTTAGATCTTGATTCTCCTCTAAGTGATCCAATCCCTGAAATGTCTGCAGCTGAGGAATTTGAAGAAGAGCGTAGCTGGAAATCATGTACTGTGAATGGAGAAGACAGAAAGATTGACATGAAAGTCATTGAACCATACCGAAAAGTCCTTTCCCATGGAGGTGAACTTCTTTTTCTCAGGATTTGTCTCCTTATAACAAAAATTTCATCAACTTTTTTTCTATAGTTTTTATAAATTATAATAGAATAATAAGTATATATATATATATATATAAACTGTGTTTTAGAAAAAAAATAGCTTAAAATTTTCAAATTTGAATGTAATATTTTTAAAGCTTTATTGTGTTAAATTTATTCTGTTAAAGCTCTGTTAAAATTATTCTTCTTTCTCATATCCAGGTTACCAGGGTGATGGTAATGCAATCATCATATTCTCAGCTTGCTACCTACCAGATCGTAGTCGTAAAGATTATGAATATGTTATGGACAATTTATTCTTGTAAGAATGTTTTTCTCATTCTGAAAAATTTTGTAATCTGTAATAGTGTTATGTTTTAAATTTTCTTAGTATCATGTATAAAGTGGTTTCAAAATGCAGTTTAATCCCTTGAGCACCATATAGCATTAGTGGATACATGCTATGTATAGTGCAAAATCCCAATGTAACCTCTGGTGAATATATGGCTTATTTAGATGTACAACCAGTAACCAGCACAGGAAACATTATAAGGTAGATTTTCTTTTATTGAGATTGGATAAAATTACAAAAGTTAAGTTACAAAATGTCATGGTTCAAAAATTTGAAGAATAGGAAAATTATAATCAAAATTACAAGTTTTTGTGAAATTGTTTAAAATGTAGAGCAAAAGGCTTTTTCACATTCTTTACATAAGTGTATTACCATTTTTATTCCATTTCCTCATTTTCTTCATCACAAATAGATAAATCAGTATCAGAGTCGCTGTCACATTCGTCAGTTTACGACAAAAATTCTCATTCAGTATCACTTTCGTTAAAATCCAATGACAATGCCATATTGGCAAGAAGTAAAAATAAGCCACAAAAATAGTTATACAGACTTCAGAAAGTGAAACGAAATGCAAACAAACATGCGCCTTAGTCAGGGTAAAAAAATGGAGTCTACATCATAATGTCAAGATCAGTATCCCCAATAAGCGCAATCTGGTATGCAAGTGGGTTGTTGTAACAATAACTACTGAGGATATTGACATAAGTTTGTCATAGTTTATACCAAATAATGTGATGTGGGGTCTTTTTAATGCTAATGTTTTACTACAAATTTAATTTCAGATTTTTTACGGTAATTTTTCATTGCAGCTGTTTTGTAAAGTTGACTTTTTATCAAATGTGTTTGCTACTATATTTTAAAGTTTCTAATAAATCATATTGATAACATACTAAGCATTATGTGTTTTGTTTATGCTAAGGTATGTGATTGTGACTCTGGATGAATTGGTTGCTGAAGATTATATTTTAATATATCTCCATGGAGCCACAGAGCGAAGCAATATGCCGAGTTTTGGATGGTTAAAGAGGTGCTATCAGATGATTGATAGAAGGTTAGCATAAAAAATATGAAAAAATTTCATTCTGTCTATATGTGGATATATCTTTAATTTCATATTATTTAAAATACATTCCTTTGTGGTGGTTTCATTTTCCTTAAAATTAAAATATTGCTTCTTTTTGTGTTTAAATGAAAATTTAAAACTATGGAAGAATTCTTTCAAAGATGGAACTTCAATTAAAAATGTCATTAAAGGTAATCTTCCAAGATTAACTTTAACTTAAATCTTAACTTAAAATTAAGATTTTGTTTCAAGGAAAATTAACACCTGCAAAGTTCAGGGCTGTTAATTCGAATCCATGAATTTCATGTTTTATGTTCTTATGTATAATTCAATGTTCATCCAAATTAACTTTAAAAAAAATCTACACACATTATGCACTAACCAATTTTATTGTTTTGACTTTGCTAATGTTTGAAGAAACTTATATTGAATATTTCTTGTGATAATTATCTATAAATTAGAATGAATTCATCTAGTTATTTAAGGTAATTAAAATATTTTTCTTATTTAAAATTCTTTGAAATGGCTCTGATTTTATGTAAATAAAACTCAACATTATTTATTTCAAGGTATTCATTATTTTACTTTTAAATAATCTTTTAAATACTTTTTCCATCAAATGTCCTAATTTTTTATTTGTACTACAGACATTATATTTGAATTTTTGTTATTTGATTTTTCTCAGCTGTCTTAAAATCTTTTCTTAGGCTGAGGAAAAATTTGAAGGGATTATACTTGGTCCATCCAACTTTTTGGTTGAAGACAATAGTCATAATGACGAGACCATTTATAAGGTAATTTTATGTGTTTTAATTACTATCAAATATATTTATACATCAATTTGCAAGTGTTTTATTTTCCGTTAATTAGGGATATTCAAATTAAATTGTACAAAATATGTAATCAATTTATAAAATGAGCTGTGAAAAAAGTACCTGAGAAATATGAGCATGGACCTATTTAACATCTTGCTGCATTTTTAAAAATTTTATTTGGTGAATTAATATGGGGAAATTGAATAATTCTTCAAAATACTTATTCATATATATAAAAATACAGTATTTGATAAGAAATTATCAAATACGGTGTCAAAAAGTTATCAAATATTTTTTCTCTTTTAATATTTCTTCTTTTTTTTTAACTATATCATTCCTTCATAGACTACAGTGGATGTTGGTTCTTTGTTAACTTGTCTTTGTCTTAATTTTCCTGATTATTAAATTTTTCTATTACAAATGCATTGTTAGTTTGTTTTCCTCTCTCTCAATGAAGAAAATGTTAGATTAGATTATTACAATAACTGAGAATAAATAACTATGTGTATGTGTATAAACAATAACATTGTTTACTGAACAGTGTGGGTGCTACTCAGTAAAATAGAGCAGTTAATAAAAAAAATTACTACTTTAGGATAAACGTTTTGTAATAGATGCTGTTTAAATCTTTTCCTGATAAAAAAATAGACTATTTAAAAGGTAAATGTTGTATAATAATAGTCCTGAATGTCTAAAAAAAATAATATTGCTTCAAATTTTTATATTAATATTTATAAGTTATTTTATTTATCGCTTTCCAGTTCAAAATTTACCCGAAAGTTGAAATTTGTGTACAGCTTGAAGGAGCTTTCCAATTTGGTGACTTTGGATTATGTGTGCATTCCAGATAAAGTCAAACAGTAAGTAAAAAATTTCTTAAGATTTTTTTCTCCTGGAATTTATTGCATTTATTCAATTGAAGAATTGATGAACATTTGTAACCTTATATGTTTTGTTTGTGTTGATATACTGGTAAATTGAGAGAGAATATATATATATTTTTTTTTGGACAAGCTATATACCCTTACTAAAAAATTCAAATTATATTGGATTTCTTTGTATGAAAATTTTTATTGATTTTTTGTTTTTCTATTTAATTATTGGATTGCAAAGAGGTTTTTTAAAGGGAAATGTTGATTTTAAAATCGAATATAAAATATTTTTAAAACATAAAGTGACTGAAAATATGTCAAAATACTTAAATTGAAACAATTCTTTTCGCCATTTTGAATTTTGCTGAAACATTTATTGCTATTTTAAAGAAATATGTTTGTAATTAATTCTTTTTAAATACATTAGCTTAAAATATGAAATCGTTTGTGCTGTATAATATAACAAATGTTTTCAGCCATTTAATTGGTTTTCTAATTAAAACTGCTTGAATGATATACAATATGTTTTATATTTATTTTTTAATATTGATTGCAATATGTTTTGATTCAATAGGAGCTGTGGTTTTTTTTTTGGGGGGTTCTTTTTCCAATTTTAACTTAGGTTAATCAAATAAAAGTAGAATATATAGAGAGAATTTCAAACATGTAAAATCATAACATTACCAAATAAAGCTGCTTGTTTTGAGTTAGGATATGTGAGTGATCTAGTTTTGTGTTTGCATTTAATGTAAGAAATTTTATGTATAGTTCTAATGTTTCTTAGTGTTAATCCAATTGCCATACAATTATCCTTTATTCTATTTTATACAAAAACAACTCTTTTGGTTTTCTAATTATTGTCCCCCCCCTTCCTCTGTAGAATGTGCTCTCCTTTAAAAAAATTGAGATTTCAGAAAGTTTTTTATCTAATAATCAATATTGTTTATATTTATTTTTATTATATTTAGCTATTTTGCCTTTTTTTGATGCTGTTTGTTGGTTTTGTTGTTGATAACACTTTTTGTATTGTATTATTTCCTACTTTGCTAAAAACTTTTTGTTTCCCATCCAACTAATATTATAACTACTAATATCTACTCTGTTTAACCACCTAAAGATTTGATGAAGACTTGTTTCCTGATTAAGCCCAGCAGATTTTGAATTTTATGGTAGGTTTTTATTTTTCTGAATCATTTCTCTCTTTCTAATTACTAATTACCAAACAAAATAATAACTATGTTATGTTGTTAAAGTGCTTATGAACTATCCTCTCTTTTTACTGTTCTGTGATGTGACTATATGTATTTTTATTTAGAGTCAGATGAAATCATATGTTTATTAACTTTTTCAATTTTTTTTTTAATGTATGATATTAATCAGTGTTTCTGATATATTTATATAAAATGCAATAATTTTTTAAAACCTCAATACTACAAAAGCAATACCTCATTTTGATTAAATTTTATTTCATATTTGTAAATGTAATAGTAATTTTCTTTGTAGCCAAAAGATAACACAGCCACTGTAATTTAGTGTCGTATCAGGCTTTTAGCCAATGTCCTAATCAAGCTGCTGGTTGTAATCCTGATACCACTAAACTAAGCTAAACTCAGTGGTGCAACAGCCCATAAGTCCAAGGTCTACTGTGCCTATCTCAGTTTTCCTGACCTTAGGCACTGAGATGCATGAGAAGATTTTCTCTTCAGGTGGTCAGCCTGATGCAAAACCCTCATTATTTAGTTCCCCAAGCGAGCTCAGTACTGGATGAAAGGCTGAGTTGACCTTGCCCAGCTGGGGGTTTGAACCCCAGACCTGTGGCTTGGAAGCGTGATACGCTACCACTTAACCACCGGGCTTTGACACCACTAAAAACCTGTTGTATAGGGAGGCTGACATGTGTTAACTATGTCATGGCTCAAAGTCAGACATTGCAATGACATGTAAGTGCCAGTGAGTTGGCACGATGTGGTAGTTTGGAGAAGGGGTGCCAGCTGAGGTGTTGTCCTTGTCACTTGAACGGGGTTCAAAGTTATAAGTTCCGTTGCCAATCTCCCTTGTGTTGTTTTATAGTGTGATATTAATAAACACTCATGCAAGCTCAAATGAAGTCCTTGTCATTGAACCATGGCTCAAATTACTAGGCAAAAATGAGCTAATTTTTAGTACCCTTTGTCTTGATTTTTGAACCAACAGAAACTATCCTCTATTGTCCATGATATCATATTCTCATGAATCTAGTGTATGCTCCAGTTAACCAAAAGGATTAGAAAAAACACAGAATATAACATCTTGGAGATGAATCAATTATAGTGCAGAAGATGAAGCCTCGACTTAGGAAATAAGGAATCTCAAGTCTAAAGATATGTGTGCCTGTACATTAACACCTTAAGTGTCGCGGGCATGTATACATGTCCTGCTGAGCTGAAATGTTTAGTGCCCCAGATGTGTATACTTGTTCTTCCAAAGGAGAACTTTTTGTATTGTGCTTGTTTGTTTAAAACTAGTCCCACAGCTTTGGAATACAATAAAATGGCATTGACAGTGCTTCTAAAGAATTTACTTATTTCGGAAAAGAGTTGGGGAAGAATTCCAAGAACAATGAAATTCATAGTTTTTTTTTCCATTGGAGTGTATTTTTTTCTATTCTTTATTTGTTGTCATTTTTGCTTTCCGTGTGTAATAGGAGCTTTGTCATTTTTTGTACGAATGTACCGAATGTGATACTGGTTTGTGGCAAGTGGCATGTCAATTACGGAGTACCTGTCCCGAAATGGGACGTACCTCCTCATCAGAATTTTAAAGTTAAGAGCCGAAATAATGGGGTTGCATAAATTAAAATTTAAAAGTTTTAATTAAATGGGCAGAAACAATTCTGCTGGAACGGCGACAGACGAAGTCTGTTGGCCGATGGGACAGCCGCTCCACTTTCCTGCGATCTGATTGGCCGAGGCCGTTCGCACTGGTTTGTGTTCAATCATGGTTCAGGATATATCTCAGTACAGATAAGTTATAATTTATTTTTTATTATATTGTAACTCTAGAGATTAATTATTTTTATTTTCATATTATTTTATCCTTTTCTTTTCTTTCTTATTCAAAGTGAAAGTAACCATTTTTTTGGTGTAAAAACACACCTTTTCTTTTCCCCAATAAACCATGTAACAACATGTGCCTGTGGGAAAAGCGGTGGCATGGGGAGGGGTAAATTTTGTAACTTTTCCTCAACAGTTAAGAGGTTAAATTCAAACAGGCTTTAAAAGTCTTCATTTGACACAAAGAAAAGAGTTGGAAACTAATTAAAGGTCCTATCTTTACTTTAATTATGGTTCAATATTCCGAAATTTATGATTGGTAACTCATTTATTCCTCGTATGACCTTTAAATCCAAACTAAATGTGAGAGGCAAATGATATAAATTGTGATATTGTTACTGAGAATATTGGCCTTTTTAATGTACTAGCTTATGAATTTCTTAAAATGAAAACAGAAAGATATGTTACCCTTTTATATCATTATTACTAAAACAACTTTTATGTTTGGTAAATGATATTAAGTAGCAGATTTGATTGAATGTGTGTAAAATAGTTGATTATAAATTTTTAAAAATTGATACATTTAAATCAAAAAGATTTTAACTGATCAGTTCTTTAAAATTATGATAAATTGTAGGCTGTATCTCAGTATGGGTGGTTTTTGTGACAATTCTATAAATATGAAGAATATAAAATTTTTTGTGTATATTTAGTTATAAGTTTTATTTTCTTTAACATTATTTCTGTAAGTGGGAAATATGATTGAGAGTTAATAATTTCATCAAAATTTTGTATTAGAATAATTGTTGTGAAAAACTAATGAACTTGTTTTTTTTATATCTATTTTAATTTAAATGTTAAAATAAAGATTTAAACTCATTTTTATTTTAAAAAAGGTGGTTTTTTTATTGCATTAATTTTGAGGAAAACAGTTATTATTGCTTGATATAATAGGAAAGCTAAATATGAACCTTTAATGATACTTTTATTCTTGATTTCTCATCAAAACTTATGCATTTTTTTTTCCTGCACAGGTTAGATTTTGAGAAATCTATGAGAGAATACTTGAGACACATGAAACCCAACAATTTAAATTCAAATCCTGTGTATTTAACGTACTTGGACTCTCTGTATAGGACATGATTGTATTCTGGAAGAAAAGTGTTGGATTTATATTGGAACTGCTTACTTACATGGACTAATGACTAAGAAAAGTCTTTTGATAAAAAATGAGCTTTGTGTATGATCTCAGAGGGTTATAACTTTGTTTTAGCACTCACATCTAAGGAATTCCAAAATATATCTATTGCAGTTGAACTTTTAATATTGGAATGTTTCATCAAATTATACTTTGTTCAGATTGTGATAATCTTTTTGTTGCATTTTGTTTCAAGTTTATTTTGTTCTTATGGGGGTTTTAAAAAACAAGCTTGAAACGTCGTTAACAAAAATAAGTTTTTTATTTTTTACCTTTTTAAAAATTTTACTTATATGCTTTAAGGTGGTGTAAAATATAATAGTAGTTTTTATATAAATTATTTTTAGTGTTTAATTAATTTTGTTGGATGTAAAAAAACATTTGTTAGAAAGAAAAGGTACTAAGTAATAACAGCTTCAATATAACTGACTTTGTTCTCTTTTTCTTAATCTATGTTGTTTTTGTATGAATTAACTCAAGAATATATTTAATAAATTTTATTGCAATTTATATTAAATAAATCTAAATTTATTAAAGTATGCTGATGTACATTTAAATTTTTATACAATTTGCTTGGTAAATTTGAAGAAGCTCATTTTTTAATTGTTCCTGTCCTAATTTTTTACAGTTTTTACATTATTTTTAATATTTATGGGCAATTTTGATCTTGATTTTGGAACTTTTAAAAGTTATTAAAATATATATCATCACATCATTTATAATTACCATTATGTTTATTTAAATCAAAAAGTACTGCCTGGAAGTTTTTTTATACTTAAAGGTTCATTAGAAATTATTTATTTTCAATATTAAGAGACAAGTCATACTCGGGGCTATTATATTATCAATAAATTCTATGTGAAGATCTATGTGATAGTTTGAAATCTAGGACATTCCATTTTCATTGAATGTTTTATTCAATCAATGTGTTCATGCATTAAATGATTAAATGCATTTGTGAATGTATAATGTCTGCGCTTTATGAAGTAGTATTTATTTGATAGTTTAAGCATGTGTTGTATAACCATTGTACTGTTTAATATAGTATTTAGAAACTGTTGAATTCAGTTGCATTTATGCTGAGGAATTATGAATCTTTCAAAAGTTTTTTTTTATGTTAATGAAAATGGTTCAGTAAAAAATATCATTTTTACTTTTATAATTCAGAAATGTGCATTATGAAATTCTTGTACGTAGATTCTACCAATGTTTTTTGAAACAAGATTATCCCCTAAGATATTTTAGATATTAAAAAACTTTCATTACAAGTTTGATATACGAAAATTATTATTAATTAACCTTAGTATTGTGCATATTTCAAGTAGTGATAGTTTGAAGATTCTTTTCATAATACTCTTGTTAAATTAGAAAATAGATTTTTTTTAAAAAAATAGTTTCTGCTGTAATAAAAGAATTCAGAGTGAAGTTATATATTATGTAAATAAGTATAGGTATATATTCCTGCCAAAAAAGCAGCCAGAATTTTTATAACTTTACTGTTGAGAACAAAAATATTAGGCATTCCTACTTTGATTGTTAGTGTACTTAGAATTTTAAAATTTATATTACTTTTGATTTAAATAATATATCTATACAAAAGAGTGATGTTGCTTGGGATTTAAATTAAAGTATATTTAACTGAAGAAATATTAATCCTTTTAGCTTATTGGGTCACAGAATTGTATTTTGTGTTTCTAAAATTGTAATCAATGTTTAATTACTAACCATCCATAAAGATTTGAAAGAACACTTTTAACAATATATTTAAGTTAACTGAGATTTTGGTTTATCATGCTAAATACACATACATGGGCAAATAAGAAATAATGAATGTATAAGAGAATATTTTTATAATTATCTATATTTTAAATTCTATTATAATAATTTTTTTCCTAAGTGTTGAAATTTTAAAAAACACGATGAAACAAGAAAAACTAAGGGAAATTGATTGGCATAAAGTTAAATTTATTGATTATTTTTAAAAAAATATCCAATTGGTAACATAAAGATTTAGTATTATTTAAATATAAGTAGTTGTGTTACAAATGAAATTTAATTGTTTTCTAATGAGATATTTAAAAACAAATTGCATGCCTTTCAGCTTACTCCTAACTTTTTCATTCACTTTTAAAGAGAGATTATAAATTTCCTAAATAGTTTTATATTGAGATGAATTCTCAAAAAAAAATGTGCCATTTTTTATATTACCAGTGTATTGTATGGAAATTTGTTATTAAATTGAAATAATTTTCATTTTGTTTTATACTGTGCAATATATTTTTCAATAATTTTATGCTTTCACTGTAATGGGAAAGAAATGTTAGTATTGCAGTGAATCATTATTATTATATAAAAGGCATTCTGTTTTTATATATATGCTGATATGTATTTTTACTTACAGATGTTATCTTTTGAAATATTATGATAGATGCAACTTTTTAATTCTGTGCAAGATAAATTATTGTTCAAAGTATTTTGTGCCATCATATGTACACAAAGCCAAATGTGACTTTTTAAACCATGAAAAGAATCTTAGTAAGCTTGTTCTATTTAAGAAAACTACTAAGCCATATTTATTATAGAATTAAGTTTAAAATGTTATTAAATATATTTAAAGAAATTAATATAGCTCTTATAGACTGAAATTAATTTTTAATTGTTTACTTTTGCATTTCCAAAAAGGAAATACTTTATTCATTCAGTCTTGTTTATTGAATCGTTTTAATAATTAATAGTTATTATTTAGATTAGCTTATGTGAAATTAATTATACAGGGTGTTAAAATTCTTCTAAAATGTACAAAATGTTTGACTATCTGTAAAATTTATTATGTATTTAAATGTTACTAAAAAAATTTTATAGACTTTTTACTATAGTAAATATTAACTGTATTGTGTTTAAAAGTAGTGTTACCATATTACTAGTAATGCTTTTTAACATTATATCTTAACCAGCAAAAGAATATCAAACAAAGTGTTGTTGTTTAAGGCATGCACTTTTTCACATTAAATATCACCATTCAGTAAAGTATATGCTTTTTGCACAATTGAGCACCAACATGAACTTGTTGAAGTCCTTTTAAGAAATTTAATAATGTACTTATGAGTCTGATTTTGTCATATTTCTTTAAAAAATCTCATTTGATAATGAGAATAGAAGGCATTTTGTGTATTGAACTTTTTTATTGTTTGTAATTGTTTGCTAAGAATTTCTGTGAATAAAATCATTTTATTTTTTAATACACAACCTTTTATATCATTATAACGTGCATGACGTTTCTTGGCTAAGTGTTTTTGGAAGTATTTTAATAATTACATTATTTTGTATAATATGTATATTCCCTTCCTTGTGAATGATTGCAACATTTCCATTTGCAAATTATTTTTTCATTAATCTCCCCTTTTTTTTACTTTTATTCCAATAAAGAATTATTTCCATGAAATATATGGAATGAAATAATTTAAAATTCCGGGATTAAATAAAAATCTATTCTCTCCCGTCTTCTTTCACTTTGCTACTTCAAGATAAATGAGATATTTTACAGTATCAGTAGCAGATTTTTTTTAAAAAAAAATTTATTTAAAAAGTTTTGTTTATATATAGTAATTTTTAAACAAAATGTGTTAAATTTAATCAAATTATAATTCTTAACTTAAATTATGATAGAAATGTATCATTCAAATAGACTGTTGCATACTATTTTATAATAGCTAATGATAAGGGATTTTTTTTTATTTTCATTTGATTAATAATTTAGTTCATTTAAAAGTTATAATTTTCACTGATTGATATCTAATTTTCAGTTATAAAGGTGAATTAATTAAAATTTGAAAAGATGTTGATTGTGCAAGTATTAATAAAATGATTGCAGAATTCTTGTTTTCAATTATAACTCTTTGAAGGGATATAGTTCCTATACACTTATTTTAAATATTCAAATACATTTCTTTTAGAACCATCCATGTTAACACTGAAATTATTGCTTTTGTAAAAAAAAAACGTCCACACGTATTATTTTGCCAAACTGTTATCCTTCCATTTTCAAAAGTTTACATTTTAAACTAATTTAATATATTCCAATATTGTATATTTTATGTATACTTGTTGAAAATATATGAAGAGATGCATTTCAAACTACTAGCACTTATTTCAGTTTTATAACACGTTAACTGAATGGATAAAACTATATGTTATTTGTAATATATATATATATATAAGTTTAAATAAAGCTTTCATGGCTAATATTTCTGTGTGAATTATTGTGGTCCAGAATTTTATGCACATTATATTGCTTTTCGTTCTAGACTACAGCTTGCAACCTATGTGACTTAAATTAGATTAAAAAAATTCGTATCATTAATTTAAATGTTAAAACCCTAGTATGAAACTCAATTTTTTCAAATGTATATATATATATATGTGTGTGTGTGTCCAGGGCCGGCGCTAGCAGTTTCGCCGCCCCGGGCCAACGAGGTGCTGCCCGGGCAAAGAGGTAAAATACCGCCCTTTTATAACAAAAATTAAAAGAAATAACCTAAACCCTTTCCATGCTTAGTGGTAAATTTATTTAAGTTATTTGAAAATTTACGCAAAAATACCTAAAACATGCAAAAGTGAATCATTCCACACTCTCTTTGGGTGGGGGGGAGAAAGAGAAACAAACATGGGATGGTTTTTTATTTCATTACGTGCCAGCTGCAAAGATAGTTGCTTGTCGGAAGGAATGCATACAGTGACCGGATGAATGGTCAACTAAAGATCCTTATCAGAAACAGGGGTCCTATTGGAACTTTTACGGCGAACTGTTTTTGCTTGAAAAATAGAGAGGGGTCGTTTTATCTTAGAGGTCAAATGCGACGCAGTATTAGTTTGCAATATAGGGACGTTTCTTCCGCCGAAGGCCCCAACTGCTTTTCATCGTATTTTTAGCAGCGACAATAATAAATCAAGAATAGGGAAGTGGTTCAAATACTTGAAAACTACCCTTCATGTTATACTATGAATTTCTTTTTCTTTGTGTCTTAAACCATGGGTGTAAATTATGACCGTTTAAGGACAGCATTGCAAAAATAAAAAGAATAGAATTGCAGGGCTACACATACAATATTTTTTCAACAAATTGAAATAAAAATTAACTATATAATTTTTCTAAAATAAATTAACTTTTTTTTTATACTTTTTTAAAAATTTGAATTAGATATGTACAGGTACATATTTATTGTTTAAACTTGTAAAAGTTTCGTTTCATTTAGTTTGGATTTTATAAAGAGGGAAAAATCCAAATTATATATAATGAAATGGATGAATTTGCTTTTATTAAACAAGCAAATTGATGTCGGGATCAATAGACGAGCTTTCAAAAACTAAATAGCATTAATTTTAATAATAAAATTGTGGTAGTTTTTGAAAAAAAAAGCTATAAAAATTTTTAGAAATATTCCCAAAATTTCGATTAGAGAAATAACTGCATTTTTAAGGATAACATTAAACTGCATTTGTATTTGAGTAAATAAATTTTGAGAACAAACAGATGTTAATTATAACATCTGAATTTGACTATTTTCTCCCTATAGTGAATGTGGTGTGGCAGTTAAAAGAATGATATAGTATCTTCATTATCTTGTCTTACAATTATAATTTACAGATATAACATTTCGAATCATTAAATATTGATGAAATAAACTATTTTTATATATTTAAATTATCAAAAAATGAGTACAATTGTACTAATTTTAATAATAAAATTTTAGAAATTATATATCACACTAATGTGTACTTTTTGTGGAAGTTTTTAAGGAAAAAAAAGAAAGTTATAGAAATTTTTAGAAATATTCCTAAACTTTCAATTGGAAAGATAGCTACATTTTAAAGAATAACGTTCAAACTACATTTGTATTTGAAAAAATAAATTTTAAAAAATGGAATGCAAAGGGTTTATAATTGAATTTGACTCTTATCTCCCTATAGAGTGTGTGGAGGGGTGTGGCAGTTAGAAGAATGATATACCAACTTCGTTATCGTCATCCCTTTAAAACAATTTACAGAGATAACATTTCCAATCATTAAATATTGACTAAAAAAATTTTAATTTGAAACAAGTTTGAAAAATGTAAATAAAATTATTCAAGAAAATAGTTAATTTTAGGATTGCCATAATAAATTAGATGATCAAGTGTATCCTGTAAAAAATTGACATACTTTGATACTAAAAAAAAATAAAACTATTTAGGTAAAATTGAGTGTCCGTGATAAAAAATATTCTTTTTTTTTTATAAAACATGTCTTCAAAATAATCAAAACCTGCTTATAAAAATCGATAATCCATGCATAATTCAATTCAAGTGAATTATTGAAGGTCAACCAATTAAGAAGGTATAAAATGATATTAATCTCTCACATAAAAAAAACAAAAAAAAATGACTAAAAGTTTATAAATTTTCACTGAAATAAAATTTTCCGTAAATATATATATATTGGTATTTTAAGACCATATTTTATAAATCAAATATTGTTTTTTACCTTAAAAACTATTACATAAATTTATCAAAAATAGTTTTATTGTAAAAATATTCAATAATAATATATAAAAAAATGTATAAAATATACACTAAAGAAGATATAAATAAAAATGTAATAATGGGATATAAATAAAGATAACAGAGAAAAACTTTTCAACTTTTTCATATTCAATAGTATTTCCTCAAATTTATATAATTTTTAATTTCATATTTAAGTAACAAGAATTCCTAAATTTAAAAGAAAATATGAACTGTTCCAATGAAAATTGGAAATTTTACTTATAAAAAGAATTAAAAATGTAAAGGAACTGTTTTATGTGCGTTTACATGTACGAATTTCTTCTATTTTAATCTCTTCATTTACACTAAAAATGTTATTCTAAGACTGTTTGAAAATCGTTAGCATTCAAAATAAGCCCAAAACTGACATTAAAAATTCATTTTTTATGTATTCTCTTTAATAAATGTAATTATAATTCGGACTATATTATGTTGCGGAAGAGCCGCATTCCACCATTTTTTTCTGACTCTTAATTCGTGTTGCTATAAATCTGTGACGTAGCCAGATTTAATTGACAACAGCCACATTTGAATGATACTCGCTTTGTTTGGCGTTTTGGCACATTTTGAAGTGTCAGAAAACCCCGGTTATTGAAGACTTCCCACAGCATTACTTCTCGGATCTTCCTGCGACTCAATCAGCTCGGTATTCTTCCTGTCCACACAAATCCCTTTCTCCCCTATCAAAAAATGCCTATTTTCAAATGATTTTTCTGCCCCCAACGCTATATGGGTTCATTGAGGCCAAACAACACACTTGGCGATTTTCGAAAATAGGCCAAAAATTTAACAGTACCCCATCTAGTTTGTAGATTATAGATTTAAGTGCCTCCAACGAAATTGAGCATTACACGTCCGATCTTAAGGGCTCCTTTTATCTGTCCAACAAAACCTGAACTGAACTGAACTGTACATTTCTGTGTATTGATCACCCCCATACTCGCATCGATCGCTTAAAAGTTTAAATATCTGTTTCGATCATTCTGACCCCTGAAAGCACTATTCCTCGAACTACCTTGATTGTTGAATCTATGATCCGATTGACCACCTCGGCGTCGATCATCGAATCTCTGATTATCCGCAACACCTTGACTCTTATATCTATTGAACTCTCTCCGTGGTCTACTATTGTCCGCGTATCTATTGTTACCTCTCGTTTCCCTCCAATTTTCCTGTCCATTCCTGTTAGGAAAACGATTGTTCTCGTTTGATTTTATATCTCGAGATTCCCAACTCGAACCTCTGATCTTTCTATTTAGAAACCGTTCCTCATACTTATCAATAATTTGTAGGAGGTTAGATGTAGTTTGCGGATTCCTAACTTCTACATAATCCAAAATCTGAGGTTCTAACCTACTAATAATATGATCGATCAATTTGTCCTCCGTCATTTCGAGTTTTAAGATTTTGTGAATCTTCAACAAATCATACACAAAATCAGACGGTTTTTGGTTATGCTTTTGAGATGATGAATAGAAACGCGTTTCTAGTTCCGACCTATTTCTAACCACGGGGAACTGTTCTGACAATGCTTGCTTTAAGTGCGTGTAATCTGTCGCCTTGTCTTCAACAACCCTATAACCTAGAACCTCAAACCAATCTAGTGCCCGTCCTGTGAGATGACCCTTTAAATATGCACAAGCTAGTTGTGTGGGTATCTCGTAATATGTTAAGTTAGTATCCATATTTTCCAAAAATTCAACCACATTCTCCACCCCCGAAAAATACTGCTCAGAGACGATTCGAAAATTAGATCCGACTCTAAACTCGGGATTTACTCGTTGGGCGCCACTGTGATGACCCCCCTGGGTCACACCTTGAACACCAAGATTAATTTGAGGCAAAGAACCACTAAGAGCCATTTTGAATAATAATAATATTTATTTATTATTGTAATTTTCTCAAAAAAATCTCTGATAACATATAATAAGATAATGTTACGTCATTTAAAGGGATTTGCCTTTATATTAAATTAAATTACTATGAATACAATTAATTAATAATCAAGCTCAAGTAAGGTTTACCGAAGTAGGAGATCCGAGAAATACACGTATTCGAATTCTTAACTTTCATTAACTTTAACTAAGTCGCTTAAACTGACGCTTATTTTAAGCGTACGTAAATTATATTTACCGTTGGCTTATATCAGCTTTCTGGTACGTCTCGCAGCACGACGTCTTCACGAATCTAATCTCCTTGAATCTTCTAGTAATGCGTTTAAAGTTACTGACTCAATAGCCTACCATCATCTCTCTTGCTATCTCGCAACGCTCGACTTAAATACCTTATCTAATTTAAATATCCCGTACATCTTTTTGGAATTGATTGGAAATAAACGCGAATTTATATTCCCCAAAAAGACGCCTAAGAAGATTAGTGGGAAGGTTCCGTACAGATTCGTCACAGTTTCGTTAAAACCCCGGAGCTTCAAAAAACAATCAAACAATAATGTAAGCGCTTTCTGCTCTTATTACTTACCACCGCAATTACATAATTCAACTTTTTATTCATAAAAAAAATGAAGAACTAAATTATTTAATTTCATTTAAAATAAATTTGTTCCATGTATTTAAACTTGCTATTTCAAAAGATGGTTAGATGTTTGTTTGTTTTTTTTTGCTTTCGATAAGAATACAGCTTTCACCGTGTGAACAGGTCCACGTCTAATGCGAAAAGGAATTATTGGCATCGTATTCAAAGCAAGCGCCGATATTGGCGAGAAATTTGGGGGTAAGCTCTGTAACCCTGCAGACTGTCATTCCCCCTATTTCCTTCCCTCTCCTCTTCTAAAAAAAGTGCTCTTTATTTAACGACTTCCACGGAAAACAAGTGTCTGTTGTACGTTTGCGTTGGTAATATCAATAACCTTTTTTTTAAAAACAAAATACACGTAGTTTGCCTATGAATAGTTCCTTTTGAGGGAATAAATAAATTTCTCTTTTCGACTTTTAAAAGCATATAAAATGAAACTATGCAAGTTCGTTTGGAAAATTGAACACTACAATTTCATACCTTGCTATCGCAACAAAGTTTTAGAAAGTCCTGTATTTCATGTGAAAAATTATGGGTCCACATCTTTAAAACTGTATCCAAAAGGAGATGATTCATCAATAGTTCACGATTTACTAATAATTGATTTTAAATACTGTACCAAATCTTACCACCTTCCAATAAGCTGTGATATAGAATTGGTAGGGGATTATATAACAAAATGCATTGTTGAAAGAATATCTGACACTAAATGGAAATTTAGAGCAGATAAACGAAGTCCTACACTCTACATTGATACTAAAGATAAAGTATTAAAAACAGAATGCGATTTTAATATCTCCTCTGCTGATCTTAGAGTGACTTGTTGTTTCTATGAAACATCTGACAACTATTCGTGTATTGCTGAGGAATTAAGTGTGTTATCTGAAGATTTAAAAAAAGTGTATGAGAATCGTCAGTTTTGTGATTTAATTTTACGTGCTGGTACTGAGGAATTTTATGTTCATAAAGCGATTATTTTTGCTAGAATTCCAAAACTGTATGCTCATTTGATGCAGAAAACCGAAACAGACAACACAGATGATGAAAAGAAGCTATTAACAAAAGCTACTTTAGATATGGAACCGTCAGTTTTACGTGTACTGCTGGATTATGTTTATTCTGGAAAAGTGGATTCAACTGAAAGTGTTATACCCACTGGTCTATATAAAATTGCAGAATCTTATGAGATGGTGGATTTGCAAGAAAAGCTACATACCTTTCCTAGTAAAATCACTGCCCGAACATGCGTTAAGATAGATTGTAATGCATTTAGGTGGGATTGTAGCAATCTTCTTGACCTTGAAGCTATGATAGATTGTAATGCATTTAGGTGGGATTTTAGCAATCTTGACCTTGAAGCGAGGCAGGGAATGTATAGTCCAGCATTCAGCGGAGGTATAGTACCTTGTTCCGCTCTGAAAATGGAGTGCCACATCATTAGATCAGCAGATTATCCAGGTATTGCAACACTTCCTTTTTCTGATGAGGACAGACTTAAGATAACCTTTCATCGTCTGTACAAAGGGGATCCTATTTATATAAGGTGTAAAGTTACTATTGAAGAACTACCATTCCTGAAGTACATTGCTGAACATGTCTTTGAATCTAATGAAAAGTGGGAATTCCCAACTTTGTTAAAGTTTAATAGGCAGAAACCTTTAAAACATTTGCATTTAGGAACTGAATGCACAGAATTGAAGGGATTCACTCTAAGGTGTGAATATAGCATCTCTGCAGATGAGAGGGTATTTATAGAGAGTACTGAATGCACTGCTGTTCCATTTGAAAAAAATTTTGCTGCTCAGAGAGATAATGTAAAAAATTTTGCTGCTCAGAGAGATAATGTAAGAAATTTGAGTAATGATCTAAGATCATTATACAGTGTTTTTGGATCTAAGTTGACGGATATCACATTTCAAATTAATAATGTAAAGTTTCCTGCTCACAAGGTTATACTTGCTGCAAGATCGCCTGTTTTTGCAAGAATGTTTGAACATGATATGCTTGAAACAGGGGAAGGGATTATCAATATCAGTGATATAGATGAAGCTACTTTAAACTTGTTTCTTCAGTATTTGTATTCTGGAAAAGTTGGCTTCTTATACTCTGACATTGCGTCTAAATTGTATGATGTAACATATAAATATGAAGTGATTTCATTAAAAAAAATTTGTGCTCAGTATTTAAAGGAAGGTTTTATCCTCAGATAATGTTTGTGATACTTTGATCCTTGCTGATAAGCATTGTGAAACAAATTTGAAAAATATTGCAATGGATTTTATTTTTACACATAGTGATGTAATTTTGAGATTACCTGAATGGAAGGAATTGATTGATTCAAGAACAGAATTAGCATCTGAAGTTCTGCATCACTTTACTAGAACTTTCTTGACTCAGAGAATTTGTCCTTGTGCATTGAGACAAAAAGCTCCAGGATCCAAATTGAAGAGGCTTGATCCCTCATTTATTTAACCCCATATGTAAAATGCATAGCCCCCTATGTATTTCCTTATACATAAGAACCTAGTATAAGTATTTGATTACTACTTCACCATTACTTTTTTGATAATTTCAACAAACCGATTAATTTTTAAGCAAAACATGGACTTATGGTTCTATCTTAACTGAATTATATTTGATAGATGTGCATATTAAATCATTACACAATAAACCAGCAGAATTATTTAAATTCTATCGACTGGAACTATTTAATTGAAGTCAATGAAAAAAACTAATTTGTTTCAGCTTTGGTAGAATATCCATGATAATATTTACAAGAATTAACAAAAATCAGTAAAAGCCAATGAGTAAATTGCATTTTTTGAGAATTCAATGTTTAATTCCTAAAATGCTAATATTTTTTACATGTGTTTATAAGTTTTGCATTTATAATTCAAGCATTATAGTTGGATGTCAATTTTTTCCCCCATTTTTTGTTTGAGCTTTAATAGGAGAACATCCATGATAATATACACAAAAATTTATGAAAATCAGTAACTACCAAAAGTCAATAAATAAATTGCATTTTTTGAGAATTCAATGTTTAGTCCCTAAAATGTTAATACTTTTTATATGGGTTTATAAATTTTACATTTATGAGTCAAGCGTTATAGTTGGATGTCAGCTGTTTTTTTATATTTCAATTGGTATGCATGTATTATATCCAAATAATTAATCGTATCTGTTTATATAACAATTTATGTTTAAGCCTATATGTACACAAAACTGTGTATATGTCTTTAGGTGTAAATATATTTTATCAAATGTAATCGTAGATGTCTTTTTGTACTTGTATAACATCCTTAGGGCCATGAAAGATGGCAAAGTTCTGCCTACTTTTCTGTTTTGGGAAGCTGTTAGTGATGGTTAATTTTTTCTTTTTTTGCCTAGTTAAACACAAAATAAGGTGATCTTAATTTCACATTCAATTCTTAAGTTTTTATTTTATTAGAGAAGCATGAAATTTTTAGTTGCTTCCAACATTGAAGAAAACGAGTTTTTATATACAATCGATTGTTGATTTTTTTGTGCCCCCAGTGGAGAAGTACACAAAATTCTAGCCAAACTTAGTATTGACTTAATGTATATTTTGGCAAAAAAGGTTGCTGGGATATAATGAGAATTTTTGAATTTATTTCAGCTATAATTAATTTCTGCATAGAATATATGATCATATAAATGGATGTTTTTGATATGATAATAAAGTATTTTATCACAATGTCTTGTATTTTTTATGCTGATAGCAGTGTATTATCTGCTCAATGAGATCATTCTTTTCCACCTCTATTTCTCAAGGGATCCTTTGATTGTACTGCTCTGGGTGAGCGTAGATAAAACACGTTACTGTATTATATATTGGAAATATGTCCTTTTACTGATTAGGTAATTTCCTTTCATATATTAGGTCAGTGGTTCCCAAACTTACTGTGTCCGTGGACCTGTTTTATACCAAAAACTAGGCTATGAACCTTGAGTAAAATAAGTATTTCAATGCATAGTAGAAGAAGAATAATTGAACGATAAATGTTGACATAAAAATAAAGGTACTTTTCCGTTAGTCGGACACAAGCGAAAAATTGCCAAATGATGAACAATTCCACCAAATTTTTTACAACCATAATGGGAATGCTCGTTTGGGGCCATGTGCTCTATTCTCTGAATTCATTTTAAACAAAGCACGTTTTCTTTTCTTGGGTACAGTTTAGCCAGAATTGGCTCTTGTGCCATAATACTCCATACTCACTCACTTCATCTTAATTTTTGTTTTAAAAATTGATGAAAATTCCTTGCTGATTTTATGTGGAGATGAGTAAACGATCCATTTGAGCAAATTTTCTAGGACATAATCGTATTCTGGAAAAACCAATAATTACTAGCATTTTTTTTTGGCTAAAACTTTTGATTACAATCCATTAATATTTGTTTATAGTTGATTAAGCTTGTTTTGCTTACTATTAATTAATATTTGTTTATAGTTGAACATTTTCGACTTCTATTCCGTCGACTGTTATTTGCTTTGCTTGGCAACTTGGTTTGCAATTGGCGACATTTGCGCCCGCCTAACGGAAAAGTACCAGTATAAAAAAAACATTGTGGTATCTGAAGTAGTATTTATTCAAATTATAACTTTAGCATTAAATTTTAGAAATGCAGTTCTTTTTCAATTAAATGATTATCTCCATCCAACACAAAGAACAATACTGTTTTCTATTCAAAGCTGAGAAAATTTGCTGCATTTACATATTGAGATTATGCACAAAACTAAGCAATTAGGCACTGTCATATTTTAGACAAATAATTCAATGTAGTGATGAGATTCTGTTCCTGTTTAATCTACATATATGTGATCAGCCAGACATTCACTGTGCAATATTTGTAAGTACTTTACTTAACATACCTATTTAAAAAGTTTTGGTTCGAGTATTAATGCCTCTGCAGCCATATTTGCAAATCATGCCATTTTCCAACCCAAATTGGACTGAATTTTTTTTCAAATTAAAAACACAACAATCTTTTTGTTGTTACAGATTTTGCTGCAATAAAACAAATAAATAACAAAAATTTTTACTTTCTACTTAAAATTTTTAACTTGTAAGACACATTACTAATTTACTTTAACTTTCATAATGATAGAAATGTCTCAAAAATTTTTCTTTATATTAAACCACCTAATGTAGTCCATGCATCCCCAAATTAATTTTAATTTTTCACTGACTCCTCAGCAGTCACAAGGACCTCTAGTATAGGAACTACTTTTGAAACCCATATATATATAAGAAAATATCAATGTGGTATTCACTGGCGTAGCTAGCTCTGAGGGGACCCTGTATAAAAATTCCTTTGGGGCCTTTTTTTAGGTATGGAAGCTCTGTTAGTGGTACTGTAGTTACCCATGTTGGGGCTCACATCATTGATACGCCGGTAGTTACGACCCTGGTAGTATTTCAAATCTCTACCTCTGTGGAAAGTTAAAATTTTCAGAATACCTAAATTTATAAAGTATACTGAAAAGATTCTTAGTGTATGAAAATTTATGTGAATTTGTATCTTTAATTGGACGAAATCAGGGGAAAATCTTTATTTGTGTGAGAAGATTTATTGATTGAGAGATTCAGTGTAAGCAATAAATCGTATAAAATGTAATATTTATTATGTAAATTAAATTTTAAAAATAGATATATGGAATCCTTGGTATTGTAACTATATTATAAGGCATTTTGTGAGATATTCTGCCTTTTGGATTCATAATGGCATTATTTTTATTTATGTATTATCCATCTATTACTGAATTATATTTTTGTACTTTGTTTTGTATGTAAGTACATAGTATCGTCTTATAAGAAAAATCATACTTTTTTTTTCTTTTAAATTTGTTATTTTTAAAAAATAAAATGCCTTTTTTTCAGATAAAGAACAAACTGTTAGTATTCAATCTTTTCTTTTTATAAGATTAAAATTATGTATATTTCCCATTTGGAAGAGGAAATTCTGTTTCATGTAAATTCAGGAATATGATTCTCATTTATCTTTCATAAATGTAACGAATTTCAGATTTATTTAAAAGTTGAAGTAACTTTTCATAGCATGTTTGTCATCTTAGCCTTTCTTTCTGTGAGAATGATAAGAATGAAGTATAATGCCTACAAAAATTGCAAACTGCAGTTAAAAAATAAAATTAAATCTTAATTCAAATTGGATCAGAGTGAGAGACAGAATATCTGGTGCCTTGTTATATAATTTCATCTTGTGCAGCAGTTCTTAAACTTTAGATTGCCATGGTCCCCTTTATGTATCAGCCTAACATCATGCCTGCCCCCTCCAAATTTTGAGCAACTCTTCCGGGTTTTCCAACACATAGTTGAGTGATTTAAAGGTTCCTCGATAATCTTAAGACTGCCTCTGCTATTTATACAGACTTTTTAAGTACTTTTTTTTCTTCCTAAAAGAAATTTATCTAATTATATTTGTATGTAAAAAAATATTACAATATGCTAATTATAAATAAATAGTACAGTTGCAATTTTTTTTATTAGGAAATCAAGATGGATGATTATCGTATGGACCATTATCGTATTGGTGCGCTATATGAATTCGGTTCTTAATTACTGCACATGTGTTTCTACTATATATTTTTTGAAAATATTACCTTTTAATAATGGCTATGTAGTTGTAATTTCTTTTATTCCTTTAAGTTGTTTGATTATGCCAAACCCTTCAGTTTATATATTGTTTGTGCAACTGGGCACATACCCAGCAATTCTAATGTGAATGTAAGAACTCACCAGAAATAAATAGACACCAGTCCACTAAAAACTGTGTTGTGATTGAGTCCTGAGTATTCGACGGAGTGAACCATAACATTGGTCCGTCGAGCCGAAGAAAAACCGCGTGTAATGATGAGAGCAAATTGTGTCTGAGACTGTACCAAAAAGTAAAAGTGAAAACTTGAGTTTCCGAAGTATTCTGTATCCTGAGAGTCCAGCGCAATTCATCAGTCTCTAAGTAAGAGCGATTTCCTTGCTTCTTATTTTGATATCAAATTAATGTTATGTGTTAAGATGTCGACAATTAAAAGTCTTAAAAAGGACGAGCTTTTGCTGGTCGCCGAGGAGCTGGGATTAGACATACTCCAGAATCCAAAAATTATAGTTTTAAAAAATTTAATTGAGAGAGTAGTGAAATCTTTGAGATTGATAAGGAGTTTCTGCAAAGTGTAATTAATGGTGTTTTGGCGGAAAAGGCCGCTAATATTGAACAAGAAAAATTTAAATTAGAGTCTGAAAGGGCCGCTAAAATTGAACAAGACAAATTTTAATTAGAGTTTGAAAAGGCCAAGATTGAATTCGAAAAAATTAAATTAGAACCGTTAAAGAAAGAGTTTGAGTTAACTAATGCTAGATGTAAATTGTCCCCTGCGCAAGATAAAAGTGAACATTTCGAATCTGTCCCATCTGATATTGAAAACTTAATTAAAAGTATCAAAATTCTAACAATACCTGTCTCATCTAATACAGAAGCCTATAATTTATTTTTTCAATCGTTGGAAAAAGCTTTTAAAACAAAAAATGTGGAGGATAAATTTAAAGCAGAAATTTTATTGAATATGTTGGGAGAAAAGGGGGAATTTATGTTTGTTTTGTCTCAACACAATAAGCAACACTAGTAGTGGACTGTGATCTCTTTAATTTCTCTACTCCGTACACTACCTCTCGGAGTTATTGTTACACACACACTTTATTTTACAAGCAGCTAGAGGCCGCTGTTCATTAACAGAACTAACATACCGCCCCACATTGCACTGGCTTAACCATGCAATCATTGTTACTAATTTAACATTCATATTTGTTACATCTAGAACACTTTACACATTCAACACTTGACAATTCTCAAGAAATACAATTACATAAATCATTATATAAATGCAAGATTTCACAAATAATATTTTTTTTATACTAATACAAAATCACTTTACTAACAATGAGCCAAATTTACACACCACCAATGGTACACTAAATGAAAAATTCAAATTATATTTAAGGATCTTCCATTGGTAAAACACAAATTTTTGATATGGCTCTTTTACATGTACTATACTGAGTTTTAATTTTTACAACACGCACTTTTTTATCTTCGCCATAATACAATTCTACGATTCTACCTAATGCCCATTTATATGTTGGTAAATTTTCTTCAATTATTAAAACCAAGTCTCCAAATTTAACGTTATTTTTTTCAAACATCCATTTTCCTCTTTGTTGTAATTAATTCAAGTAATTACGACTCCAAAATTTCCACATTAATTGAACTATCTTAGTTATTTTTTGCCACTTTTTGAGATTACTCTCTTTACATTTTGTCAAATTAGGCTCTTCTAGCGAATTTAAAGACCTATTAATTAAAAAATGAGCTGTGTAAGCACTTGGAAATCATCATCGTTGTTTGATAGGGGGCAAAGCGGTCGAGAATTTAAAATTCCCTCAATTTGTACAGTGACCGTGTAAGTAGTTCCTCGTACGTTAAATTAATTCCATTCACAACTCTTTTTAAGTGATATTTACATGACTTTATGGCCGCTTCCCAAAGACTTCCAAAATTGGGCGACCTCGCGGGAATAAATTTCCACTCTATTCCTTCTGCTGCTAAGTAATTAGCTAATTTTTCGTCTGGTTTTCTGACTATTTCAAGGAGTTTTTTAATTTCATTGCTAGCTCCGACAAAATTTTTACCATTGTCCGAAAACAGTTTTGCACATTTGCCTCTTCGAGCCATAAACCTTTTCAACGCGGCAATGAATGCTTGCGATATTAAATCTGATACTAACTCAGTGTCTCTCAAAGTGTGGGCGCACGATGACCCTACAAGGAGGGGCGCGAGCGTATCGAAAATTTAAAGATTTTTTTTTAAAAAAAATAACCGGAGAGAGAAGTAAAACAAAATGCTTTCTTCCATAATAAAAAAAAATACACACAACAACACTGACATAATTTATGTTTATTATCTGGATTTTTTCCGTCATCAAATAGCTATCTTTGATCCCAAAACCAAATTAAAGAAAAAAAAAACATTTTGTTTTATTTGCTGTATTTCCTCAATGGGAGATTTTTTTATTACGTTTTAACATAAAATATTACTCGTTAAAAGAAAAAACGAAACCCAGACCCTGAGAAAAATTCTAAGAAGATAAACAATTCACCACTGTAATTATTATTGAAATACTGTACATTAGTTGTAGAAAAAGAAAAGGAAGTCATGATTCACTTTTCAGCCAGGCTGCATGGTACGTTTGCTAATCATTTGATTGACCTTCAATCTTATGGTATGGTTATTATCAATATTAGTTCCCTCCCATCGTTTATGCGTTTGCTTTTCGCTTAGGGAAATTGTAAATAATTGAGTTTTGCGATATTTGGAAAAGAATTGATTGGTTTAACATTTCTGTAGGATAATTAAAAAGTGTCCGATTTGCGTCCTTTATTATGGTCTTGTACTTTTGAATCATTTTAGTTCAGTTTTATTGGATTTTTTCTCAAATCATCAAAGAATTGAATAGTCCTTGAAAGAAGGTAAGTATACTTTCTATAAATTAAAATATTCACTAGAATTCCGATTTGTATCGTGTACAGTAAAAATAATTCTAAACAAATGATTGGGGTGACTGAGTCCCCCCGCTCTACCATTAATGTTAGTATCGAGTACGCGCCTGCTTCCGGGTTAAAACGTTTTGAAGTCTTCACGCTTTAAATGTTAAAAAGTAAGACAATTATTCTTCATCGGAATTTTATATTCTTTTTCATAATTTAACATTAATTCTAAATGCTAATTGTGTGAGGTTTAAAATTACAGTTCTTTTAAACAGTTATTTACAATTATAGCATTTATCTAAAAAAAAATAAATCATTTTACATTTTTGTATACAATGTCGTGCACACAGTTTTACTCTTCTTACAGTTCAGCTATTATATCAAGAATAATGTTTTATTTTTTAAAAAAATGAACTCGTGCGAAGAGTCGGTGTTTCAGCCAGTATACGTTTGATGTATCAGTACTGAAGAAGGTATTTTATAAATAATTTCTTATTACTGAATTTGGCCGCGGTAGCCGAGTGGTATAGGTATCGGATCGTGGCTTGCCTTGTCACGAGTTCGAGCCCAGTACCACTAAAGACCCACCGTGTAGGGCAGCGATGCACGTTAAATCTGTTGAGAGCTGAAACGTCCTCCCGTTGGTGTGGTGTGGTAGTTGGGAGAGAGGGGTGCCAGCTCAGGTGTCATCCACGTCACTTGACCGTGGTTCAAAATTACGTGGTCCGTCGTCAAAAGCCCTCGTGCAGCTGAACAGTGCGACGTTAATATTCAATCAATCAATCTTATTACTAATTTAAGAACAAGTTTAATAATTATTAGGGACTTCCGCGGGCTTGTCTTGTAGAGGAAAGTTTTTCAAAGGAAGGTTTAATATCAGAAATTGACACTTAAAGAGTTATTTTTCTATATTTAGCTGAGATCTATATTTTTGTCTTCAAGGCATCCACTGCAGAAAATCCGGTTTGAAAAAAGGTAGGATGTTTAAAATGGTAATAGTATACGAAGTGCTTTTGTTTTCAGTACAGATAATTCCTCATCCACCTCTACCCCAAATTCAAAGAGCGATTTATTACAAAATTGCCTTTTAATTTTTCACTGGATGTGAAATCTATGAAGATTTCTTCTTCGGAAGTTGAGAGCCCTTCTGGAGTATCTTGAAATAGATCCCTAATCCACTCGTAACTTGCTACCAAGCTGTCCTCATCCAGAAAATACTTTTTAAAATTCTTTGCCAACATAGCTAAATGATTTTACATGTTTTAAAAACAACTTTCACATGTTGTTCTACAGATTTGTAAGTTTTAACCCATATCAAGCTGGGGCTTTTTTTCCATCATTTACTTCAGTAGTGGTAAATCCAAAATTTAAGTATTTTTGAGAAGATCGCCTTGATTTAATTTTCGGAACCATGCTCGTTCGTCTGTGTACTTGTTTATTCTTTATTATGGTCGAATGTTTGCTTACGACTTAAAAATGTATGTATGATATTGTTTTAATCTACTGCCGTAAATATACTTAATTACCGTGACTTACAATTAACGTGGAAATTAAAAAAAATTTACATTCAAGCTAGATTCGGTAGCTATAGGAGTATCGAGTTGACCAAAACTGACTGGAATTGTACGAGGAAAAGCATTTTTACATGTTTTGCGCAGACGTCCGATAGGTTGCCCAGACTCACGCAAACGTACCCTATAATGCCAGATGTGATGGATATGATAGAGAGCGACATTGACTAGACTATTTTTCTAATGACATTTGTACTATGAGAAATGAATGCTGAAGGAAATAAATCTTTAATTAAATACATCATTTTGCGATCTGTTCCAATTTAAAAATTAGAGAAAGAAAAATAACATAATTCTAAGTAATATATATTTTAAGTAATTTTCTTAAAATATATATTATTTAAAAGTTACATATACACAAAATTTAATATACTTATCGTATTATTTGTACGGTTTATAATTAAGATTGTATTGTAACTTTAGCGTCTCTCTCTCAAAGTGCATTTTTATTGCAGTAAATACATTATTGTTGTACAGGGGGGCAAGACAAAAATTATGATTGAAAATTGGGTCTCCAGTATTGAAAGTTTGAGAAACACTGCTTTTAATGTATGAGTGGTGCACAGAGTATTTTATGACTAATTAATTAATACTAAATTAAGAACAAGTTTAATAAAATTATTAGCGCATTCCATGGGCTTGTCTTACAGAGCAAAGTTTTTGAAAGGAGTTTTAAGATAAGAAATTCACCCTCTGAGTTCATTTTCTATATTTAGCTGATATCTATATTTTGTCTTTTAAGCAACCACCGCATTTTGTAATATGTTCCAATTTAAAAATCAGAGAAAGGAAAAATAACTTAGTAAATATCCTATTACTTAACTTTTTTTTGCTTAAAAGTAACATGTACAAAATTTAATACTTGTGTCATGAATTTGTACGGTTTATAATAAATATTATTGCTTTATCGTAAAAGTGCATTATTATTGTATTCAGTAAATTATTATGTATAGGGGCGCGATAAAAATTGTGATTGAAAAGGGGGGCGCCAGTATTGAAAGTTTGAGAAGCACTGTACTAACTCAATATGTACCGCTTTAAACACAAAACACACAAAAATACAAATATACACTTTAAACAAATTTCCTTTACGTTGTCCTTTATTTTTAATGAAAAAAGGACCAGAGAAATCTACTCCTGAACAATTAAATGGATAATCAGTAATAAGTCTCTCTTTAGGCAAATTACCCATAATTTGAGTTGACACAATTGGTTTCGCTTTAAAACATACAATACATTTATATACAATTTTTCTGCAGATTGACCTACCATTCAACGGCCAAAGTTTTTCCCGAATATGATTCAGTAAAGATACAGTTCCCACATGTAAATATTTCTTATGAAAATATTCTATTATTATTGAAGTTAATTTATTATTTTTTGGTAAAATTATCTGGTGCTTTTTATTAAAACTTAACTCTAAATTACACAATCGTCCTCCTACTCTTAAGACACCGTTGTCATCTAAAAAGGGATTCAATGTCTTTAACTTACTGTTTGGTAGCACACTCCCCTTACTTTTAAGATGGTTAATATCACTGGAAAATTCTTGCTCTTGCACTTTTTTTACCAGAAATGTTTCAGCTTTCTCAAATTCTTTTGTTGTGAGTGGACCAGCCACTTTATTTATTCCCTTTAAATTTTCCACGAACCTGAAAATAAAACTTAATACACGTAAAATAGTTATATAATTATTGCTTAGATTAAGAAGATCGTTTAAAAAATCATTAACATGAATATTAAGCACCGATTGAAAGTTTTCAATTTGTTCATTAACACAGTTTTTCAGTTCTGAATTATATTCATCTAGCTTCTCTCTACAGTTTATAGTTCGATTGGGATAGTCATCATCACCTGAAAGAAATGTTGGACCATTAAACCATAAGTTTTGTTGCAAAAGTTTATCAGGATCGACTCCTCGGGAGACTAAGTCTGCAGGATTTTGATCAAATGGTACGTGTCTCCATAACTGATTAGGATAGAGTTCTTGTATCTTGGCAACCCTATTTTGAACAAAGGTCTTTAAGTCCATCGGTTCCTTTCGAAGCCACGCCGAGACGATCATCGAATCTGACCAAAGATATAATTCAGCAGTTTCTAGTTGTAAAGCAGCTACAACTCTTTTCACAAGTTTTGCCAATAGCACTGCAGCACACAATTCAAGTCTGGGAATTGTCAGGCTCTTAATAGGCGCTACTCTCGATTTGCTTGTGATTAACCGAACTAAAGTTTCACTCTTCAAATTTTTAGATTTGCAGTAAACTGCTGCACCGTAGCATCGCTCTGAGGCATCAGCAAAGCCATGGATCTCAATAACTTCTGGAAAAGCGACAAGAATACGCCTTGGTATCTCTATATTGTTGATATTCTCTAAGGATACTAGGAATTGTTACCATTCTCGATATTCTTCAGCTGGCAGAAGGTCATTCCATTCTAATTTGCTACTCCACAAACGCTGGAGGAAAATCTTTGCTTTGGAAATTACTGGTGCCATCAGTCCAACAGGATCAAAGGTCTTGGCAATAGTAGACAAGACGTATCTTTTAGTATAAGAACTGTCCAAACAGACTTTCACTTTAATCAAAAAGCAATTTAGGTTCGGCTTCCACGACACTCCTAACGTTTTCGTCTCTGTTAAAGTTGTAAAATTGTAATTCTGTTCGGGATCTGGTGACAATTTCTCGTGATTGGCGCAAAGTTTATGCAACTCCATTCCAGCACTTTTCAAAATTCCTTTTAATTGTTGTCTGAGAACAATTGCCTCCTCTAACGTTGCAGCACCACAAAGGACATCGTCCATATACAAGTTGTTCCGTAAAACGGAAGCTGCTATAGGGAAGTTAGCCTCTTCATCCTTCGACAATTGGGTTAAAGTTCTCTGTGCTAAGTAGGGAGCACTTACAGTGCCATAGGTAACAGTCGAAAGTTCGTAAATTTTGGGTGATTCATGTTCACTTTCACACCAAACGATTTTCTGCAGATTACGCTGCTTAGGGTTAATTAATATAGTTCGATACATCATTTTAACCCTCTAAGTCGATATCTTCCTCCTGAAAAGTTATTCCGAAAGCGTTTTACTCTTATTTTGCTATTGCCTTCAAAACTGCAACAGACTTCAATTTTTTCCCCCTTTTAGAACTTGGGAGGTCGAACGGGGACAATTTTATGACCTAGTTCGGTTCCTTTGTCAAGTAAGAACCAAGAGATCAATCGTTTACAGCTAGCTGTTAAATCTTGTATGAAAACCGTGGTTCTACTCTGTCGTTTCCCCATAGATTCAGTCACAGTAAAATTAAAACAAAATGCAGGGTAAAAAAAACATGAAATAAATGGCGTGTTAAAAGTTGAAAAATAGTTATATTTTCTTCAAACAAAATTTATTTTTCTGTCATTTTTTAAAAATTAAAAAAAAATATTTTGGTATTGCGATTTGAACCAGAAAAAAGCATCCTGTATTCATTTTTGAATATGAGAGTAAGAAAACGTGCTCTCTTTCCTGTTTTTAAAAAAAGTTATGAGGTAAAAAGAGTAAAGGCCCTATCTTTTTTTTAAAACAATAAGACAATAAATGGTGCATGCGATGATTATATTTATGAAATAAAACAGATCTTTCTCTATTCAATTATATTTTTAATTTAGAATAACATAAAAAATGATTTCAATATACTTTTAATTTATTTAAATTTAAATCATATAAATGATATTTTTATGTTAACTGAATATTTTTCGGAAAAAATCTAAATTTTTATTCCTATTGTGCTCTCCTTTTCGAACTCCTTGTATTAAATAAAAATGTCTTTTCTACATCGGCATTTGTGATGGACATAACACACATTCAGTCAATAATTTTTAATTTTAATGCGGAATATACTTCTTCAAATGTGCATGACAGTACTTCTAACCATTTTCTACTCAAGTTAAATTTCTTATCTTTCTGTTTCTTTTATTACAAAGAAAAATGTCACACATCGATAACTACATTTTCACACAATTCAGTCATTACAAATTCTATTGTGAGAAAAATTCTCCCTAATTAATTTTGTCTTTCAAAACAGTACACTTAAAACAATTTTGTTCAGTGAAGTTAACCGACAGTTCCACAATGTATTCATACGAAATTTTAAAAACAAATTTAACACTTGGAAATGTATCCTGTATTAAATTTTTCAGTATACACAAATATTTCCTGCTGTAGGGAAGATATAGTATGAGAGAGATGTGGTGTGCGGTTGTGAAAGAATGTTTTCGTACGTGTAGACTATTTTTGAAAATTTAAATATCACTGAAGCTGATCATATAACTGCAAATGAGCCTTATTTTAATGTGTGCTGGTTTCAAAGTAAAACACTTTACAATATTAAACAGCCTATGGGTTTATACTCAACATCAAACTATTCGCAAAATGGCTTACAACTTCTATTCAAATTGTAAAGAACTGAAATATAAATATATCTTACTGCAGTCAAAAATATTCATAATATGTAAGTATCCTATTTCTCCACTTATTTCTGTACATTTTAAAAACTGTAGCTGAATGAAATTTTTTATATTTATAAACGAGGCATAACAGCTCACACAGTCGTAAAATTGTCTTTATCATTTTTAAATATACTACTATAAAACGTATATGGATTGTAAGATAAGTTGTAAAATCCTAAAAGCTTTTACACGTGACCATTGGACGCTGAGGTGCATGAACAGATGTCCCGATTTGGTGGTCTGTCTGAACAGAGACCTTCAGTGATTAAGACCCGAAGCAAGCTTGGTACTCATTTATCGACCCAATGTAGCGGCGATGAAAGGCAGATTCGACCTTGCGCAGCCCGTTAAGAGAACCCCAGACCTGTGGTGTGGAAGCACGATACACTACCACTCGATCTTATTCGGTGAAAAATAAAATTTAATGTTAGAATCTTATATAAATCCCTAATGAATGAGGGAGTCCAAACTTTTTTTCATGTAAACTATTTAGACGGAAATGGTTAGTTATGAACATTTCACAAGTTGCATAAATTAAAATTAACCGTTATAGTTTACATAAATTTTTAACGGTGCAAAAGGTGTATTTCGGCTGCACGAATTAATTTTAAAAGGAATACAGTTACGAAAAAGTAGGACAAATCTATCTAAAGTAGGGTTGGTTACCTTACATATTGTCAAACACAACAATGCATTGGAAGCCAATTCCACAATTCGTTGTTATAAAAATGTATGGAAAATTACAAGATTTATTTTTGCATTTGTAATTTATATATATATAATTTTTCCTGGGAACTTTAAAAGCTAGAGCGGCATCCATCAAAAAACCGCGGTTCTCTCTGTTTTTCCAGATCGCCCCTGACTAAGCCGGCTCTGCCATAGTAAGTGAAAATGCCGGATTTTGTTTGTCAAGATCATTTTATAGCAAACTGCATTTTTCATGTATTTTAGATGGTCTTTTTATATTTTCTACATCAATATCTTAATGTCTGAATTTAAAATTACATAAAATTCTTGACATTCGCATCAATGACCATGATAATTTTTATTAGTATATGAATGTGTCATCAAACGATTACATGACTAATATTAACATATTATTTTAACCATTTAATTAATATTAAGTATAACATAACGCACACAAATTTTCTGAACTTTAAAATAAATATTTCGAAAACTACTTCAGATATACTCAAAATTTTTCATTCCTACGCTTTAGCTTCTCAGTTTTGCTTCTATGTAAGAATTTATTGTAATTGTATATTCATCAATTTTTTTAGTATATTCTTTGCTCTTAGCATGCAGTTTTCAACTGAATTGTATGAAATCTTCGAAATATATTAAAAGATACCAAAGAAGCTATATAATAAAATTTGAAATTTTTATTATACTCAAACAATTGCTAAAACTTATGGTAAATAATTTTTAACTGCGCGATGCATTTTTTTTTCGAAATTTCAAATGGAATTTCTAACATAAAATTTCTAGCTTTATACGGTCGAGATTTCAAAAAATATCCAGATTTTAATTACTTATTCAGTTAGCCTTTAAAAAGATAAATGTTGAGGTATTTTGTATAAATAGATATTTTTGAACAATAATTCGAATGTTTTTGAATAGCTCGAACTTAAAATTGATTTTTATGTTTATTTATATGCATAAATGTCTACTGTAAATGTTTCCGTATATTTTTGATTACCATTTATTCAAACATTCAAGTTATAAAAAAAATGTGTGAAAATCTTCATTCATGTTGTCTTTGATGTAAACTGAAGTTCAAGCACTTAAAATTCAAATATAATTCGGTGTATTTTAACAATATATAACTAGGCACTGTACTTAAACTTCCCTGAACACTTGGACTTTGAAATCTAAAAAAAAAAAAAAAACCTAATAAATCTTAATTAGTTTTTTTTTCGTTATTATTTTTATCAAAGTGTAAGAAAATGTTTCAAATGATTTGATGAAGTTTAAATTTATTCATTTTTAGTGGTTGGAAAATTGAAAAGGTTCCAAATTTTAAAGAGTTTGATGTTTTATTAATTTTTCGGTATCTTATAATAAAATAATCATGTTTCAAAAACTGAAAGCTTTGAATAAGGACAATGAAGCGAAAGAGAATATACTTAAAAAATATAATTTGTCTAACTATATAAAATAGCAGATTGCCCTGACACGGCCCAACTTATTACAGTTTGAAATTAATATAAAACCAAAAGGGAATTGTAACATATTTTACTTATGCGTTGGGACTTTTGGAAACTTTTAAAATACAAGCTAGCAAAGAAACACACACTTCTTGGGTTGTAAAGAAATTTCTCCCCGATTTTTTACGATTGGGGGGGGGGTCAAACACGGGGTTCCCTGCGAGCCATAAAACTCCTGCTGTGTTGCTTCCTCCGTCCCTCATTATCTTTCAAGATGTTAAACCTTAAAAGGGGGAAAGGATTTCAGAAAAGTGCGGCTAATCCGCTTTTGAAAACGTTACTTGAAGGCAGAAAAATCCGTGCAGTCCATTTTCGAAACATATTTACACTGACGGAATTTTACGTGCTATCCGGTTAGAGGGTTAATGTCTGCTGTAAATGCATACGTGTAAGTTCTGAACCTGAGCATTTGCGCATATAAGTCCTCTTGTATTACTCCTCCATTATATTGAATGTCATTTAAAGATATTCCATTATCAGTTAACGAAGAACAGTTAAAGACAACTCTAAGTTTTGTTGTGGACTTTTCTGGACGATAAATTCCATGATGGGTAGCGTAATATGTGATTTTGGGTTCAGTTTCGTTAGTCACTTCCTTCATGTGACCCAGTATTTCATAATCTCTTAAAAATTCACGATATAAATTTAAGTAATTTTCATCTATAGCTAAGCGATTTCACAGCGATCCAAGTCGTTTGAGGGCTATGTCTTTCGAATTACCCAAACACGAGGGTTCCTTTTTTAAGGGCATAGATACTACATATTTACCTTCTTTAGTTCTAAAATGAGTATTCGCGTAATGTTCCTCACAAATTAGCCTTTCTTTATTTTTAACTATTGGTTCCGCTACCTCCTCTACTTTCCAAAATTTTTCTAAATTTTTTTTTAAGTCCTCATCACGAATCAAACCGCAGTGAACCTTAGTTTCATTTATTGAATCCAAATTACCCGTTACTATATAACAAAATACGCTGTTTACTAACAGTAATTGCGAATCTTTTATTTTAATTCTTTCCGGTTTCAATAACTCATAAAATATATTTGCACCTAATAATAAATCAATTTTGCCGGGAACATTAAAATTAGAATCCACTAATTCCACAAAATTAGAAAAATCAGAATTTATCTCTAACGCTTTCTGCAGAATAAAATCAGTGATTTTTTTTTACTACGAGCATATCCAACTCCCTTTGGAAAGATTTATTTTGATTAGAAATCGCCACTTTAACACACCCATTTACAACCATAGAGGCATCATTTAAACACGAGATTAATGTATTTATTCTTTCGGTCTTAAGTCGTAATTTATTCGCGCACTCATATGAAATTAGACATGTTTCACTTCCCGAGTCTAACAAGGCCCTAAATGTCTGCCATTCTGAACATTTATCTTTCACTAGAATTAAAGCAGTACTCAAAAGGCATTTGTTTTTAAAACATGCCGCTGCCACGATTTGTGTTTTGTCTACTTTCGGAACGAAAGATTCAACATTTACCCTCAAGGCGAATTGTGGTTCATCCTGCTTAACCTCTGTCGTCGCCTTCAGGGGGAAGAAAGAATTATTTTTCATTTCTCTGGGATAATGTAATAATTTATTATGCGGTTTAGAGCAGAAACAATTTTTTGATCGACATCTTCTAACGCTGCATTGAGGTGAAAAACATTTAAAACAAAGTCTATTTTTTTTAACAAAATCTACTCTTTCGTTTACAGAAAACATTTTAAATTGTGGACAAAATTGTAAAGCATGAACATTATTTTTACACAATACACATTTATTATTTTTTAACTCGGAAAAAAATACATTCGATGCATCTCGCGGTATTTTAGCATTAAATTTGTTTTGTTTATTATAACTGAAACGCTTGGCATTTTCACAAAAGGGCTTAGAAAACATCTCATTTTTAATTTTGCCTTTCGATGAAAAATATATATCGCACTCACGTCCTAACTCTTGTGGTTTAAAATATTTCTCTCCCTGTTTTATGCTCATGTGAGACATTAATTCTCTATCGAGTGTGTTCATTATTTTATCCGATACAATTAACTCACACAATGATTTAAAATCATTCACATTGCGCAGCTGACAATAATACTCAAATGTCGCGCATAATCGTGATGCAAATTGTACATAACTCTCTGAACTTATTTTTTGCGCTTTCTGAAATCTATTATAACATTCTTGCGGTGTGGGAGAAAATTCTTTTAATACTACATCTTTAAGCTTACTATAATTATTTAATTCTTTTTCGGAAACATGAACTAGTAAATTATTAACTCTTTCACTTAGAATATTTAAAAGAATTTCGCCTTTAAATTGTTCGGGAACCTCTTTTATTTTGAATGCTTTTTCGAGCGACTGGAAAAATAAATTATATGACTCCACTCTTGAAGGTACGGGTATTGTTAAAGTTTTCACAGACTTTAACAAAGTCTCAACATTAATATTGCCGGCAGTTTCAAGAACACTCTGATTTCGAATATCGGAATTTTGAATTAAATTCTTCTGGATATTTGCAAGCTCTAATTGCTTTTGAAATTGCGCTAATTTAATTCGTTCAAATTCTAATTTAGTTTCACTATCCACTTTCTTATTTTTAATTTCCGCCAAAGCATAATCGATTGCAGATTGAACTAACTCTTAATCATTTTTGTAAACGTCACTATTTACAATTAAGCTTTTTAAGTCAGCGATTTTTGCTCCTTCTGGTACAATTAAATTTAACTCTTCCGCAACGATTTTTAACTCGTCTCTCCTTAATTTATTTAAAGACATATTTATGAATTAAGGCCACTAATAGTAGGATCAATTAATTGCACCTACCTCCTCAGATCGCTGTTTCACGCCGCTCGCTAAAGTTTCGGTTTCGGTTTCGCAATAGGTCTCTATTCACACTTTGGCCATCACTTATTTCTCTGTGAATTTTGATAATCCAACGGTTTCACAAATACACATATCCATTAGATCGCTTTCCTTTCGCTCGAATTGACCATGTTTTGTCTCAACACAATAAGCAACACTAGTAGTGAACTGTGTGATCTCTTTAATTTCTCTACTCCGTACACTACCTCTCGGAGTTATTGTTACACACACACTGACGTTTATTTTACAAGAAGCTAGAGGGCGCTGTTCATTAACAGAACTAACATAGTTAAACAAGAGAAATTGGGTGATTATGAAAAAATCAAGCAGTTAGTGTTGAAACAATTTCAACCAACACCTCGAGTATTGCTTAAACAGTTTCGAAGGTCCCAAAAACTACCGAATGAGAATTATGTTCAGTTTGCTTCTAGAATTGAAGTAATGTTTGATTATTATTGTAAATTAAGTAACTTTAGTGAGTTTAATGAGTTATGCCAATTAATTATTGCCGATCAGATAATTAATTCTCTTGATCAAGAACTGACCAGTTATATTAATTTAAAAATGTGCGAAAATTGGTACAAGCCAGATAAGCTTGGTCGTGAATTGGATTTGTTTATGTCTTCTAAAATTTCAAGAGGAAATGAAATAAATTCGGGTTTCCGATAAAATAAATTCAAGAGTGGCGTCTACAGAAAGGGGTTAAAAGGTGTAACTAGTGTTTTTTTGTCTGGTGTCAATGAAACAAAATGTTCATATTGCTGCGAAAATCATGCTATTCCTTTTTGTGCAAAATTTAAACAACTTTCCATAAATGATAGAATAGAGATGGTTAAAAAACAGCGACTATGCTTTCTGTGTTTAAGAGTAGGTTGTACGGCGTCGAAGTGCAAAGCCAAACCTTGTAAATTATGCGCTAAGAGGCACCATGTCTCGTTACATTTCCCAAAACAAAATACAAATTTTCAAACAAGCCATAGTAAGTCGAATGATTTCCATCCATCAACCGGGTCAAGGTTAAATGCGGATGCGCGAGTATTTAATCCTACTGCAGAGGTTTCGGAGAAAGATAGTAAAACGCCGTGTTTGCAATTAATCAAAAAAAGGGAAGCACCAGTGTGTTTTTGAGTTAAGTGTTTTGTAAAAGATTCATATGGGCGAGAAAAGGAAAATAAGAAGTCTACTTGACGTCGGTTCTATGACGAATCTAATTATGGAAAAATTAGGATTATGAAAAGAAAAAGTAAATATTTTGGTCACGTGTTTAAATGACTCCTCTGTATGTGTTAAAAATTTCGTAACTACGGAAATCTCGAATTCCGATGGTAGTTATAAAAAGAGAATAAAAATGTCAGTTGTAGATAAAATTACTGATTTAACTCCAGTTAAAAATCTAAATGTGAAAGGATTAATTCCTGAAAGTATAAATTTAGCAAATGATTCCTTTTATGTGCCAGGTCCCATTGATTGTTTATTGGGTGCAGAAATTTTTTATGAATTATTGCGTAGTGGGCAAACTCGTTCTGAAAATTCCAATCTTATTTTCCAAAATACTGGCTTCAGGTAGCAATAGTTTTGCAGATATTGAAGTACGGGTTCATTGTGGATTAATTAAAGGAGTTTTAAAGAAAACTTTAAAAATGTTTTGGGAGTTGGAAAACGTTGAGGTAGAGAGAACTAAAAAGGGAAAAGCAATTTTTTGAGAGGATCCCTTCCTAAAAAAGCATTCTAGAGATGATGAGTGTCGATATGTGGTTAAAATGCCCCTTAAAAACGAACCAAATTGTTTAGGTGAGTCGAGGGACCTCACTCGAAAACGATTGAATGCGCTGTGAACTCGATTAATCAGAGATCCTCAATATCAAAAGTTGTATAGATACTTTATATATGAATATGAACAACTAGGGAACATGAAAGAGGTTGTCTTAGAGAATGACAACTCGGAGATTGCCTATTATATACCACACCATGGCATCATTAGAGCACAACGAAGCTGAGGGTAGTTTTTAATGCTACCAATCCTACAAGTAATGGATTATCGTTGAATTCCATATAATACAATGGAGGATTGGCTCAAAATGACCTGTTTACAATTATGATTAAATTTAGAGAGCATCCTTATGCCTTTACAGCAGATGTGAAGATGATGTACCAAATGATACTCATCCATGAGAGCCAACAGCCTTTGCTTAGAATCTTGTGGAAAGAAAGTCCAGAGGATCCGGTGAAAACCTTTGAGATCAAAACAGTTACAAATGGCACGGTGAGTGCACCCTTTTTAGCAACGAGAACTTTACTTCAGTTATCGAGAGATGAACTTTCCTTCGGCTGAGAACTTTTATATGGACGACGTTCTTTGCAGCGCTGCGTCTTTAATGGAAGCCAAAGCCTTGAAGAATCAACTTTCCGGCATTTTGAAAAAGGGAGGAATGGAATTGCACAAGTGGGGTAGTAGTCCTCCGGAACTGGCTTCAAACATCATCGGAGATTATGTGAGTTTGAGAATCCAATTGAAACCAAGACGTTAGGAGTGTCCTGGAATTCACAAGAGGATTGTTTTATTTTCAAAATCGCAGTGGAGTTAACAGATTCCTACACCAAGAGATGTGTCCTTTCGACAATAGCTAGACTGTTTGAGCCATTAGGACTATTAGGTCTAGTAGTCGTAAGAGCCAAGATCTTCAGGCAGAGTCTTAAAATCGACGAGTTGCCTTCTGAGAGAGGCATCGTTTCCTTGAGGACTTCAACAGTGTAAGCAGTATCTGCAGTGGTAGATGTATTGTGCATCCTCAAGCGACAAGGGTAGAACTTCACGGTTTTGCGGATGCTTCAGAGAAATGTTACGGAGAAGTGATCTATTGCCGTTCTCAGTCGCCAGGTGACGCAACAACAGTGAAGCTTGTAACAAGTGAAAGCAAAGTAGCACCTGTGAAGAGTGTCATAATGCCTCGACTCGAGCTGTGTGCCGCCGTTCTTCTTGCAAAGCTATTGAAAAGAGTTGAGACTGCCTTACAAATGAAAACACCCCTCGTGTACCTGTGGAGTGACTCGACTATTATCTTGGCGTGGATCCAGAAGGAGCCTAACTTGCTGAAAACCTTCGTGGCAAATCGAGTTGCCACAATCCAACACCTGACCAACGCAGAGCAGTGGCACCATGTTTCTTCGGAACAGAACCCAACTGACCTGGTACCAAGAGGTCTTGACCCTTCCAGTCTTCACAAAAACTCTTTGTGGTGGAATGGACCTACGTTTTTAGCGACGAAAGATTTTCCGGAAAGGAATGTCCTTTCATCAGTGACTGATAATGATGAATTTAACAGTGAATTTAAAAGTAACGCAAAGCACACTGTGTGTGTTAATTTAAATCTAACATTTATGACTGACCTGTTAAATATAAGTAATAAGTACACTAAAATAATTCGAATGTTAAGTTTTATTTTTAGGTTCATAGCAAATTGCCGAGGAGAAAAAAGGAGAGAATCTTTAGATGTCCAAGAAATAAACCGAGCGGAGATCACCTCAATCAGGATTGTGCAACTACAGGAGTTCAAAAGGGATATAAAGAGTTTGAAAGAAAATAATAGTGTCTGCAGAAAGTCTTATAAAAAGTTTAAATCCCTTTTTAAATCAAGGTGGTGTTTTGAGAGTTGGTGGTAGACTTTGTAATAGTGATTTGAACATTGAATGCAAATTTCCTATAATATTACCTTGTAACCATAAATTAACGAATTTAATTGTAGAATATTTTCACTTAAAATACTTCCATCTAGGTCTACAGGCCTTACTATATCAAGTAAGACAGAGATTTTGGCCTCTTAGAGGACTTAATGTATGTAAGAAAATAGTACATGATTGTCTTGTATGTTTTAAAGTGAAACCTATAATTTGTGAACAAATAATGGGCAATTTGCCTAAAGAAAGAGTAAGGGAAAATTTTCTTTTTGATTGCAGTGGTATTGACTTTATTGGACCATTTTGGATCAAGAGCAACAAACAGTGTAAAAGTAGTTTGTATAAGACATGTTTCAATTTTTATGTGCTTTGTCACTAAAGCTGGGCATTTTGAATTAGTATCCGATTTAACAACTCAGGCATTTATTGCCTCATTAAAGGGTTTTATTGCTAGAAGAGGAAGACCCTGTCTAATATTTTCTGATAATGGTAAAACATTTTTAGGAGCTAATGCCGAACTCAAGAGATTGTACAAGTTAGTAATAAATCCTGATCCTGAATTGGCTGGTTTCTTAGTAGATGAAAATATAAATTGGAAATTTCTCCCTCCCAGAGCACCAAATTTTGGCGGCTTATGGGAAGCTGGCGTAAAGTCGTTCAAATTCCATTTTAAACGTGAGGCAGGCAATTCTGGGTTTACTTATGAAGAGTTTCTAACCATTATGACTCAAATTGAAAAAAAATTGATTTCCCGTCCTCTCACCCCTTTGTCAACGGATATAGATGATTTGTCGGTTTTGTCCCCGGCACACTTTTTAATTGGAAGACCAATTACTTCCATTAGTGAACCAAATACAATACATATAGAAACAAATAGATTAAACATATATCAGAGATTAACAAAAATTGTGCAGTCTATATGGAAACAATTACTTAAGTAATTTTCAACAGAGATCTAAATGGAAATTTGAAAAGGATAACGCTAGAGTGGGTGATTTAGTCCTTATTAAAGAGGATAACTTAGCAGTCAATAAATGGCTAATGGGCAGATTGATCTAGGTATTTCCTGGAAAGGATAATAGAATTAGGGTTGTAACGATCAAGACTCAATATGGTGTAGTCAGAAGACGTATTTCTAAAATTTGTATCTTGCCCCTGAGAGAATGAATTTCTTTCTTTTTGTGTTACAAGATTTTACTTAATTTTAAGTTATTGTAATTAACCTTTTAGTATTGTGTGTATTTTATTTCTTTCTCATTTATAATTATTTTAATAGTGTTGAATTTTAATATAAAAATATTGTAAAAAGCCATGAAACTTATTGAATGTTGTAACATTGCAATGCCGGGTGGAATGTTTGCGCAAGCGCAACTGCGCTGCCTGGACTGCGCATGCCCAGTAATTCTGATGTGAATGTAAGAACTCACCAGAAATAGACACCAGTTCACTAAAAACTGTGTTGTGATTGAGTCCTGAGTATTCGACGGAGTGAACCATACCAATATTTCATATACGAACCTATATATTTCTTCACAATGCTACTTTTTGTTATTTTCTGCAGAATTTCTTAAAAATCTTATGAAGAATTTTATAAATACACAATTAGATATTTTGAAGTCTCATGAATTGAATATGTTATCTGAATGACAGAAATGTATATAGAATTAGCAACATCTATGTATAAAAATTTTCTATCGAGATCTGATGTTATTAAAGAGAATGAAGCATGTAAAATTTATCTAGGATCAAAGTCCTCACATTGTCAGGGTTTCATTTCCTTTGCCTTAACTTTGTTCAAAATTCCGAGATCTGTTGCAACTAACATTCGTGTTGCTTTACCGTGGAGCAATAATAAAGCAAACAATAATTTATATATATACTTTAATTTATGGTAGTGCATCGCGCTTCCACACCACAGGTCTGAGGTTCAAATCTGGGTCAGGGCAAGGTCGACTCAGCCTTCATCCCTTCAGTGGGTCGATAAATGAGTACCAAGCTTGCTTGGGAGCTTAATACTGAGGGCTTCACGTCAGACTGACCACCTGATCAGAACGTCTGCTAATGCACCTCTGAGCCCAAAGTCACTTATACTGATAAGGGCACAGTAGACTTTGGCCCTCATGGACTGTTGTGCCACTGAGTTAAGTTAAACTTTAATTTATCTCGTATTCCAATTTCACATTTTTCGTCAATAGAACTATCATAATACATTAAAATTTTTAATTCATTAAAACTTCAATATAGTCTAATTTGTCCACTAGGTCTTCCATATTAAACAAAATAAGCCAAATTACATAACTAAGCACTATAAGACAAAAGTAAAACAGTAAATAATTACATATGTTAGTTCTGTTAATGAACAGCGCCCTCTAGCTGCTTGTAAATAAACTTCAGTGTGTGTGTAACAATAACTCCGAGAGGTAGTGTACGGAGTAGAGAAATTAAAAGAGATCACAGTCCACTACTAGTGTTGTTTATTGTATTGAGCCAAAACATGGTCTCTCTCAGTACGAGCCAAAGTTAAGCGATCTTATGGATATGTGTATTTGTGAAACCGTTGGATTATCAAAATTCACAGTGGAAAAAAGTGGTTGCCAAAGTGTGAGTAGAGACCGATTGCGTAACCAAAACCGAAACTCTAGCGAGCGGCGTGAAACAGCGATCTGAGGAGGTAGGTGCAATTAATTGATCCTTCTATTAGTGGCCTTAATTCATAAATATGTCTTTAAATAAATTAAGGAAAGACGAGTTAAAAATCGTTGCGGAAGAGTTAAATTTAACTGTACCAGAAGGAGCAAAAATCGCTGGCTTAAAAAACTTAATTGTAAATAGTGACGCTTACAAAAATGATAAAGAGTTAGTTCAATATGCAATCGATTATGCTTTGGCGGAAATTAAAAATAAGAGATTGGATAGTGAAACTAAATTAGAATTTGAACGAATTAAATTAGCGCAATTGCAAAAACAATTAGAGCTTGCAAATATCCAGAAGAATTTAATTCAAAATTCCGATATTCGAAATCAGAGTGTTCTTGTAACTGCCGCCAATATTAATGTTGAGACTTTGTTAAAGTCCGTGAAAACTTTAACAATACCCGTACCTTCAAGAGTGGAGTCATATAATTTATTTTTCCAGTCGCTCGAAAAAGCATTCAAAATAAAAGAGGTTCCCGAACAATTTAAAGGCGAAATTCTTTTAAATATTCTAAGTGAAAGAGTTAATAATTTACTAGTTCATGTTTCCGAAGAAGAATTAAATAATTATAGTAAGCTTAAAAAGATGTAGTATTAAAAGAATCTCCCCCCACACCGCAAGAATGCTATAATAGATATCAGAAAGAGCAAAAAATAAGTTCAGAGAGTTATGTACAATTTGCATCATGATTATGCGCGACATTTGAGTATTATTGTCAGCTGCGCAATGTGAATGATTTTAAATCATTGTGTGAGTTAATTGTATCGGATAAAATAATGAGCATACTCGACAGAGAATTAATGTCTCACATGAGCGTAAAACAGGGAGAGAAATATTTTAAACCACATGAGTTAGGGCGTGAGTGCGATATATATTTGTCATCGAAAGGCAAAATTAAGAATGAAATATTTTCTAAGCCCTTTTGTGAAAATGCCGAGCGTTTTAGTTATAATAAACAAAACAAATTTAATGCTAAAATACCGCGAGATGCATCGAATGTATTTTTTTCCGAGTTACAAAATGATAAATGTGTATTGTGTAAAAATAATGTTCATGCTTTACAATTTTGTCCACAATTTAAAATGTTTTCTGTAAACGAAAGAGTAGATTTTGTTAAAAATAATAGACTTTGTTTTAAATGTTTTTCACTTCAATGCAGCATTAGAAGATGTCGATCAAAAAATTGTTTCTGCTCTAAACCGCATAATAAATTATTACATTATCCCAGAGAAATGAAAAATAATTCTTTCTTCCCCCTGAAGACGACGACAGAGGTTAAGCAGGATGAAATACAATTCGCCTTGAAGGTAAATGCTGAATCTTTCGTTCCGAAAGTAGACAAAACACAAATCGTGGCAACGGCATGTTTTAAAAACAAATGCTTTTTGAATACTGCTTTAATTCTTGTGAAAGATAAATATTCAGAATGGCAGACATTTAGGGCCTAGTTAGATTCGGGAAGTGAAACATGTCTAATTTCAAATGAGTGCGCGAATAAATTACGACTTAAGACCGAAAGAATAAATACATTAATCTCGTGTTTAAATGATGCCTCTATGGTTGTCAATGGGTGTGTTAAAGTGGCGATTTCTAATCAAAATACATCTTTCGAAAGGGAGTTGGATATGCTCGTAGTTAAAAAAAATCACTGATTTTATTCCGCAGAAAGCGTTAGAGATAAATTCTGATATTTCTAATTTTGTGGAAGGTTCACTGCGGTTTGATTCGTGATGAGGACTTGAATAAAACTTTAGAAAATTTTTTGAAAGTAGAGGAGGTAGCGGAACCAATAGTTAAAAATAAAGAAAGGCTAATTTGTGAGGAACATTACGCGAATACTCATTTTAGAACTAAAGAAGGTAAATATGTAGTATCTATGCCCTTAAAAAAGGAACCCTCGTGTTTGGGTAATTCGAAAGACATAGCCCTCAAACGACTTGGATCGCTGTGGAATCGCTTAGCTAGAGATGAAAATTACTTAAATTTATATCGTGAATTTTTAAGAGATTATGAAAGATTGGGTCACATGAAGGAAGTGACTAACGAAACTGAACCCGAAATCACATATTACGCTACCCATCATGGAATTTATCGTCCAGAAAAGTCCACAACAAAACTTAGAGTTGTCTTTAACTGCTCTTCGTTAACTGATAATGGAATATCTTTAAATGACATTCAATATAATGGAGGAGTGATACAAGAGGACTTATATGCGCAAATGCTCCGGTTCAGAACTTACACGTATGCATTTACAGCAGGCATTAAAATGATGAATCGAACTATATTAATTAACCCTAAGCAGCGTAATCTGCAGAAAATCGTTTGGTGTGAAAGTGAACATGAATCACCCAAAATTTACGAACTTTCGACTGTTACCTATGGCACTGTAAGTGCTCCCTACTTAGCACAGAGAACTTTAACCCAATTGTCGATGGATGAAGAGGCTAACTTCCCTATAGCAGCTTCCGTTTTACGGAACAACTTATAAATGGACGATGTCCTTTGTGGTGCTGAAACGTTAGAGAGGAGGCAATTGTTCTCAGACAGCAATTAAAAGGAGTTTTGAAAAGTGCTGGAATGGAGTTGCATAAACTTTGCGCCAATCACGAGAAATTGTCACCAGATCCCGAACAGAATTACAATTTTGCAACTTTAACAGAGACGAAAACGTTAGGAGTGTCGTGGAAGCCGAACCTAGATTGCTATTTGATTAAAGTGAAAGTCTGTTTGGACAGTTCGTATACTAAAAGAGACGTCTTGTCTACTATTGCCAAGATACAAGAACTCTATCCTAATCAGTTATGGAGACACGTACCATCTGATCAAAATCCTGCAGACTTAGTCTCCCGAGGAGTCGATCCTGATAAACTTTTACAACAAAACTTATGGTTTAATAGACCAACATTTCTTTCAGGTGATGACTATCCCAATCGAACTATAAACTGTAGAGAGAAACTAGATGAATATAATTCAGAACTGAAAAACTGTGTTAATGAACAAATTGAAAACTTTCAATCGGTGCTTAATATTCATGTTAATGATTTTTTAAACGAACTTCTTAATCTAAGCAATAATTATATAACTATTTTACGTGTATTAAGTTTTATTTTCAGGTTCGCGGAAAATTTAAAAGGTATAAATAGAGTAGCTGGTCCACTCACAATAAAAGAATTTGAGAAAGCTGAAACATTTCTGGTAAAAAAAGTGCAAGAGCAAGAATTTTCCAGTGATATTAACCATCTTAAAAGTAAGGGGAGTGTGCTACCAAACAGTAAGTTAAAGACATTGAATCCCTTTTTAGATGACAATGGTGTCTTAAGAGTAGGAGGACGATTGTGTAATTTAGAGTTAAGTTTTAATAAAAAGCATCAGATAATTTTACCAAAAAATAATAAATTTACTTTAATAATAATAGAATATTTTCATAAGAAATATTTACATGTGGGAACTGTATCTTTACTGAATCATATTCGGGAAATATTTTGGCCGTTGAATGGTAGGTCAATGTGCAGAAAAATTGTATATAAATGTATTGTATGTTTTAAAGCGAAACCAATTGTGTCAACTCAAATTATGGGTAATTTGCCAAAAGAGAGACTTATTACTGATTATCCATTTAATTGTTCAGGAGTAGATTTCTCTGGTCCTTTTTTCATTAAAAATAAAGGACAACGTAAAGAAAATTTGTTTAAAGTGTATATTTGTATTTTTGTGTGTTTTGTGTTTAAAGCGGTACATATTGAGTTAGTATCAGATTTAACATCCCAAGCATTCATTGCCGCGTTGAAAAGGTTCATGGCTCGAAGAGGCAAATGTGCAAAACTGTTTTCGGACAATGGTAAAAATTTCGTTGGAACTAGCATTGAAATTAAAAAACTCCTTGAAATAGTCAGAAACCCAGACGAAAAATTAGTTAATTACTTAGCAGCAGAAGGAACAGAGTGGAAATTTATTCCCGCGAGGTCGCCCAATTTCGGAGGTCTTTGGGAAGCGGCCATAAAAAGTCATGTAAATATCACTTAAAAAGAGTTGCGAATGGAATTAATTTAACGTACGAGGAACTACTTACGGTCACTGTACAAATTGAGGGAATTTTAAATTCTCGACCGCTTTGCCCCCTATCAAACAACGATGATGATTTCCAAGTGCTTACACCAGCTCATTTTTTAATTAATAGGTCTTTAAATTCGTTAGAAGAGCCTAATTTGACAAAATGTAAAGAGAGTAATCTCAAAAAGTGGCAAAAAATAACTAAGATAGTTCAATTAATGTGGAAATTTTGGAGTCGTAATTACTTGAATCAATTACAACAGAGGGAAAAATGGATGTTTGGAAAAAAACAACGTTAAAATTGGAGACTTGGTTTTAATAATTGAAGAAAACTTACCAACCTGTAAATGGGCATTAGGTAGAATCGTAGAATTGTATTATGGCGAAGATAAAAAAGTTCGTGTTGTTAAAATTAAAACTCAGTATAGTAGATGTAAAAGAGCCATATTGAACCATATATAAAAATTTGTGTTTTACCAATGGAAGATCCTTAAATATAATTTGAATTTTTCATTTAGTGTACCATTGGTGGTGTGTAAATTTGGCTCATTGTTAGTAAAGTGATTTGTATTTGTATAAAAAAAAATATTGTTATTTGTAAAATCTTGCATTTATATAATGATTTATGTAATTGTATTTCTTGAGAATTGTCAAGTGTTGAATGTGTGAAGTGTTCTAGATGTAACAAATATGAATGTTAATTTAGTAACAATGATTGCATGGTTAAACCAGTACAATGTGGGGTGGTATGTTAGTTCTGTTAATGAACAGCGCCCTCTAGCTGCTTGTAAATAAACTTCAGTGTATGTGTAACAATAACTCCGAGAGGTAGTGTACGGAGTAGAGAAATTAAAAAAGATCACAGTCCACTACTAGTGTTGTTTATTGTGTTGAGCCAAAACAACATATAATAATCCAAATCAATGAATTACTTTTAAGTGGGGAAAATATTTATAATATGATTTGCATTTATTCATTTAGAATTTTTTTCCAATGGCTATTCAAACTGAAATCCACTTTAATAGGGTCCAGATTTTTTTTTATATCCGTTGTTTTTACCAATGCCACCTGATCTACAAAGGCCAGATCGAGGCCTACGAAATTCATCATGGCAAAGGGCTAAGTGACGCCTGTCGTTAGCCGTAGTTTTGAGCACCATACAGGTGACAGTACGATTTGGCTCGATTCCACCCCAATTTAGAGGGAGAACACTCTGGGGGTGTTCAGAGGCCTCCCACCTCTCTTCCCCTTTTCCACCAACCTCACGAGAGGACTTGCGACTCGATGGCTGTTTAGAATACCCCCATGCCGCGCAGCCACTATACATTTACAAACATCCATGTCTTCTCCGGGATTCGAACCCAGTCCCTACGGCACAGCAGTCAGCGTCGCTAACCAGTATACCGGATGGGTGACTTTTGTATATCTAAATGTACATGTTGGCAACAGTAAGCTCGTTTATGATCAATGAAGCACTTCTCCTGGAAAGGAGTTAAGTTTTAAGAATCCCGATTCTAAACTTACTTGCAATATCTTTTGTTGAATGTGTGTGCCTGCACTTTTAATTTATTATTTTCTTAATGGCAATATTTTCATTTGTGATTTGCCTAGTCTCTCTCTGAAATTCTTTTAATTGATGCATGTTCCATCTCAGAAGTACTTATATTTTGCAAAGAGGATCTAATTAAACTAAGTAAAACACAAAAACATCTGTTTTCATTGTGAATAAAGTAGTCTATATCAAAGTATTTTCATTATCTGTATGTCAATATTTTAGTTGTTAATGTAACATTGGATGTTGAATTTTCTATTTTGAATTAGAAATTTAAAATAAAAAATTAACGATAGGACTTATTTTAAAAATGTGTATGCAAGACTTATATTGTTTTGAGTGAAGGCTTCAAGCGCTACCTTATTTTGTCACCACAATGAGGTAATTTGGTTCATCCTTTCTAGTGAACTAATGTTTACCCCAGGAAAGGTGACTGCCAGAAACCCATACATCTTTCTCCTCTTGCAAAATTTCTGTACTCAGAGCCAGCAGATACACCCTATGTCTGGTGCAGTATTCCCAACTCTCCATTGGCAAATCGTGCGATATTATCACATTGGTTCTTTTTCTCTATATTCCTCTTTGCAACTGAAACACCCACAGGCGTAGCGGGCCCCATATTAAAACTCCGGAGACCTTTTTTAGAGAAAAAAGCCCTGATAGGGGTACTGTAGTTATACACGTTGAGACGCTGTAGCTTGGAGGCCCTGTATCATTGATACGGTGGTAGCTACGCCCCTGGAAACACCTCTTCAGGAAAAATTAAGACATTCAGTTTTCCTTTAATTTATTAACAGTTTGCATGTTTAAAAACTAATTTGCGATAGAAAAATAAGCAAACCATAATTGCAGTAAAGAGCTGTAGAAAAGAAAGAAAATATCTTTACACATAATTTATTAAACTTTACATCACATTTCAAAATTGAAAAGCATATTGCAAACAATGTATGTTCTGGCTGCAGAATGATTTTTCAGTCAAAATAAAATTATGAGTATTTTTCATGTACATTAAAATGAGCTTTGTCCATCATTTGTGTGAAAAGAGGAAACACAATTTTAAATCAAATAAAAGATCTATTGACACAACAGCCGTGGGTAGGAAAAGGCCTTCCCTAGAACCCTCTTTCACTTCCACGTCCATTTGGTGACAATTCTCAAATTTGAAATCTTCCTCCACACAATCAGTCCATCTCAATTCCAGCATACCTTAGTTCTAGTTCCAATAGGTCAGTGGTCTTCAAACTGTTTTCCACGGAACCCTGGGGTTCCACGAGGAAGACAACGAGTCAGAAAAAAAGTGTGTGTGTACTTATGTGCGCACGTAAGAAGTTATACTTCTTTGGCGCAACAAGATTAAAATATTTCTAAAAATCTTGAGCAGAGCAAGCTGGGCCAAGGACGAAAGGCAGTCATGAGCAGAGTTGAACGATACTAACCTTCAGTCATTCGGACCAGCCAAACCTGAGATAATCACGATTTAAAGAAATTTAAACACCACCGCACAGGGACAATAGGACCAACAACATGGGGGGTTCGGTAGACTGTACCTGGAGATGAGTTGAAGCGAATGTGACACCTGAGACCTCACATTGAATCTCTCGGAGGGAAGAATCGTTCCTGAGAAAATTAAGACATCTGCCTGAAGAATCCCCGAGTTACGGTCATTTTAAAATAAGTAAAACATTTATATATAAAACAATTAAATAAAATAGAAGCAGGGCACCCAGCAACTCGAAACTGCTCCTGGTTTTGAGGAAACACTAAAGGAGTCCATTCGATCCGGTCCAGAGTTTGTAGTTGCAAATGGGGCGATGCTAGCTCGGGAAAAGGAAACGAAACTAACTCCCCCCGGGGGTTACAACTGTGACGTTAATGGTCACGTACATCCAAGCGATATACAGAGTAGTAAGTGATCTCAAAGTTTCATCGATCTATCTCTGTAATATCGTTACGTCATCAAAAGATTGAACACCATAGGAGTAACATGGGGATTCTAATTTTAGTGATAACGCCACTCCTAAGCCCACTGTCTAAACACGAATTATAACAGATGAAACAGCTCAACGAGGGGAACCTATCATCCGAGTTTCATTAACGAATCTCAAAAATCCTCGGAGCTATGCGGGATTTTAAAAAAATCATAACTTTAAACTAATTTTAAAATGTTAAATATAGGTGAAGAAATGGGGCTATGGTCCTGAAAAAATATATCTAGGGTGCTCATAAGAAGAACATCGAATCCAGCCGGTGCGGTTGACCAAGGTGGCATAGGATTCAAGTTATTTCTGGGGAAACCCTGTAGGGGGAAGGGCCAATTCCACGTAAAGCTCGCGCAAATACGAAAATATGGCGGACCACCAAAAATCAAGTTCCAAGCTCAATTGCTTAGGGGGGGGAGTGAAATTTTTTCCAGTCCCTATTGGATTAACATGGAAACATGATATTTTAGTACTTAATCCCTCCCTCTTACACAAAGGGAATGAAGTAGATGACTGGATGGGTCTCGACGAGTGGAACAGTTGATTCAAATCTCAAGTCCGATACTCGAACAGGAGCAAAGATATTGTGAATTTAAACAAATTAAAAAAGTTCAAGACAATTAAAAACTTTAGAAGAAATAGCCATATGAGCATGAAATTATAATAACTGGAAGAGCAGATGGAGAGGGATCGAATGAGCCAGGTCCGAATGGACTGTGAGGCTCGGGTGCCGAGATATTGGTCAAAAAGCTGTAGAGGTAGGGAATGCACAGGGGGGGATGCGTCCCAATAGATATGGTTTATAACAATAGTTTTTATAATTCCCCAAATATCAGTCCCATAGCACCAAAAAAGTGGCATGTTAAAATGTTATACAATGGTGTGCGCGCGCATCGGTGTCCTGAAGGTATGCGTGTCCATCCGTGACGGTGTGAGCGCGCATCGTAAGAATTTACCCTAATCTTTTTTCCCTAACTCCCCAAAAGAAGTATAACTAATATAGTAAAGAAGTATTTTTTGAGAATTTCGAAGGCGGGAAAATGATCTGTCCCATCTGTATATTTCTAGACAAGGCATTTTCGTATCCGTTCCTACGGAACGCAAAGCAAAGGTTCGCTGACACGGGGGTATAGCTTAGTGGTAGAGCACTCGACTGCCGATCGAGAGGTCCCTGGTTCAAACCTGGGTGCCCCCTTCTTCAGGAAAGAAAATATTTTTTGAGAATTTCGAAGGCGGGAATGATCTGTCCCATTCTGTATATTTCTAGACAAAGCATTTTCGTATCCCTTCCTACGGAACGCAAAGCAAAGGTTCGCTGACACGAGGTGTATAGCTCAGTGGTAGAGCATTCGACTGCAGATCAAAATGTCCCCGATTCAAACCTGGGTGCCCCCTTCTTCAGGGAAATGAAGAGAGAGAGAGAGAATTATTTTTCTGAGAATTTCGAAGGTGGGAATGATCTGTTCCATTCTGTATATTTCTAGACAAAGCCTGTTCGCATCCGTGGCGGTGTGCACGCGCATCGTAAAAATTTACCCTCATTCTTCTTCCCAAGCGCCCAATAAGAAGTATAACTTCAAAAATCGAACAGAAAATTATAAATATGTAGGCAAAATGGATTCACGTTCGCTAAAATGTTAGTTTAACCACATGAATTTAAAGCTTATCCCTGTCATTAGGAAACTGAAAATTTTATTCATAAATAATTACTTTGTTTTGAAATACTTTTAGAACTTTAATTATAATATAATAAAAGAATATTAAAACGTTTTATCTTTATATATTTTGACGGGCTCGCGCGTTTTTTCATTAACATGTCTTTTTGGGCTCTTTGAGGCCACAATAAATGATAATTCTTTTCCAACCAACCCGAGAAGTAAAACGTGAATGAGAGAGGCAAGTTAGAAAGCTTTTAAATATCAGAAGTTTAGAGTAAGCGAGGCGGCATTTAGGGAGAGTTATGATAGTCCGTGTTTCAAGTGTAAAGAGTATTTTGAGAAGTTAAATGACATTCAAGAGAGGTTACCCATGACAGAGATTTTTTAGTCAAGGTGCATACAATTGCACGCCAGTGAACCGCAACTTCAGCTAGGATCAGATAGATTGCTGCTTCGTTGGACATTAAGGTAGGAGTTACCATTTTAATATTCGGATTAGTGTTTACATTGAAATTGAGCTTAGGCGGGTTAGTTATTGATAGTGGTCCGGGTTACGTTATTTTGGTATTATTTATTGTGTTTTTAGCCACCGTAGATTTTCTCATCATATTATTATCTAATCTGTTATAAGTTTAAGTTTCGATGTTAATAAAGTCATATTAAGATCATGGCAGTTTCTAGTTCTTCATTTATTCCTACACCTCTAGCTCACGCTGATAATCAAGGAGAAGGGCACCCGAGGGGGGGCACCCAACGAAATTTAATTTATATAACCCCGAGGTAATAAGCACGCGAACGGGTTTAATGTTTTGCCAGAAGTGTACTTTTCCGGGTCCAAGAACGTTAATGAATTTTTGGAGGGTTTTGACTATCAAATACGATTGCTTGAGATTCCCAGTGATTTATCATGTGCTTATTTGAAAGGTCATCTTCTGGGGAGGGCCGAAGATTGGTATCAGATATTCGGGTCAGCGTTAGTGCAGAATACAGCCACGGACTTTGCGCAGTTCAAGGCAGCTTTGTCAAAAGCATTCCCTGCTATCCGCAATAAGAAAGATTAAGAAATAAAGTTTTATGCATCACAATAGAGAAGGGGCCAGGAGCCAACAGATTTTATTTACGATCTGTTGAAACTGCATAAAGAACTAGAACTGGGGATGTCCGAGGAAGCGTTAGTAGACGATATTTTCGTTAGACTCGAACCACAAGTCCAAGATTACGTGGAGGTTCGATATCCACAAAACATGGTTCAACTATTAGAGGTGTTATCTAAGTTTGAGGAAAGATATTCGTGCAAAATAATGCGAGGTTCGAGGAATTGCGACAATGTTGAAAGTCGAGGTTGGAATGAGCGTAGGATGTCTAATACTGATGAGAGTCGGAGAATTTGGAAGTTTTGCGTAGACCGAGTAACGGCAGAAATGATTATAGGGGTAATTACGAGAATGGCCATCAAGGAAATCAGTGATTCGACAACAGGAATAGATGGGACACAGGCGTGAAAAAATCATTGATATTAGAGGAGATATACCGAAAATATTTTTTTTATAAACAAGTAAAAAATCCCGTGCTCAGGTAATCACGGCACAGGGAGTTAAATGTCAGAATGTAGGAATTGTGGAATTGAATGTTCCAATTAGGGAGTTTGAGAAGCCTTGGTTGTTTCATGTGTTGGCAGATTTAGAATACCTATGTATTCTCGGGGTGGATTTTATAAGTGGATCAAAGATTATATATATTGGATTTTGATCGAAAATCGTTGGCGATTCCCGATTCGCAAATTGATACAGTGGTTCAAACGATTGAGGAAGGGGGGAATATAGAAATAGATCTTTCTAAGACAAGGTTGGGAGAAAAACAGAAACAGGAGTTGCGGGATTTGTTTAATAGTTTTAAGGGATTATTTTCAGATAAATTGGGTGTCACACATGTTTTGTATCATGAAATTGACACGGGAGATAAGACACCAGTTGTTTCTCGGCCGTATCGTTATGGCAGGGTGAAACAAGCGATACTCGATTATCATGTAGAGAAAATGTTGAAAGAGGGAACCATAATTCCGATTCAATCCCCGTACGCGTCACCAATTGTGTTATGTAGAAAAAATAATGGGTTACCGCCGAATAATCCAAAAGCGTAAAGTTTTGCTGTTGACTATCGGAAGCTTTATTCTATTACAAAGTATCCCCGTTATCCCTTACCGTTAGTATATGATTTAGTAACGAACATTTCCCATACGACAATTATGTCGTCTCTTGAACTCAAATTAGGGTACTTTCAACTTGCAGTAAACCCCAGATATATAGTTAAGACCACGTTTGTTACGAAGAATGGCACCTACGCATTCTGTCATATGCAATTTGGATTGTCAGGGGCTGCTCCCAATTTTATTAAAGCCATTGATATTATTCTGAAACCGGTGATAGGCAAGTTTGTGAGTGTTTATATGGACGATGGAATCATATCGTCTTCATCGTTCACTCACCATGTCGAACATTTAAGGGAAGTTTTTAGGTTATTACAAGGTGCAGGATTAACTTTAAATACAGAAAAGTGTAAATTCGGTTGTGATGAATTGAAAGATTTAGGATTGATTATTAGTAAGGATGGAATTAAAAGAGATGAGACAAAAGTTAAGGCTACAGTTGAGATGAAACCCCCAAGGAATTTTAAAGAGGTATCCAAATTTTTAGGTATGTCCCAGTGGTACTCAAAGTTTATTAAGAATTATACTGATCTATGTGAGCCCCTTTATAATCTTAAACGAAAACTCAAGAAATTTTGTTGGACAACAGAGGTGCAGAAAGCATTCGACGTGGTCAAGGCGGCAATAACGAAAGCGCCAGTTTTAAAATTGCCGGATTTCAAAAAACCTTTCGAGTTGTTTACGGATGCCAGTTCAATAGGCGTCGGCGCGGTTCTAAATCAGGAGCAGAGACCAGTGGTGTTTGCCTCTCGCAAGCTTAGTAGTGCGGAGAGAAATTACACTCTACCGGAAAGAGAGTGTTAAGCAGTAGTTTGGGTTCTGAATAAATTCAGAAAGTATTTAGGTTCACTGCCGATTAAAGTTATCACAGATCACGCTGCATTGACGCGTTTAACACATGGTAAAAATTTGTCGAGTAGGATTATTAGGTGGGTTCTAAAATTAGCAGAATTTAATATAGAATGGGAACACCGTCTGGAACTCAAAATGTGGTGGCTGATGTTTTATCGAGGGGAACCCGGTTGAAAGTATAATAGGAGAAAAAGTTAATTGTGCAATAATCAGGGATTTGGTACTTTCGTCGCGTGAACAGTTAATCGAAGAGCAAAGAAAGGACCCGGAATTAGGTCATATCTATAGATATTTGGAAAACCCAGAAGATACCTTGGTTAATGTGACAATATGTGAGTATTCGTCTCGCGATTTTAAGATGATTGAGGGCTTGTTGTCTTATGCGAAATATGCAACGTCGCTAGGTGAAATGCGAGTATACATTCCAAAGTCTTTATGAAATGAAATAATGAGAGAATTTCACGACAAGCCCTTAGCAGGTCATTTAGGACGCCTTAAGACTTACCATAAAATAAGGGACGTTTGTTATTTCCCGTATATGAGAAATTTTATTGAACAATATGTCTCTACAGGCCATATGTGCCAGGTTAATAATTGTAAAAACGCGTTACCAGCTGGTCGCTTAATTCCGATAATCTCAAATTATCTTAATGAGATAGTTACGTTAGATTTGTTAGTTCTGTACCCTGCGTCGCGAATGAGACGCAACCGATATGTTTTAGTAATTACGGATCATTTCAGCAAAGTGGGCTGAAATCATACCCCTTAAAAAGGCCTTGGCTCGAGTAATAGCGGATACTTTATTTTATAACTATATATCGCGTTATGGAGCTTCAGTAAAATTAATAAGTGATAATGGTCCCCAGTTTATATCCGATATTTTTGAACATTTGAGTGATAGATTAGGCATAAGGCTTGTGAAGACTGTTGTATATAGACCTCAGGCAAATAGAACCGAACGCGTGAATCGCGATCATGTGCAAATGATTGCAAATTATGTGAATGATCAACACGATACATGGGACCGATTACGTGAGTTTGCTTATGCTGTTCGAACGGCAGTGAATGAAACGACGGGGAAAACCCCTGCAGAATTATTTTTAGGTCGAAAGTTGATTAATTCATTTCAGAAATTAGTGAGGGCATCGGACGGCACTGAGTTTGCAGAGAGGATATGGAGGGATAGTTTCATGAAACTAGACGAAACACAAAGGCTAAGCATGAAAAGTGGGCGAAATATTATGATAGACGCAGGCGCGATGTTCAAATTAAGGTGAATGACTGGGTCTTGATAAAACGCATCCTTTAAGTTCAGCAACAAAGAAAGTGGTAGCTAAATTTAAACCAAAATTTGAATGTCCTTATGGAGTGTTAGAGGTAAAACAAAATAATTTAGTGATTTGGAGATCGGAAAAAAGATTAACAGTCAATATCGATCAAGTTAAAATATATCATCATAGGAAAAGTGACGAGATGGAGATAGGAACTGGTAGTTCGGATAGCAATAATTCACGCTATAAATCGAGTAATTTTGAAAGCCTGCAACGGAGATCAAATGAGTCGCAGTATGGTAGGAAGAAGGGGTCAGGTGTAAAGCGTGAGTTAGAGGAAAAGGGGATAAGTTTTTTAAGAAGTATCAGAGTGAGAGGCACACAGGTACGGCCGATAAGCGTGGACCACTTATCAGATTAGCACAAAGCTCGTGGACACAAATAAATACCAGAACTAAAAGGTGGAGTAAAGAAATTGGGGAGTATAAGCGATCACTGAACTCAGGATCTTGAGGACCAGAGAGAAAACAAAAGAAGGGACAAGAACTTCGGGGTGAAAAAAGACAGTTAACTTTGTCCTGTAATAATGACTTGCAATATTCTAAAAAGAGATACAGAGGAGAGGTAATAGTGATGCTCAGTACCAGTGGGTACAACCTCAGTCCAAGAAGAGGAGCAAAAGCGGAGTCCCGATCATTCAATGTACATTTGTAAATATGCATTTGTTGACTTCTATGTATGACTTCGCTGAGATGCGACAATTCCTTTGGTTGTTTGTTTTAAAGGTTTATTGAAAAAATGTATGTAATTGTATAATGTATTGATATATATATATATATATATATATATATATATATATATATATATATATATTGTCATATTGATTCATATTAGTGTACATCTAGTTTAGGGGAACGCGGCGTAGACAGATTATTAACAATAAAACTAACAGCGCTGCAGGATTAGAGGGGAAGTTTATTTTAAAAAAACAGATGAGGTGTATATATGAAAAATAGTTGTAATTTAAAGATGGTATATAAAGTATGGAATTTGTAAAATGTAATGGAATTATGTGAAAATTTGTTATTCCCCATAACTTAAAGAGTTTTTATTTCAGGGTGGCTGACCTTGAATTGTTGAAAAGAAGCAGATTTTTTTAGGACAAAATTGTAAATACGACAAGATGAAAAAGAAATATGTTCTACAGAAGAAGATTGTAATCGTTTTTAAGTAGAATTAAGTTGGTTAAGGGTGTGTGGCCCTAGTTTTTCCAGTTAAAACGCATGTGGGTTTTCCCCGGGCCTGTTACCTGAATAGGACACACCAATGTGTTTGTAAAAGAGAATCTACCGTGATTAAAATACATAACTGATAATGTTGGTCCAGTTATTTGAGTAAAACTATTGTAGCTGCCGAGAGTTCAAATTATAGAGGAATATTAAAAATTAAAGTTAGTATGAATAGTGAAAATTAAAGTTTAAGTTGAATATTGGAAAGTAATGGTTAAAATGGTGATTCGAAGTTAAAATTTAAATGGAATATTGAAAGTTAGAAGTTCAGAAAAATAAAATTTATGCACGTAATTTCTTAAGGGCCATTAAGACCCTCGAATAAATCACGTTTTGCTTCTTGGAGTGGATTGTGATGGGCTCACGCATTTTTCATTAACATGTCCTTTTGGGTTCTTTGGGGCCACAATAAATGGCAATTCTTTTCCAACCAACCCGAGAAGTAAAACGTGAATGAAAGATGCAAATTAGGAAGCTTTTAAACAACAGAAGTTTAGAGTAAGAGAGGTAGCATTTGGGCAGTGTTATGATAGTCTGTGTTTCAAGTGTGAAGAGTATTTCGAGAAGTTAAATGACAGTAAAGAAAGGTTACCCATGACAGAGATCCTTTAGTCAAGGTGCATGCAATTGCACGCCAGTGAACCGCAACTTCAGCTAGGATCAGATAGATTGCTGCTTCGTTGGACATTAAGGTAGGAGTTACCATTTTAATATTCGGATCAGTGTTTACATTGAAATTGAGCTTAGGCGAGTTAGTTATTCATAGTGGTCCAGGTTACGTTATTTTGGTATTATTTATTGTGTGTTTAGCCACAGTAGATTCTCTCATATATCATATGTATTAATTACTTAATCTGTTATTGGTTTAAGTTAAGATCTTAATAAAGAAATATTAAGATTATGGCAGTTTCTGGTTCTTCATTTATTCCTAGACCTCAGTAGCGCACACAGGAATTTTTCAAGGGGGTGTTCCGGGGTCGAAAGTTCACCATTCTTGTATCATGCTCCTTTTGATTTTGTCGATTTTCGGGAACAAAATACAGTAAAAAACTAATTTTTGAATAAATAATTAGCATTAATTAATAAAATTAATCATTAATAACAAGTAATTAATTCATTTTTACGTACTATATACTTAAAATTATAATCAATCGGAAAAAAATCAAGGGCTTTAGGGGGGGGTTCGGACCCCCTTCCAAAGACCTTGATGTGCCCCCCCCCTTTGTGTGCGCCACTGCTACACCTCTAGCTCACGCTGATAATCTAGGAGAAGGGCACCCAGGGGGGGTGACCTTACAATATATATGTGTGTGTGTGTATATTACTAGATGGCAAATATTTTATTGTTTACTATCCTGAGTTCCAGGAGATAATTTTATACTCATTAGTACAATGTCTTTCCAAACTAAATAGTTTCCTAATGAAAATTTCGCAACTTTTTACATTTGTGGAAAAACACCTTCACACATCAACAGATTCGATGTTAAAAATCTAAATTTAAGTAAAAACAGATCCTAAATTTTATGTTGCAAATCATGCAAAATACGGAGTATTTCTCACACATCTATAAATATTTTAATGCCATTGTGAACATTGTGCATAAGGGAAAATATTTCTCAAAGTGAGTGGCTACAAAAACAAAGTATAGAAACAAATGAAACTCAGAATATGTAATGTGATTGAAGTTATTCTCAATAGACCTAGACTTCGGCTGTTTGTGAAAAAATGCAAGTACATATCCCATTTCTGAACATAATCAATGGGTTGGTGACACTTGAATCAGAGATTAATATTATTAATGAGTAAATTATATGAAAGGTAGATTAAAATTTTTTATTAATAAATGCAATAGTTTTTTAATTGTCTTCAGATTGATCTATTGTTGATCTACTTTAAATATTATTTTAAGATATATTCTTCTGTGTGTGTTAAATAGGGTTATACGAAAATACTTTCTAGTTCTAGGGGTTCCACGAAAACACCTTCTCGTTTGGGTTGAAAATGAAGACCACTTCTAAGTCTAACCACAGTAGTCGCGAAACAGAAGTTTTGAGTGTCGTGTTTTTTTTTGAAACAAAATTCCACGGAAGAAAAGGGGTGGATATCTAAATGGTATTTTCTGGGAATGCTATTGAAGCTAACGTACTAATGACTTTCCTTTCTACATTTGTCCGATTTAGTGATTGATGGCGTGAAATTGTTGTACATTCTTTGCAGCCAGTCAGTCTACCGTAATTTCAGGCTCAAATATTCAACCTGAAGACCTACAGAAAAAAATATACACAATATTTTTTTCTGTCAAAGTAAGATTCGATGTTTAAAATTACTGTGAAATTCTTTGAAATAATTGTGGCGAAAGGGAAGTTGCCAGGTTGACACAATAATAAAATTATTATTAATTAGGTTGTTGAATTTTTTTCACCTCGTATAGTAACACCCCCCCCTAATTTGTTATAACACTTTCAGGTATAAATATTTTTTTTTACTATTTTATTTATTTACTTTACTTTGAAGAGGTTTCGATGAAACGTTTAAATACACAGATTGGGTTTATAATTTGTAATATACTCATATTCAAGCACTGAGTGTATTGACTCATTTTTATAATAGTTTTATAGCAATATTTTTTAAAAAATAATTCAGGAATAGTTTTCTAGCAAGCGTTTCCTTCGTAGAAAATGAGTCATTTAGCGCCCATCTATTAGGTTCGATTTTAAAAGAACTTCATTTAATTAATTATTTAAAAAAGACAAGACTTTTCTTTCTTTGTTTCTGTGTTTTTATTTCTTTATTAAAACACACTAAATAAGCTTCAAATCAGTTTTCTTTCAACGATTTTCTATGTTGTTCATAATTTTTTTTTTCGTATTAGTAATATGAATATTTCTTGAAAAAAATCGTAGAAACTCATAAATGTTGATGACATTTTTAAGTATCATAATTTGTCTATGATTATTAGAAAAGTTTAAAGTATTCTAATACATTATTTAACTTAAAAAGAAATTTCTGAGATCGCAAATTTTCGTCATTACATTTTTTTATATATAAAAATTTATTTTCTTAAAATAGGTAAAAAATTTCAAACATTTTCCCCATTATAACACTTTAGAAATATTCTTAGAAAAGTATTACATATTAGTTTAAGAGTCAAGCTTAAGAAATTGTTTTACAAAAAGGTAGAGTTGCATAAATTCTCTCTCCTAATGGTAAATTCTGCTAAGAAAATCGTTTTAATATAAAAATAGCAAATCTGAGCAAAATAACAAATTAAAAATGGTAATTTTTTTTAAAAAGTGTACTATCAATTTCCATTGTAGGGAAAAAATAATACCTGCAGTAAAAACTGATATATGTGTTTCTTTTTGAATGAGTTTTGTTATTTACTTATTTTTACAATAAATGCATTATTTTACTTTATACTTGTATGGAAAAAATACCAACATAAATACTTTAAATCTTCAATGTATTTAAATATCTTATGTTCATTTTAATATATGTTACTTAAAAACATTTGTTATATGTTTTACATTTTTTACAAATTTCTATGGATTTAAATTCCAAAAAAAAAGGAAGAAAGTTGCAACTATTTTTCAAGTAGATAGGTACATTGTACATCTTTCACAACGCTGCCAGCTAGACTGAGACGGAGTATTGTAAAACTTCTTTAAAAAATTTATAGAATTTCGAAATTTTGAAATTTTGTAAAATATTCTTAAAAAAAGGATCTTTTCCATTTCAAGGAGCCATAAAAATGCAACGAAAAAAATTGATATAATAACCAAATGCCAGTAATAATTAATTGTAATAAACCTAGACAGAATTGACCAGTTCGAGGTTTATGGAGCATGTGCAGAAAGACAACTTTTTGATACATTACGACTGATAGTTTTCTTTCTTTTTAAAAAAGGGATTTAGAGTGAAAACTTTAAGAATATAAGAAAATGCTGAAATGTTTTCATCAGATAATATTATTTACATTTTGAATCTTTCTTTATACAGACAGTAAAGGCAAACAAATGTCTAGGTTTTCTCTCCCATACATAATAATGAATAAATAATTTTATATGACAAAACTAATATCCCCCTTGTTTTTTATTCATCTAACTATTTCCTGAAATAATATTACAAAATTTGAAGTTATCACTTCTATTGTGTGGTCATAAGCACACACACACTTTTTTTTGTCTAATTGTTTATTACTAGTATTTAAGTCAAGGCAGATAAAATTATGCATAATAGAAAAAGAGTAATAAAATATATACGTAGTTCCTCGAAATTATGTGAATGATGGGAAAAGAAAGGTGAAACATGCTGGGTAAAAATACCAATGCTCTGCCCCATTAGAAAAAAAACACGTGTGACTGGAAGAAGGGAAATTTGACGCCAAGTCTAATCACAGTGATCTCGAAACGGTATTTTTGAGTGTGTTTCTTTAAAACAAAATTCCACAAAAGAAAAAAGGGGTGGATATCTCTACAGTATTTTCTGGTAATAATATTAAAGCTAGCAAAATAATGACACTTTCCTTTCTACATCTGTCAGATTCGGTGATTGATGAGGTGAAATTGTGCCTAGTCAGTCAACCATAACTGTAGGCTCAAATATTCAGTCTGAAGACCTACAGAAAAAAAAATATTTTTTCTGTAAGGAGAAGATTACAGTAAAATTCTTCGAAATAATTGCGGGGAAAAGAAAGTTACCAGGTTGGACAACAATAAAACTGTTTTGAATTAAGTTGGTGAATTTTTTTCACCTCAAGTAATAACAAAAAAGAAAACTTAATTTGTTATAATACCTAAAGGCAGGAGACTCAAACTTTTTTTCCCGCTGGCTCACATACACATGATATATATTTCACGCGGGCCGCATAAACATGGCAGTTATTTCATGCGGATAGTGGAAAAAGCAGACTATAAGACCAAAGCAACATTGACAAACAAAATTAATCATGACTCGTTTTTGGCTTTTATTTTAATACTATATTAACTTTTCTATCGAACACACACTCAAATATTTATTTTTATCAATTTTTACTGAGTTATAGAATACTTTCTACTTTCTTTCATCTATGACAGGGATGGCGAACCATTGGCACGCGTGCCATTAATGGAACGTGACACTATATTTTTGGCACGCCTGTGATCAAAATGGTTTGCATTTTATTTTAAAGTTCACGATAAAGTATTAACAACAAATGCGAGTGATCGGTGGCAGGGAACGTACTCGTTTGTTATTGTCTTGCCTTAGTTACGTCGTAGACTACAATTGTTTATGATGTAAATTTTGTCAATTTCATTGACCAACTGTATTTTAAAGTTTATCTGTGTTATATTTTCGATTTTTAACTGTTATCTAGCATGGCTAGTTCAGCAAAAGAACAAAAAGTGCAAGATAGTAAGTGTAACAGAGAATTTCAAATTTGGTAGACCGAGAAACATGGCATTATTAGTAAAGGCGATAGAGCGGTGTGTGTTTTATGTTCTAGAAAAATAGTTATGCAGAATATTTTCTATAGAACTGTATTTTGAAACAAATCACAAACTCTTTTGTGAAAAAAGTGAGCCATAGCAAAAATAATTAATTGCTTAAATACCGTTTGGTAGATGACTCAAATTCAGCATGTATTCTACAAAAAGTAGCATCTTACAATACTTATATAAGTTATTTGTCATCCACAATCTGCAATAACAGAAGTAACACTAATGTAACTTTAATTTGAATTACACGTATAACTAAAACGTTTATAACTATGCAGTGTAAAAGGTATTTTTTCGTAGAAAATAGAGTTTTGTGTGTTTTTTGTTAGTATTTAGTTTTATTATTTTCCCCGTAATCACAAGTCAAAATTATTTGATGGCACGTTTGTGCCTCTTTAAATGATTCTTTAGAACAAGAAATATAAAAAAAAAGATTTTAAAGTCAATTCCTATTTAGATCAACAAAGAAAAATTTTATTTTAGCAACTTTTTATTAAATAGTTACAATTAATATAAATATGTATATATAAAGGGTGTTTTTTTAGAGGTATAGAAGTATAAATTGCAATAAAACAACGATGTATTATTCGATTGACATGAATTTTTTTATTCGAAAGATAATCTTGTGGCATTACATTTTAACTATGATTTCTGGCATAGGACTGCCACGGCTGGCTCGGATGTAGTCCAATCTGGACGTCCAAATTTCGATGACTTTTTCTAACATTTGTGGCCGTATATCGGCAATAACACGGCGAATGTTGTCTTCCAAATGGTCAAGCGTTTGTGGCTTATCCGCATAGACCAATGACTTTACATAGCCCCACAGAAAATAGTCTAGCGGTGTTAAATCACAACATCTTGGAGGCCAATTCACAGGTCCAAAACGTGAAATTAGGCGGTCACCAAACGTGTCTTTCAATAAATCGATTGTGGCACGAGCTGTGTGACATGTTGCGCCGTCTTGTTGGAACCACAGCTCCTGGACATCATGATTGTTCAATTCAGGAATGAAAAAGTTAGTAATCATGGCTCTATACCGATCACCATTGACTGTAACGTTGTGGCCTTCATCGTTTTTGAAGAGGGATTCCACCAGCCCATAAAGTGCACCAAACAGTCAGTTTTTCTGGATGTAACGGTGTTTCGACATACACTTGTGGATTAGCTTCACTCCAAATGCGGCAGTTTTGTTTGTTGACGTAGCCATTCAACCAGAAGTGCGCTTCATCGCTAAACAAAATTCGCTTATGAAAATCGGGAACAACGGCCATCTCGTTTTGGGCCCATTCGACGAATCTACGCCTTGCTTGATGATCATTTTGATGAATTGCCAAACCAAACTGAGAATAAATCACTTGACAGCTGTTAAATCGGTCGCCATCTTGGAAAGTAATGCCAACTTAAACTTCTATACCTGGAAAAAAAACACTCTTTATATGACAGAGTCACTACATTAAGTGGTAATTAATTTTTATTAATTATCATTAAAGTATCGTATTGTCATCCAAAACAATCGTGTATATAAATTTCAGTTCAATTGAATATTTTAACACGTGATAAAAAAACCTTTTCAAGTTTTGACACAAATCGCCCAAAATGATGCCAACGTGGTTGTATTTGTAATTCTTGAAATAATTAGTTTTAATCAATTAATTTTTATTAATTATTATTACATTATTGTATTGCCATCCAATATAAAGTTCCAATCCAAGTTTAATTGGATTAACAAGATTGATTTTAGAAGGAAGTATTTTTGTGAAATTTTAATTCTGAAATCATTTGAATATTTCTCGTGTCCAGAAATATTCAAATGATTTCAGAATTAAAATTTCACAAAAATACTTCCTTCTAAAATCAATCTTAAGAATTTTTTTTTTCTTTTATCCTTTTGTAATAAATTATTACATACTTTGAATATTTAATTAATTTTAATGAATTAGATTTCTTGTGTGTGTGTGTGAAGTTTGATTTCAGAAAAAGAAGTGTTATTATGAAATTTTATTAGTGAAATCATTTGATTGTTTTTGTAGTTATTGCAGCAATTATAGTTTGACTGGCTTTTGTAGTTTTGCGTTACTTTATGAAAAATATTATAAATCCATTTCCACATTTCAATCGGAGTAAAAACAGCATTAATTTTTTCATTTATTGTTAACTTAATTTCAAAAATAATCAAAAGAAAACAGATTTTATACGACTACAAACAGAATGAAAAATAGCCAAATTCCTTTAAAATATGCACAATTTAATTTCTTATAATTAATTTCAGTAGGCCTTTAACTCTCTGCCTTGATTTATTGATACTTAAGAGTTTTTTTAATGAGGTTATCCGAAAATATTTTATAGTTTCAATGGTTCCAAGTGTCGACATAGTTTGAAGACTACTGGCTTAAGGGAATAATACTAATTCTTATAATCAAAATTTCTACGTCTTTCGCTTGATCCAATTTTAATGGGATTTGTCGGGCAGAAATGTAAGCTTGTACTGTAATAATTAAACCATCTCTTGGTCTGTCTTGTCTGTTCATTCCGAAAATATTCTTTCTTGGGAAATTAAGTATGTCATCCTTTTTATAAAAAGATTTTTGAAACATTTATACATCAGCAAGAGAAAAGGGTGAGATTTTGAAGCATATTAATTCATTTTTAATGCTTTTGCAATTCCATTGCAGAAAAACAACCATAAGACGTAATATATTAAAAAAATTAAGTCAATTCCTACCGAGGTCAACAAAGAAAAATTTTATTTTTGTAACTTTTTATTAAATAGTTATAATTAATATAAATATGTATATACATATGACAGAATCACAATATTAAGTGACAAAATAGAAAGCGATTTTCCATTCTCTGTATGGTGGTGGATTATTTCTTTTTGTTTGTTACTATTTATTCATTAATTAAATTCAATAATTCTAATAAAATAGTATAGCAAAAATGAAATCACACTCTTTGAAATTAGGCCATCCTAGATGGAATTCGAACTCACGACCTTTGGATTAGAAGTCCATCGCGCGACAAAGACACAACGTTCGCATTTCCTTTTTTAATTCCACTACCATTATAGCTCACTCTCTCTTATATATTTACTTATTTTGTTCAAATTTTCAATCGTTAATAAAATAATTTCTATTCATCTAATCGTTCAAATAAATTGTTTTAAACTTCTAGTGGATGACATTTGATGTTAATATAGTTTTTTCAAATACTAATTAAATTATTTACTGGTTTTTGACGTCAACTTAGATTTGTCTCTATTGTTGTAACTATGTAACTGTTAAAACAAAGACAAAATTTGGCGTTGAAAACCTGTTTTTCAGCCAAACCGGGTGTGCATTGTTACAACAATGCGGACAAATCATGCTCTTTTTTCAATTCCTACCATTAGTTCACTCTCTCCCCTTATATACATACATATCTTATTCAAATTTTCAATCGTAATAAAATACTTTCTACTCATCCATTCAAAGTAGGAATTGACTTCAATTTTTTTTTTTATATTGCTTGCTATAAATGCTGTTGGGCTATTATTTTTGTTTGTTACTATTTATTCCTTTTTTAATTTAAATAATGAATTATTTGAAAAAAACTGTATTAACATCAAGTGTCATCCACTACAAGTTTAACCCTTTATCTACCGACGGTACTTATAAATACCTATTATTTTAAAATTACATAGAATAAACCATTTTTCGAATAGTCTGATGATATTTAACAGGAATATTCTTTTAAATCCATTCTTCCAAGATATATGGCAGCACGGGTTCTACGATGAGTGTTTTAGAGGGGAAGGAAAATAGTTTTATAGCAGAAATTGCGTTTTCAGCGGATTGCAAAGACTGCCATTTTTGTTCTGAAAAAATAGTTAATATCAAAAGGTGTCTTATTTTTTTCTTTGTTAATGAAGACCTCAGAAAATGATTTGACTATTTATCTGAAGTAAACAGTATGTGTAATTAATATTACAGTTGGAGATCTTTAATTAATTAGCTCTAATGGATTAAATTTCCCTAAGTTGAGTATTTTGTTTATGTATATCTCTTAATTTTCAATGTAGTGATACAAAAAAAAATATTGCATGAAAAAAAACTGCAGAAAATCATAATGTATTTGAACTTGAATGGAGGAATAGAAAGTATTTTATTAAAATGATAGAAAATTTGTACTATATATATACAGTCGAACCCAGTGGAGTAACGTACACCACCGCACTGCGGGGAGGCCCAAGGCTTCTAAGGGGCCCAAAGCTAGACTGACGCTGTGAGGAGATAGCGTAAGAAAATTTAGAGCGAGTGGACAAAAAAGAGATGCGTTTATTATCATCAAAGTACATGCGAAGACTCGTTGAAATTAGTAGGGTATATATATATATATATTGAAACATTGCATATTTCAACGCCAGGCAGGATGTTCCGTACTTGTAAACACGCCTTTGGCGACGGAGCACCTTTCTTGGCGCACTCTGTAATTTCGCCTACTTGGCAACCCTACTAATTTCAACGAGTCTTCGCATGTACTTTGATGATAATAAACACATCTCTTTTTTGTCCACTCGCTCTAAATTTTCTTACGCTATCTCCTCACAGCGTCAGTCTAGCTTTGGGCCCCTTAGAAGTCTTGGGCCTCCCCGCAGTGCGGTGGTGTACATTACTCCACTGGGTTCGACTGTATATATATATATATATAGTACAAATTTTCAATCATTTTAATAAAATACTTTCTATTCCTCCATTCAAGTTCAAATACATTATGATTTTCTGCAGTGAATTTTATCTCCTTTCTTGAAACAGTTAAAAGTTGCATTTTGAAGCTAGTGAGAGGAGAGTTACATTAATGTCACACTTTAAAGAAACATGAGGGCTATTGGTGATCGGCCTCCTAATTTCGAACCTTGGTCAAGTGACAAGAATGACACCCTCTCTTCAAATTAGCACACCATGCCAACAGGAGGATTTTGAGCATGACAGATTTAATTTACATCAGCCCACTCTACACAGTGTGTCTTCAATGGCTCAAGGCTCGAACCCTTGACCTCTAGGCATTTTGACACAGCAGGAGGGTTATTGGCAACATACCTCACAATTTTTGAACTGTAGTCAAATACAGGGGAAGACATCTGAGCTGGCACTCAACATACTAGCAAATCATATTAATGTAAGGACTTTGAATCTCAACAGATTTAACATGCAACAGTCTCTCTACACATGTTTTCAATAGCACCAGGACTTGGCAATGCTGGCCATGAATTTGCGATTGTGACCTCTCGCGCACATAAGGGTAGTTTTTAAAGTAGAAGAGAAATGAGTTACAGAGAGATAACTCCCTGTCTCTCTCATGAAAAGGAAAATTTTCTAAGAACAGCTAAGTCGTAAGTTCTTGTTAAATTTAATGTATATCCAAAAAATAAATAAAAAGTACTACTAATTATTTAAAATTTTCTTTATTTGAGTAACAATACATACAATGCACAAGTATAAATATATAAGTAAATATATACACAGTACAATTATTTCTAATAAAAGATACTAGGAAGCAAATAAGAAAAAAGTCGTACTTTTCTCCCAGCTTAGATATATAAAATATATTTTTGTTATTCATATTGAAATACAGCACTGTAATTTTCAAGAATAAAACATGTTAAGCAGCAGGTATGTAGTATCTTTCTCTCCCCCCTCCCCAACACATATTTCTTGAAAGTAGTAGTACAAAGTAGTCAGACTAGAAGATTTGCAAAATAATTTCTTGAGGTGTCTCCGTGAGTGCTAACGAAATCAGAATTAAATTGAAATTTTTCATGTCAATAAGCTTCTTATACAACTGATTTTAAACATAGGAAATACTTCCAGGCATTTTTAAAATACGGTGGGAAAAATAACTATCAATCAAAGCAGTTGAAAGTAAAAATAAAAATGCATAGAATCCTTTCCAACTTAAAATGGTTGGAAAAAAAATGTTTTTAAACATTTATTAACTGTTTTCTTGCAGTTTTCGGTCATGATATCACTATTCCTTAGCATTTTGAATTAAATAAAAATCATATTACATTTTAAATACAACTCTTCTATAATGATTAAAGAGACGATTTTCAAAATGATACATGTTATTATAGATATCTGACAAGATTAATTGAATCATTTCAAAATAAATTTTGTCTTTGAGATAATTATACAACAATTCAACATGTAAATAATAAATGTGCTTAGAGAACATATTGAAACTCAAAACATACAAATGAATGTATAAATAATGAATTATTACATTTGTCAAAACATTTTTTAACAATACAATGTATGACAAATATTTCCACATAACCCTAATTAATTATGAAGAAAAAAAATGAAGCAATATTCTTTGCAATGAGAAATAATACAAGCATATACCGTAGTGTACATATTAATTGAGACATAAGTTTGTACTTTTAGTGTTATTTGACTGACAACTATTGAATGCAACAGATCTGCTTACACATCAGAAAATGTAAATTCAATCAAGTATTTTAAGAGTAATGATTCAATACACTGCCAAATAAATAATCTCCCACAAAATTAAAAAGAAAGAGCATATTTTGTGGTTACTTGAAGACAAATTAACACAAATAAAAACAATAAAACACATTAATTTGAACTTTTTGAAAGGAATCCCTACAAAATATAAAGTACATATGAAATTCTTAAGTTTATCACATATAAACATCCTGAGAAATTTACAAGATACCGAGGGTGGTATTTACATTTTCTAGATGGAATGGTATACGCCTTAACGTTAAACATAGTCACAAATCAATAAACATAAAAATTAAAAAGTGATTTCTACCAAGGTAAAAAAAAAAAGAAAGGTGAGAAAGAGCAAGCATCGAATATAATTATACAAATTGAATATTTGATTATTTTAAGGTGATGGGTTTCTTTGCTTACAGAAAATGATTTTGCATAATTAATTTTCAACTGATCAATGGCTTAATAAAATCCTTAAACATAAATATGCTTGTACAGTACTGTAAAAGTTAAGTCCTTGTCTTAAATTTGGATATTTTAAAAAAATACACTAAACTAGAACAAAAAAATCGATACAAATATTTTCATTGCAAATAAGGTAACAGAACTGCATAGAATAAGTTTCAAAAAATAACTTCTCAAGCAATCAAACTGCTCACTAACATCTCTCAATATAAAAGAGACAATTTAGCATGGTAAATGAGTTTTCACTAAAATTCTCTGGTGCAAAGCCTTCTTGGCCATTATTTACACAGTTTAAGAAACTTCCTAATTCTTTAATTGTATTTTTACAACTGTGGGAGATTTTCAATAGGCGTGAAAAATTTGAAATCGGGTGGAAATAATTCCTTGGCTCTTGGATACATGAGTTTGTAGGATTGTCGAATAGTGACATCAGCAACACCGGCAATGTCACCAATTTCTGAAAATATAAAAATATATGTAAAGGAACTGTTAAAATACTTAAGATAACTACCATGAAAAATTCAAAGATTATTGAAAAAAATTAGTATTTAGGATATATTATTTACAGATGGCTATTTAAGGAACTAGGATACAATTTTTTTATGTATTCATAATATTATAACTTTATTTTTGTAAATGTTTCCCAATATAATTCATTTTTAAGTTTTATTCTATGCATGTTATACATGTCTTTAAAAAAAGGGGGTTGTGGGACAACAAGATCATCCAAGCAGAAATTTGTGGACAGTTTATCATGAATGCCAGTGACCTACACTTTCCCAGCAAAGAGGTCCAATGGAACAAATGCTGCATTCAATAACTGTTCAGGGACCTTATGACTTCGAAAAGTGCATTCTCTTTTCCTTCATGGAACCTATATTTTTGATGTTTAGTCCCATTTAATATCCAATATTTCACACTAAAACAAATTTTTAATGGAACCAGGACTCAATCCTGATAATATAACCACTGTAGATTACAATGGTCCTCATAACTATGAGCTCTGTGAATACTTCTTAGAATACAATTTTTATAAAAAAAGTAAAAATTTAGAACATCTGTTCAGTAATAGTCAATAATTTTAATAAAATAAATTAAGCCTTTACTCACTAAAAGACTAGATTTTTCTTTAAATTCAATATCTAGTTATAGGATTAAGATGTAAAATTTCAAGACAGTTCTTCAAATATAGTTAATGGAAGAAATCATTCTAAAAAACACTCACTATAATATTTTTTTTTCATTAAAAATTTTACAGCAAGAAAAGAAAATCCACAAAATAATTTTTGGTACTTTTAATGGATTAATTTCATAAACTTTATTGCATATATTTTTAAATATTTCATTTTGTAAAATTAAAAATATATTTTTTTAAATAAAGATTGTTTGAATGGGGTTTACTTATATTATAAATTCCAGAATATTACAAAATTCAAAACGCTATTTTTTTCTAAATGTAAAATAACTTGAGGAAAATAAAACATTTAAAATTTTCACATGTTATTTTTCTTTTTAAAGAACAAAAATCTCCAAATGAAAGAAATGTTTCCCCCTTTATTTATTTCATACAAACTATAATTACGATATGCATAAATGCAAATATTCTCAAAATTTTGATGTTTTGAAGACCAGTATGTATACGTACTAACACAAAATACACTAAGGTACTGGCCCTCACAAATACATGCCAATAGAATAGAATGATTGAAAATCTAAATTTTTTTTTGCCAATAGATGGCATTGTATGTCCATAGGATTTTAGATGAACGTAGATTTTACCATATATACTTGAAATGAGAGAAATATGATTCCCACACACATAGATTTTGATTTATAAACATAACAGGAAATGAAGATTTCAGAATGGCCTGCTTTTTATGATCCCTCTTTAAATAAGTACTTGATATTTGTTAATAGCAAGTAAGGTAGTTTGATTTCATTTTTGGTATTTGAGTTTGCAGTCCAGTTTTTAATGGATAATTGGATTTTCTAGACATTTTTTTTTTTACTGTTACAATGTTGAAGTGTCAAAAATGTTTGATTGAACTTGAAAAATAGCAGAAATGATGCAAAATATTTCAGACATTCGATTATGAAACAGGTGAGTGTAGTGAAAGTAACAATATAATATTTTCTGATTGTTCTGTTCATAAAAAATACGATAATATTTCGGACATCTGCAAAGAAAATAATTTTCCATGGTCATCCTCAACAGAAAATTCAGTGTTTGTTAGTTTTTATTTCTGCAAAACCCCTCCAAAAAAGCCCATGAATTGTTACAAGTGCAAGAATTGTAATGTAGGACAATGTGTAGATCCCTGTTTTTAAATTTTTCATTCTTAAGAAGAATTACATAACATATCCTGGTTTGAAATGTATACTGTTAAAAGTCATTCAATGGTAAGCAAAAATGTGCAAAAAATATATTAAAACATAAAATAACTTGCATAAATAATGTATGTAAATGAAGAACATATAAAACATATGCAATTTATATACTCTACAGAATATTAAACAATGTGTCCATATTTCCATGTATTTGGCTTAACTGCAAAAAAACCTTCCATCCCTAACAGTGTGCATGTATTTACACCTTTCACCACAAAGGAGTTAACACCTATATATATATATATATATATATATATATATATATATATATATATATAAGTGGTGTAAAATATTTATGAATTAATTACCTTTCTGTGATTTTTTATCTTCTGATGCTTGTGAAGCCATGTAAATAGCTGCAGCAGCAACTGAAATAGGACTTCGCCTAAAGAAAGGTAATTAAACACATTAAATATCACAAATTTGCAATAATACTCTCCATTAATTATAATGTTATAACATAGCATATAAATATCCAAAATAGCATAGAACTACATTTATATAAATCCTACTTTCTGAAATAGTTCACTATTTATGTACATTATAAAAATAATAAATGTGTCTACAGTAAAGTTTATAAACACACAAGAAAAAAAATATATTCTGACTTAAATCATAAATTAATGTACAGATGTTTAAACTAGAATAAAAATTGCAGATATAAACCATTAGTCTCAACTAGTGTAAACTAGATACAAACTGCATGAAGTTAGTTTTTTTAATGAATAAAGATGAAATTCAAAATGTACCCAGGAACAATATCCAATTCCACAGCTTTGCGGGCAATGTAGGTGGCTCCTCTTTGGACACTTGTTGGAAGACCCAAATTTGAACAAAATCGTGACTAAAAATTATAAAACAAAAGTCACACCAAGAATTACCAACTATACATAATATCTATATCAATTAATTTTATGAATTAAATAGATTTACAAAAATTTAATCATTTAAAGCATGCAATTAAAATTACTCAGAATAATTTCATTTTGTTATAATAAAATGAATAAAAAATATATTAAGTCACAAAGAAAATCTTCCCCAATACATAATTATTGTTAAATTACTTATATCTGTATAACAGTGTTATACAATTAGTACAGGTAACAATTACAACAATTAAAAATTTAGAAAATTCCAGGAGATGGCATCTCACTCCATTCTAAGTTTAAGTACTAAAGTAAATTAATTGTATTTTAAAAATAAATACATACAATAAAATTCTGTTTAAACATTATAGGCACATACATATGAATAAAATAAATGTTTTGACTAAATAAAAATGAAGAAACTTTATGATAAATGGCCAATCTATAACGTAAATTTGGGGAAATAAATCAGTAAGTTGTCAAATCTCAGATACGATCAATTCTTTTTTTTCCAGATAAAAATAGCACAGTACATGAAAACTTCATCTGGAAACTAAAAACTTCATAAGCAAGAACTAAGGCTAAAAATAATATGTAAAAAATTGTCAATATTATCAAAATCAGCACTTTTTAAAAATTTTAAATATAATATGAGGACCACAGTCTACAGTAGGCTAACATGCAATAACAAAAGATGCTGGAATGTTTGTAGATACTGAATTTTATCTGAATATAATTATTACCATGAAGTCTCCTGTAGTGATGAGGTCAACACTAGTCTCCAAAGCTTTCAGGATAAGTTTGAAACAGCGACCAATTTCCTTTTTAGATACTTTTGAAACAGCACATATTTCTGTAAAAATCAAATATTAAATCTCAGTTAATATACATAAAGAGGAAAAATTTCACAATATCTTTAAAACATAAAAATTATGTTGAATGATTTTAGAAACTAAAAACAAAATACAGGAAATATACAAAACAAATACATTTTAACTATGTTTTATACATTTTAAGCACCCACAACTGCTTATTTTTTAAAAATTAAGAACAACTAGCTGCATGGCTTGGCGTTGCACAGGCTATCTCTACTTTTATAAATTTTCCCTTTCTTTCACAAAATCAGAACTTCTAATACTCATTTTCAAAATGACTTCCCACCACCCTCTGCCGCTGAGCTTGGCGTTGCTTGGGCTTTCTCTTTCCCTCGTGACACCAGCATTTCTGTGTGTGTTTGTACGTACACAATGTGAGTGATTTCTAAAATTATGCCAAAACATTTCCCTTTTTCGAAATTTGCTCCATTCCACTTATTTTTGATTTAAGACAGGTTTCTTTCCCCTCTCTATAGCCTGAACATGGTTCTTTTTAGTGTTAAATTATTGTTCTATCTTCCCCTCCTTCTCACAGATAAGATATAGCTTCAAATTTTGATGTATGACTTATAAAAAAATATATTGCGTTACAATTTAAAAAATTATTAATGTGAAGCAATAATAAAAAGAAAACCATTCTGATGCTAAGAGTAAAGCTCTAAAAAGTAGCATAATGCGAAATTGAAAGTTTCTGCCTCCTCAGTTTTGAACCTGGGAACCGCCGTTTCATAAAGCGCAGCCGATTTAACAATCGCGCCATCGGTTCCTTTGGGGAAAAGCATTGAATTGAGCTTTAAAATAAAGGTAGATTTTTTGTTAAAGTAAAAGATTTTTTTTCTGGCTTCATTTTTATGTTAATGCTTTCAAACTTTATATAAATAATAGACAATGTAATTTTTAATCAACAAAGAATTCCTTTAGTAATGAAATAATCCTTTTAAGAAAACATATATTTATTAAAATCAAATTTCTATAAGTAATTAATAAAAGAAAAATTTACACTGCCTCCTCAGTTTCGAACCTGGGAACTACCATTTCATAAAGCGCAACCGATTTAACAATCGCGTCATCAGTTCCTTCGGGGAATAGCATTGAATTGAGCTTTAAAATAAAGGTAGATTTTTTGTTAAAGTAAAAGATTTTTTTTCTGGCTACATTTTTATGTTAATGCTTTCAAACTTTATATAAATAATAGACAATGTAATTTTTAATCAACAAAGAATTCCTTCAGTAATGAAATAATCCTTTTAAAAAAACATATATATATTTATTAAAATCAAATTTCAATAAGTAGTTAATAAAAGAAAAATTTACAGATAGCTATTGAAACGTTTGCTTTTGTAATCAAAAAGTATGAAACAAAAATAAAGAATGTAATTATAATTAATTAATTATTACTGACATTTTAGGCAATTTTTTTCGTTTAATTTTGCAGCCACCAGAAACCCAAAAGTACATTTTTTAAAAAAAAAGAATAGTTTATGTATGGAACAGAAATTTTCAAAATTACAAAATTATTAGATCGTGTTTAAAAACCTCTGGAAAAAGAAAGAAATTGCGAAAATATTTAAAAAAAATTGTAAAATAATTAAAAGGAAAGATAGTTTTTTTTAACCGTAATTTTTAAGATATTTTATCAATCTCTGTACAGATTACGTACAATATTGTTCTACAAGCGAAAAAAAAAAAAAAAAAAAAAAAAAAAAAAAAAGCACAAATTTTTTTTTAGAGTAAAATATTTTCAAGTGGAACAACTTATAATTTGTATTCAAAAAAAGGAACCAATTTTGACTCATTTTTTATTGAAAAAAAATTGTAAAATAATTAAATTGAAAGAAATATATATATAATTTTATTATATTAATTTTTAAATAAATTTATTTATATGTAAATTTTCGTTGTTTTGTAAAAAAAGAATTTTTCCCGATATTCTCTGCAGATGACGCCACGATGCATTTAAATGCGTTTTAAGGTTTTCAATTAATATCTTTTTAACTAATTGGAATATCGGAATATAAATGGTCAAAACGGATTTCTCGGATCATTCCCGAAATTTTGATACCTTCTGCTAGTTTCTGCGTCTTGTGGTTCTTGAGGAAACTGGGATATATACATAGATACGTTTGTTTACCTACGAATTTTAATAGTGTAGATAAGAAATTTGTGCTTGAACCTGTCTTTACCTTTTCATCGTGATTTAACATTTTATGTGTATTTGAAGTAATTAAATGAACATTTATAACTTAAATAATGAATTAAAAACCCTAATTTAGCTGATGGAACAATTTTTTTTTTTTTTTGGTCTATAAAGGACACTTTCTAATATAATTTCATTCCTTTTTTAAAATCTAACCCCTCTACTAACAAATGTATCCATATTTATCTTTTCATTCCATAGTTCAACTTACACTTGAATATCTTTCATAAATGAGAGCTTCAGACTTATTCCATATTTAAAACATATGGTTTCAAGTTTTATGCCAGTGATATTCTGACTTTTTGACAGATTCAATGAAAAACATATTTTGAAACCAAATATTTTTTTAAAAAAAGTTAACGAAATATTTGCATTAAATTTAATTTTTCATTCACCTTGTGAACCCAAGGTAATTTTTTACAACCCTATTTGGGATCCTGATGCCCAGACTGAATACCACTGTTTTAAACTATGTAAATATATTAAATTATTGAAAAGAAATAATCAAGGACAAAGATTTTTTTCAAATGCTTATTTCAGATTCACATACATAAATATAAGACTGTCTTCTCACATTACGTTAGAGAACCGGTCCCAAGAAAAATGTTCCAATATTAATATTCATCCTGACTTTGCTATCATATGAAGAAAACAGTATATTTTGACACACTACTCATTTTTGTTTTAAACTTATCTATTTAACTAAACTAATTTTCTGGAATAAAATAAGTTTCATATTCCATTTTGTATTCTAAAATGCTTGATAGGTTCTTCCCTTTATATACTCTACAGAAAAATTGTATTTAATGGGACATTTTCTATTTTTAAAGATACTACTTAATACAGAAATGCATATTCTATAACATTAAACATTTATATGGGAATACATGCATTTTTCTGTGACAAATGATATAAGTATGAAAAATTATCTCCGAGTAAGATTTAAGACTGTTAATCATAGTCTAAGGATTTACTGCCTGCACCTGGCAACAGGTCGAACGAGACACATGATATAGAGAGGAGGACCTGGTAACGACAGGGGAGAAGAGTCCGAACGAGGAGAGAAAGGAGAGCGGTGGCGCGAAAAACGTGGTCGAAAAGAAAGGCGACGGGACGATGGATTGTAATCTTGGATCATTTTAATATACTCTTTTTCTTATGAAATGTCCCATGGAAGGTGTGCAATAAAACAGAGGGACAAAGTCCTGACTGCAATTATTTTCTTTTCACAATTCGAACACGACCCGATCCGAAAAGAACCCACAAGTTTACACATAGGGTAAAGACAGTCAAATAAAATCACTTTTGGTGTACATAAGATAATTAAACTTTAAACTAACCTTTAAAAGTTCGAGGCACACCTTCTTGCCGGCAGGCAATATACACACATGATGAAGCTATAGCATCATTACTACGACCTTTGAGTGTTTTACCATCATGAACTTGCTTAAATAAACTATTGGCTCGGTCCTAGATTTAAATTAATAGACATTTTTTTAAATTGGCCAAATGCAAATTATTTAATTATACAGCAAAAAAAAAACAATTCTAAAACTTTGAGAAAAATCCAATAAAATATACTAACCATAATAGTTTTAGGCAAATTGATCCTATCTGCCATGTTACTAATTTCCCTGAAGGCATTTATTAAAGCACGATCAGAACTACTCATCTGTAATTGTAAAACAAATAATAAATATCCTGTTTTTTAAAGATAGTATGATAATTATAAGTTAACTTGTTTTTGTTAAAACTTAGTTTCCATTAACTAAAATAGAAAATGTCTAACAGAATAATTAGACTTTATAAAACAAAAATGTGACAATCCTTACCAAAAATTCAGTTGAAAATTACATGCTTCATAATAAACAAAATAAAAGTATCGAGCAGTATTACGACGCTTATAAACAATGCTCGTCTTCCTTTTTAGTGAGTTACTCTTCTATCAAAAAATAGTTTCCTATAGTTTTATTTTGTATCTTATTGATTCTTTTGAGTAAATGATTTTCATTACAAAGCCTGTTTGAAAAACACTTCAATAATAAGTCAAGTAATTAAAGAACAATTATTTACTTATCATACATAAAAAGCAGAAATTTATAAAACAATACTCACAGTTCTTCTGTTCTGATATTTGGCAGTTCCAGATTCATCAAAACTGGCATCACCCGTACCTCTACCAATAACAGTGGAAAGATCGCTGCCATTTAACAAAGGATTCTAAAATAAATACAATTATTTAAAATTTATCTATATTGACAATGAATCAAGAGTGTAATATCTGCATATAACCAACCTTTCTAAAAATATTAACTGCAAAAATAAAAACATAATACTTCAGCTGAATTACATTTTAAAAACTTCTATTCAGAAACAAAAATATCAAATGCATTTGTGAGTATATTGAATGCAATTAAAGCTTGTATTATGTAAAAAGAACCTGTGAACCCCCGGTCTCACCTTGAACACCAAGATTAATTTGAGGCAAAGAACCACTAAGAGCCATTTTGAATAATGATAATATTTATTTATTATAATTTTCTCAAAAAAATCTCTGATAACATATAATAATATTATGTTACGTCACTTAAAGGGATTTGCCTTTATATTAAATTAAATTACTAAGAATGCAATTAATTAATAATTAAGCTCAAGCAAGGTCTACCGAAATAGGAGATCCGAGAAATACATGTACTCGAATTCTTAACTTTCATTAACTTTAACTAAGTCACTTAAACTGACACTTATTTTAAGCGTACGTAAATTATATTTACCACTGGCTTATATCATCTTTCTGGTACGTTTAGCAACACGACGTCTTGGCGAATCTAATCTCCTTGAATCTTTTAACAATGCTTTTAAAGTTGCTGGCTCAATAGCCTTCCATCATCTCCTTGCTATCTCGCAATGCTTAACTTAAATACCTTACCTAATTTAAATATCCTGTTCATCTTTTTCGGAGTTGATTGGAAATAAACGCGAATTTATATTCCCCAAAAAGACGCCTAAGAAGATTAGTGGAAAGGTTCTGTACAGATTCGCCACAAACCTTCTAAAAAAAATTAATTAGATCATAAAAATGGAGAAAATAAATTTTTTAAAAAAGGTGCAGATGACAAATTTAAAGCATTAATTGGTTAATAATGAAAATATATAATTTTTGAATTTTTTTAATATAATTTATAATTTTTTTAAATATAATTTAATTTTTATTTACTAGTCTCAAATATTACAAATTACATTTTAGTACTTATCATACACATATTTTTATTAAGGATTAACAAAATATAGTTTTAATTATAAAAAAAAACTATATTATTCTGATAAGGGAAAAAATAATTATTTAATTAAAAATAGTAACTATTACATAATTAGTTTAATTTTTGTTGCATTAATATTAAAAACAATAAAGGGTAAAAGTTAATTCAAGAAAATAAAACTGTTACATTACTTTTTAAATAAAGATTCTTTAAACATACTTTACTTTACAACTACAAATACTTTAAATAATGATTATTATTAGCAAAATAGTTAAGTTTAAAATCTACTCTTATTTTAAAAAATATGCACATTTTTACCAATAATAAGAAATCTAAAAACACTTAAACCTCTGTATACGGAACCATTCCACTAATATTCTTAGGCGTCTTTTTGGGGATTATAAATTTGCGTATATTTCCAATCAACTCCAAAAGGTGAACGGGATATGCAAAGTAGATAGGTTATTTAAGTTGAGCGTTGTAAGCTAGCAAGTATGAAGGCTATTGAGCCAGTAGCAGTAGCCTCAAATTTAGAGGATTCCATGAGATTACGTTAGTGAAGCCTTATTGCTGTTATTCTACCGAAGAACTAGAAAGCTGATATACCAAGCGGTAACTATAATTTATGTATGCTTAAAATAAGCGTTAGTTTAGAAAAATTAGTTAAAGTTAATGAAAGCTTCGAGTACGTGTATTTCTCGGACCTCCTATTTCGGTAGACCTTATTTGATCTTGAGCATAATTATTGATTAATTTCATAATTCGTAATTTAATTTAATATTAAAGGTAAATCCCTTTTGTTTGACGTAACATGTGTCCAGAGTTGAGACCCAGGGGGTCTTTACATCTGTAATGAAAGATTGCTAGAATCTTAAAAACATAATAAATTTAAAAACTTATGACTGCAACTACAACAAAATATTCCCAATACTCTATTCTTAGTTGTGTAAAATAAACTTAAACACATAATAGCAAAAACTCACTTCAGCAGCTCCAACACGAGATGGATCACTGTCAGCTTTTTCATTGCTAAAAGTACGCCACTCTGAACCAACATCAATAACCCTAACAAATTAAACAATTTCAATGACATGGAAAATATTAAAAATAATACAGCATTAAAGTAAAATAATATCAAACAATAGGACAAGAACTAATAATAAATAATTACAACACTTATGCAGTTGACATGGAAAATATCAACCTCTTATATATTTAATGAATATATTCAGGATCATTTCTCACATTAAAGGCAATTACTTAAATCATGGCTGTCTTAATCTAATACTGAAAAATACGGTTCATTTAAAATGCTACAACACTAATATCACATTTAAACATCATAATTATAGATTTACAGTTTATTAACAATCACACTACGAAACACTGTTAGGACCAGATAGAGCTGGGCCCACCTTCTCTGAACTTCCATAGCACAAAAATAGTAAGATTTGGAGCTTCAGTAGATTTAACATTCATTGACTCTTCTACATGACGGATCTTTAATGGCACCAGGATTTAAAGCCTGACAACTTGACATAAAAAATACCAGACAAGGGTTTGTGACTAAAATCATTTGGCTACATGGACATACCAAACAGACAGAATACTACGTTTAAACATATTAATTTTTGCTTTAATAAATTTTTTAGCATAGAATATGTTTAGTATTTTTTTATTAAAAGAAACAATGACAAATAGCTTTTAAACTTTATATTATAAAGAGTAAAATCTGTTTAATGTTTTAACATTTTAAGAATATGCATCAATAAAACCTGTCATTGTGCCATGACCCCATCAAACTACATTATAAAAATAATGTACAATTTCATGATAAAGAACATGTTTTAAGTTGATAGGTTTAAAAATTTTTTAATAAGATATTCAATTAAAATGTTTTAGAAGTAGTTGCCCCAGAACTCTTTTTTTTAAATTAGAATAAGCTTTTATTTTCACTAAACCAGCAAATTTTTTTTTTAATCTGCCTTTTCCCTTTATTTTGAACACAATTTTTTATATTCTAAATATTTTTTTGAAAAGTTTGACTAATTTTTAACAATTTTAAAACAACAAATTCAGGAACTCTGTAATACCTTTACCTTCACATACAATCAAACACATGTATGTTAATTCCTGGGAACCTCTGAATGGAATCATACATGTAAGCATAAAACTTATCAAGCATTATAACTAGTGTTAACATTTTATAACAGTTAACATACACCTATTTTTGTTTTTACACAATGTCCCTGATGAATTTGTGCCACCTTTTCCCTAAAATCATATATGTATATATATATATATATATATATATATATATATATATGTGTATATATATATATATATATATATATATATATATATATATATATATATATATATATATATATATATATATATATATATATATATATATATATATATATATATATATATATATATATATATCAATTCAAGGGGTTGGAACCATTTGTCTTACATATATAAATAAAACGAATGGTTCTGAACTCTTGAATTGGTATTAATTATTTTCAACTGCATGCACAGTAATCACATTCATAGTACTTTTATATGAACAAATTTAAGAGAAATAAAGATTTATGAGCAGCAAGACTAGGTTAGAAATAAAACTCACAGCAAGACATGTCACATATCACTTATCAATAACAGTAAAATCCTGCATTTTATGCGCACCTATACTTTCAAGCTGCAATTTTTAGTTTTTAGGTATATTTGTCGTATAATGTGCACCCCCTTTTTTTAAGAAGAAACATGAAATGTACATGTGAAATGCTCTTATGTTTTGAATTTTTTAGAGGGATTATATTTATTAGAGGCCTTAGCAAAAATATCTTCCATTAAGTTCACATGGTATATATATATATGTCATTTCTTTTAAAGTAAAAACATTTTGATATATGTAGAAGTCTGTTTTTTTTCTATGCTTGCTCTCTTTGTTTCATTTTTATATCTGGTGTATAACATACACCTGTATATTTCGATATTATTTTTTGTGTTATAAGTGCGCGTTATATGCCGGATTTTAAAGTACTTTATAACCAAATTTAACATTTATTGATTTCCCCTAATTTAACTGAGCACCAATTTTATTAAAATTTTTATTCACATCAAAAAGTTAACTTTTAATATTGAATTTAAAAAGTAGATTGTAGATTGAAACAATACAAAATGTATTTGAGTAATAAATTGGATACTTCTTAAAATAAAAGGAGAAAAATATAAATTAAAAATAACTGATAAATGTAGCTTTTGGAAACTTAATAAGCACGTGGTGATCCTTTCTTTTGTGGGAGAAGAATAAAAGTACTTAACAACCTGCCAGATGAGGGATTCTTCACAACTTAGTCTAGTATGGGCAAAGCATGCTTTCTGGAAGGTGAGCAGTTTAAACTACTCTGCCCGAAGCAGCTTCACAACAAAGTGGCGTGATTCAGATAATGACTTCACAGCTTAGCACTACCAGTTCATCATGCACTCCATGGAAAATCCTAGACATTCCCAGTAAATCACAACTAGTGATGAAATAGCTATGATTCACGCAACAACGAGAACCACCATCTCAACAAGAGACTGCTTATTACATTAACAGAAGAAATGTTCCAAATGTGATTCAAATTTACTGTAGATATATAATAAATGTAGTACTAGAAAAAATGCCTTGAAGTTTTCAACTGATCATGTTAATTAAAAAAAAACTATCATAAATAAAAAGTCATAATTTTTTTTAAATGTGTACATTTTTATTTTCTTCATAACAAATAAAATATAATTTGCTTTGTTTTTTAAATTGCAAAAAATAAATATTTTAAAGAAAATTTGTATTAATAATCAATAAGCACCTTTTAAAACATCTTTATTTCCTGTATAAAATAAACAATCAATAAAATTTTACCCGATTGTAAATATATACATTCACTGATATATTTTCTTTTTTCTTAAATCAATAGGGCCTTATCTACAATAAATGAACTAAGCAAAAACATTCTCTCCATATGTTTATGATAGTGAGTTATTAGATTAATTAATGAATAATTATTTTATTGTTTAGTAACAAAGTTCTAATTAAAAAAATTTCCGTAATAACTGGTGTATAACGCATACTTTAAACACAAAAAATAAGATTGAAATGTAAGGGTGTGCATTACAAGCTGAGTATGAAAACAATAGCTTTAAAAATAACAAAAGATATGGGTGTGAAATTTTTTTTACAGCTACACATATCAAAATACAGTTTATTTAAAAGAAATGACAAGCCTTAGGAGCTATAAGAGTTGTAAGGTATACTATCTTTTTTAAAATTCTGGGATATCTTGAATAAATCACCTTAACCCTTTCGCGCCTAACGGGACGCATACGTCCCAAGCAAGTTTCAAAAAATTCTTTTGGGACACAAACGCTTTTCTGTTTAATTGGAGACTTTCCCACCAGTCCTGCCGGTATTTTTGAAAATATTTACATTCACAGAGCATAGATGGCGCTACCATACATAATGCAATTCCCGCATTTTTGAAGTGTTATTGCAGGTCATTCCCTACTGTACGAATGTAAATAGTTTAGTTTTGGAAAATACCGCCTATTTTCGATTAAATTTTGATTGATCCATAAACCTAAGACCAGATAAGTTACGAAGTGGATTACCTCTAATAAACTGATAAGTGGCAAAGTTTTACTTCCGTTTTTATTATCGGGATTTATGTGTCCCTCTTGTCTTGGATAGTGGGAACACATTGTCCCAACAGTCTTATGTGATCATTTCTCTTGATATTATATTTTTCGGTTACTTTTGAAATAGTTGCTTATTATTTTTAATTTATAGGCACACATTAATTCAATCTAAAATGACTCGATGCCGGGGACTTACTAATGAAGAAATGAAAAAAATTTTAGAAGAGTCAGATGACGAATATACTGATTTTGATGATGAAATAAGATGATCCCGACTTTCAGGATCCAGCACCCAATTTGCAGTACTCATACAATTCAGACGAGTGTGAAATGGATATCGATCATGACACCATCCCCCAAAATGCAAAGAACAGGGAGGCTTTGAGTGATACTGATACGGCATAATTTCATCAGTTGATGAGATGCCATCAGCTAATGCTTCAGGCTGCAGACCAATCTTATGGTTTCATGCAGATTCAACTTTTCAACCTAAGCAAAAGGGGTGAGGCTGAGTTTCTCATAACTAAAAATGAAACAATGTGTGCGAGGTGGCTTGATTCAAAGGAAGTGTTGATGCTAAGTAATTGCCATGAAGCTAAATACGCAAAAGTAAATCGCACCATGAAAGATGGAAGCAAAGAATTTGAATGTCCTGTGGCAATCGAATTCTACAACAAAATCATGGGAGGTGTAGACCTTGCAGACCAAATGGCAAATGTCTATGAATTAGATCGAAAATCTTGCAAGTGGTGGGAAAAAGTATTTTTTCGCCTATTGATGAGTGCAGTCGTCAACTCATGGATTGCGTACTGTGAACTCAAAGATCGAAAAACCCCACTTCTTTATTTCATTGTACCTTTTGCAGAAGCCTTGATGTCGTCCGGAAAACTCAACGCACAGTATCAACGCCATAGAGGAACTGGACTCCCGTCCAAAATGTCACGAAGCTTACTCAATGTTGGTGACCATCTGCCAGTAACAATAAAAACACGAGGGCGGTGCCGTAAATGTGCACAACAAAAGGAATCGCGCACTAAAATAATCTGCACGATGTATAATGTTCCATTGTGCATTGATTGTTTTAAACCATATCATTCTTAATTAAATATTCATGACTTGAATATCAGTGGTTTTTTTTTTTACAAAATTACTCATTGAAGACTACTGGGACTCATAAGTCCCAGTGGTCAGGACTGATGGTGCATATATGTCCCGGTCATAAATCAGTGTTTAAAATTTTCCTAAAAATATAACAACTTAGTTTTAGCATTATAGTGTGCCCTACGTATAGTTTATGCTACCAAAATTGTTCTGTTGTTAAAAAAAAAAAAAAAACTCGTCGCGAAAGGGTTAAAATGCAAGAGCATTGTTTACTAACACTTCAGATTTCTTTGTAAAAAAAGAGAGTGCGCGTTATACGCCAGATTTTATGGTATATACTGGTTATTTTTTTAAATGCAATATTACCTATCACCCACAACAAGCCCACATTCTGAGCATATCATATCACCAGCACGGTAATCTTCAATAAGAGAGGCATCTGGATGATATGGACAAACAACTGCTGCTCCATATGATCTATCAAAAGGAGGGAAAAAAATCAAATTTACAAACACAAAACAAAAGGAATCAAATACATCAAATATAAATATTTTTTTAATTCTTAAATTATATAACCAGATAAAAAATGGATGAATTTATTTTAAACTGAAAATTTTATATCTGAAATTTCATTTGCAACTTAAAATCAGTAAGAAATACATCATACAAGGTGTCCCAATAAAATGTATACACTCGTTAAATGTTTATGATGGCCCCACTTTTTTTTGGGTGTGATGACTTAAAGTCAGACTAAACTATGAGAAAAGAAAATTCTTTTTTAAGTGCTACTGAAAGACCGAGAACATAAGTGAAATACAAAAGGAATTAAAATTCAACATGATGCACTAGCCAGATACCCAATTACTTGTTTGTGAGATAAGCTTTTGGAAGAAGGAACTTTTAAGAATATCCAAAAGAAACATTCTGAAAAACATGATCATCCACCAGCTCCATAAGAGAAAGATGTCATCAAAAGGTTTCATCAACCACTCAGAAAATCTGTTCAGCAAGAGGCTTATGAGCACAAGAGTTCCAAAATCGAACATTCATTGTATTTTGAAGTGTGCCCAATGGCAAAATTTTATCCCTACATTTGTTTACCGTCTCAATGACTGACTGGAGAATTGAATTTTGAGGTACCCAAATACCAATTAAAATAGTTAGGAATGTTTAGGATTCCATCAGTCAGTGTTATCAGCTGTGCCTGGGCTACTAAGGCAAACAGTTAAAACATTTTTATTAAATGGCTGGTTCCTACATTTATCTACATTTCGTTTAGATTTCTGTACTTGAAAAAAAAATAACTTGAACACAAATAATTATCAATTCATATTTATAATTCTAGTATACAAGTCTATAACTACTCCATATCAATAATCTACTCAAAATTATAAAATTCCATTTCTTTTCGTTTCAAAATCTTAAATTGTAAACTACAATAGCTATATCCAGTTACATTTTCCTGGCAACATTTGAAACTTTTTCTGTCTTTTATACATATTTTTCTAATATAATATAATTTAATGATTTTGGTACAAATGTAGTTTATATTCTTTGAAAGAGATTCACTCAAAAATTAGAATAGTGTTTCAAGGATTAGTAGCCTTTCAATAGCAAAAAGAAAAAACAAAACTTATTCTGTGGATTTTGGTCTGAAGTCTTGCAGATTCTTAATGCTCTTCCCCCTAAAATCTTTAATTCCCATGTTTATCATTTTGTGAAATATATAAAATAAAATAAGATAAATACCAAAGATAATTAATATATTACAACAATTCCATGTAATGCAAGAAATAATTCAATCTAATAAAGATAAGAAACATAAACTAGAACTATAACAAATTTCTTCAACTGCTTTTTAGATTAAAAAAAATTGAAAATTTCCCTTTAACTATATATAGTATTTTTCAATGTGCCATTACCTTATTTTATGTTTGGTGCTTAATTTGGGAAGGGGAGGATTTAACCATTGTGAACAGCTTCCAAAACAGAAAGGTACCAAAAAAATTATGCTTCTTAATAAAACAAGGTACATTTTTTTATAAAAAAAATTTACACATTTTATCTTTTTTAGAAAATAAGGAAAGGTTTATTTCAATCAGTACTTCATTAATGCTTGATCTTCATCTTAAATTAAGATCGAGAAAAAATTAAAAACTTAAGATTCTCTTATTAATCAAGTTTTTCATTGATTACACAAGTCTACGAAAAAAAAAACCCCACAAAAATTTGATTTGAAAATTTTTGCTAATCTTTATATTTTTTGGTATGCTGAAATTGAAAAGAACTGAGGTCAGATTTCCTCCATCATATACAGTATTTGTCCTATCTTGAGCAAGCACAGTACTTAGTGATAATGTAAAAACAGAATCACAGCTGAAAGTTTTGTTTATTTTCATCTTTGTTATAATATAATTAATGATGCATGTTTAATTATTGTTTGTAGGAAAATGTATTTTTTTCTTGGAAACTTCTTGTGCACTTCCAGGTATAGGACCTTTCAGATGATTCACGATATAGCATCCAGCATTAGTTTGCCATCATATTCACAAGGAAGGTGGAAACCTTCCTTGATCGAACCTTTCCTTTGTTCTTCACTGACATTCCCCCAAGTTTACTAGAAAATAGTTTACATTTGAGTGTAAGAAGTTAATCTTCAAACTCACCACTTACACCACCACTAGGGATTGCAATATCGGACCAGAAGTTCAACATCGGTATTCAGTAATTTTTAAATCTTAATACGGGTAGTAGAAGTTTTAGGAAAAGAAAGGAAATACAGGTGTTTGTTTTATTTGTCAGTTTTATTAGTGTAAATATCATAAAAAATAATTTTTAACTTATAAATTATAACAGTATATAAAGAATCACAAAAAAGTAAAGGAACATCGTATTTCTTTAAATCACAAAAAAGTGTAAATATCACAATTCAGTCAGTGGTACTGTTACAAATTTTTGAAATGTGATCTTAAAAAACATATTGCTTCAATTGTACTGTCATTAAGCCTGGAATGATGTAACAATTCTTATATTAGTTTTAATTTTCTGAAAAGGTTTTTAGATATTTTACAGTTACACATAAAAATAAATGGAAATTATTTATTGGAAAACTCTTGAACTGCTTTTATATAATTGCTATCTTGCAAGAATAATTAATCAAATGAAATGTTTTGCACAATACAAAAAGTGTTTTCTAACTGTATACCTTAATTTTGAAATAAAACAGAAGCCAGTGAAAAATAAGATATAATGCAGGAACTTAACCACATATATTGATGCGTTTCACATACTTTAATCAATCATGCTCAATTTTCTACATATGGTAGAGTCGAAGACAAAAACTAAAGATACTTTTTTTAATTCTTAATTATGCACACGTTTATGAGACAAATCGGAAAAACATGAATGCTGCATATATTTCACTCTTGAAATGTTATTTCGAACATACAAACAATGTTTAAAAATGATAACAATAAATAAATTTTACCAGCAACTTTATTTCAACATGTAAATATAACACATTTTAACAATTCTTACTTTGAACTGGATGCCATAATCAGAATTTTCTTTTTCAACACAGATGAAGGATTTTATTACAATCACAAAAGGAATAATAAACAATGAAAGATATAACTCATACAGTTGATTATGAAGTTAAAAACAACAGATGTGAAGAATATTCTTAACTTTTCGTTAACAAGGATTTACACAATAGCTACTATTGCAACACCACAACGTGAACGATCAAACGGATGTCTGTGAAATCGCGTTCTTTAGGTATATCACCAGAGCACACTCAAGCATGGTTTCCAAAAAAATAAATAATTTCGTCAATTTAAAAGGGTGTTAAAAATGTAATGAAATTACCTATAAATATTTTTAATATAGACGTACATATAACTCAAGAAATATTTTTATTTTCTATTTTTCAGGAATGTTTCTGAAATATATATATATATATATATATATATATATATATATATATATATATATATATATTTTATTGAAAATAGGTACAAGAGATTTTGAAGTGCTTTAATACTCAGTGTTATGTTAAGTGTTTAAATATTAATAAAATATGAATTTAAAATTACATAAACAAAAATCTTTACCTGCAGGACTACTAAATAGTCTGTTTAATTGGAAAGGGTAACATTTTTACAAAATGTATGTTTGTAAAACAAATTTTCTGCAATCATGCTCAGGAAACTATTTTTTAATTGGTAGTTTATGTATCTTTATTTGAAACATCAATAATTCAAAGTTCATTAATTAAATAAATAATTATAATTTTTTTCCAGATTTCACTTTATTTTAATCCCAATACTTTGACTCTAAAATAGTTGTTCTACATTGAAAGTAATTCTTGGTGTATTCAAAATAACTATTTTAAAATTGCCAGGACATTCAGGAGGACAAGCAATAATAATTTTACTCAATGTAGAGATAATAGCCTTTCTGGTTACAAAACCTATAACTGTATTTGTATTCAACTTGTTACGGAATGTAAATATTTTTTTGCGCAGTGTTTATACGGTATGTCTTTTAAAAGAGAGAATAAGAATAGGCCAAGGGAGCAATCTTCTAAAAAGCCTGTTCCTGTGTTCAGAGAAGTATTCCAAGTAAAGAAAAGGGTATAAATCAGTTTATTGATTAAATTTTTTTCCAGCGTAATGTCATGGAAAATATTTGTTGTTTTTATGAATTGCATATATTTGTTCCTTATTTGACTCTTTCTCTCATTCTTTATTTTTAAAAAGAGTGTCTAATGTAAAAGAAAAGAATATTTTCTTAACATTTTCTTATAATGGATTAAACAAGTCAGACATTTTAATCATGCATCAATCACGTGGCCGCGGTAGCCGAGTGGTATAGGTATCGGACCGTGGCTTGCTTTGTCACGGGTTCGAGCCCAGTACCACTAAAGACCCGCCGTGTAGGGCAGCGATGCACGTTAAATCTGTCGAGAGCTGAAACGTCCTCCCGTTGGTGTGGTGTGGTAGTTAGGAGAGGGGGCGCCAGCTAGCTCAGGTGTCATCCACGTCACTTGACCATGGTTCAAAATTACGTGGTCCGTCGCCAAAAGCCCTCGTGTAGCTGAACAGTGCGACGTTAATATTCAAGCAATCAATCAATCATGCATCAATCACTCAATGCGTATGTATTAAATATTTGTTAGTTATTTGTTTTCAAAATAATATGTTGAAATTTTTTTATTTAGTTTTAGATGAAAGATTTCGTGCTACAAGTATTGAATCAGGGTTAAAGTGTAGTACAGGGGGGCCACTTGGCGCAGTCTTTTTTTGGCGACTAAAAGCGGGCGCCAAGGTACTTTTTTGGAATTATTTATTATTTATTTTAGAATGAATTCAATATCTCGCCATGACATTTAGATAAAAATCGCCAAATCCGAAGAAGGTGTTAATGTGACCCACACAGGTAGTTAAACAGACCTCCAAACATTGAAGCATACTTTCAATGAGGCCAGTAATGATATAAAGTTTGAAATGAAAATGTTTGAATTGTTGAAGTTTTTTTATGTAATTATTTGGTACTGGCATGCTATTACAACAATGCAAATACTTAAGATAACTCTCCAAGTTGGCAACCTCGATTTCGTGTCATGCACGCTGAATTTGCAACCATGTGCTTCGTTTCATATAATGTAGCCATTCAAGTTGAGATAATACATAAAAAAAAAAAAAAGTACAAATTATTTTTGTATTTATTTAAATAATTATTCCCTTTTATTACTTCCATCATGTAAAATTAGAGAAAAGTATAAACTGTGAGTAATTGCGGTATATTAATTTAGTTTGAATTAATATTTATGTAAGCCCAGAAGCTGAGTGGTAGCATATTGCACTCTCACGACACAGGTTCAGGGTTTAAACCCCACGCTGGGTAAGGTGTCAGATTGACCACCTGACCAGAATATCTGCTTATGCACCTCAGTGCCTAAGGTAATCAAAACTGAGATGGGCAAAGTAGTCCTGGGCCCTCTATGGTCTGTTGTGCCACTGAGTTTAGCTTTTTTGTTTAATATTTATGTGATTTATTTAATCATTGAAGTTCTTTTTTCATCATTGAATGGGAAATTTTCTGTAAGCTTAGTTATAAATATTATCTGCATTAACTACTCATACTTGTTCATTAAAGCTCTTCCAATTAGCACCCTTTTTTGTCTTATGTCCTTGGTATCATTAGTTTGATTTAGATTCTTTCCTGAGAATATTTGCAAATATTTATATAGTAAAAATTGCAAATATGAAATAAAATTTAGTCATGTGCATTCGAAAAAAAAGAAATTTTTGTGTTTACATAATGTTAGGATGTTTACATTAATTTGAAGTGCAATACTTTTTAATCAAACATTTACTAGTTCATTTTTTTTGTTTTGCATATTTTATTAATGATATTTTCAGCATTTTGAATAATTTATCATTTTAATATTTTTTGAAACAAATGCTATCAATATGAATTAATAAGTATTGTTAAATGAATTTTTGTAATTTTTTTTTTAAATGAAGGCATGAGAAAAAAGAAGAAAGTAAAATACATATATTACCAAAATCACATTGTATGGATTCAACGGAATCTAATTGCATTTATATTTGCATAAATTAGTTGTATAACAAGCTCAAATCAAAGTTTAAATTTGTCAAATGTTTTAGACACCCAGTTTTTCCTTTTTTTAAAAAGAAAATGTTTGAAAATTTTTCAGCATCATCGGGATCCAAGATTTGATGATTTGTCTGGAAGCTATAATCCTCGAATATTTGAGGAAAATTATGAATTTATAAAAGATATCAAAGAGAGAGAAAAAAAGGTAATTGTATTGCAATTGAACATTTCTGAAAATAATTCTAAACTAGCTATTACTTTTTCAAATTTTCTGTTTTAAATTTGCATGGGTATATGATATTTCCATGAGTATTTATGAAATTTAATTTCTTTTGTGTTTTGCCAGTGATTATTTTCTTTTTGAACAAATTCAATTATTTTCAAAAATTATTAAAATATTACTTTTAATTAGTCACTCAAAAGTTCTATTTTTTAAAGAAATTTTATTTGTTTATTTTTCTTATATAGAATTTATCTAAAAGAAGAATATTTTTAATATTCACACATTGAAATTTCACATGCATATATCTTTTTGAAATAAAAACGCATTTTTATAGCTTTTAAAAAAAAGGAAATTAGTTATTTGTTTCTTAAATGAAAATCTTTTTTTCAAACTTTAAAAGATGTCACATTTAATTTGCTTTCTTAAGAAGTATCTTTTAAATATGTTTTTTGTTCTTGCTAAATCTTACCTTTTTGTGTAAGATTTATTTACCATAAAATCTGGTGTATAACGTGCACTTTTAACTCAAAAAATAAGATTGAAATTTATTAGTGTAGGTATAACCAAAGGATGGCTTTAAAAATAAAAAATAAGATATGAGCATTTAAAAAAAATAGATTTTTATGTATATAGGAATACTAATTATTTATATAGAACAGATGACATACTTGTGGTTCTAGATGTATGCTATTTTTTCAAAAGCCTGGGATAATACCTTGAACAAATGACTTCAAAACAAAAGCATTGAATAAGTACATTTCAGATTTCTTCATAAAAAGAGGGTGCATGATATATGGTGAATATTCCTAAAAATTTTTTAAAAAAAGCTTGAAGGTATAGGTGTGTGTTATACACCGGTGTGTGCTATATGCTAGATTTTATGGTATGTAAAGCTCTGTATCAAATGAATTATGTAGAATTGAATTAAATAAAAATGAATTTCTTCTTCTTCAGAAGATTTATTATTGAGTAAATGGGTGCAAGTATATTGTTTTAAATTCAAGATTTCATGAGTTTTTAAAAAAAATTATAGCTATTGGAAAATTTTCACTGTCCTGTACTTTCTCTTCATCTCCTCCATTAAGTTTTGAAAGTCTGATTAAAGAATTGTTTTCATAGATTGAAATAGAATTTCTTAAATGTTTTCTTTTTCAATTCCTACTATTAGCTCACACTTTCTATATATTTATTTATCTTGGTGGAATTTTCTCTCAATCGTTAATAAAATACGATTTTTTCTCACATTTTAAAGTGCTCATTTGAGCTGCAATTTTCTATACACTATTGTTTTGGGTAAAAATATGATAATTTAATTATAATTAATTAAAATTAATTGACTGAAACTAGTTATTTAAAGAATTACAGATACAGCCATGTTGGTTTCATTTTTAGCGACTTGAGTCAAAATTTTAAAAGATTTTTTCCTCGCGTTTTAAAGCATTCAGTTGAACTGAAATTTTATATACACAATTGTTTTGGATGACAATACGATACTTAAATGATAATTGATAAAAATTAATTATCACTTAATTTTGTGATTCTATCATATTTGTATATATATTTATATTACTTGTTACTATTTAATAAAAAGTAGCTAAAATAAAATTTTTCTTTGTTGATATAAGTAGGAATTGACTTAAAAAAATTTTTTTTTTTGACATTACTTGTTGTGATATAATTCATGCAAGAAATGCTATAATATTAATTTGTTTTAAAAGAAAAATAGAAGACATCAATGAAAATGTTACATAATATGAAACTATTAGATAACAAAACCAGAAGGAAATCAAAACAATACAAAAATTGTCAATCAAAGTAAAACCTGAATTCAAGAATAAAGAATAAAAATGGAAACCTGATAAAATCAAAACTGGTTAAACTGACTTGATAATACTTTAGCAGAACTGTGGGTGATGAATCACCCAAAGTAATGTTATATTTCCTTAATCCTTATTTCCATGGGTCAGTTAAGCGATCATATCTATAATATTTTATCTTAATCCAGTAATTAGTCCAAGTCCATCCTTTTAGTTATTTTGCTTTATTGGACGAAACACATATAGAAGATACTTACACAGCAAAGAACATTACATTACTCTGACTCTACAAGCCAAGCAATGTATAGTCTTAGCTGACTTGCTGCACCATCTATATTTTACATTTAATTTCCAACAAGTAACTTTGGCTGCTGGTTTTGGGACAGGGTGTTTTGAACTGCTCCCTTCCGGAGAGTTTTTTTTTCTTGGCTGGGATAAAAAGGAATACCTTCTTGAGCAATTAACAAGTGCTTTTATTTCTACCCTTTGCTTGTGACTTGCAGGAGAAAAGGTTGCTATTTACTTTCCTCTTAGGGAAGAAAATCTTTATGCTGTTGATTGACTTTCAGAGTTACACATAGAGAAGTTAGGTTTTCAGCAATTACTGCAATTGATGTATATCTTTGGTAGGATTGAGTGTCATTTAGAAGGTTTTCCATTGACATTATAAACTGTTTGAAGTTCAAATGGCAAGTGTGCCTTAGCCATTATTACATCATTAGTATTTATTGGGAATGTCTTAGACTGTCCATGAAGTGTACTCACAAACAGTTGTGCTGCTATCTAGTTTTTAGCTTCAAAGTAACCACTTCAGCTCTACTGCTGATTGGTGGCAAATCACCCAAGGTGGCCTTGAATGCTATCTTTGAGGCAGGATGATATGATTTTCCCACCTTTGGATTTAGAGATCGTTGCTTTGCAAAAAGGAATCTCTCTCTTTGGGCTAACGATTGAGAATTTTTTCTGTTTTTTCCTGTTTGCAATTTGTGAGAGAAAGGATTGACATAAGACAAACTTTCTCCTTTTTTTCAATTTGGAAATCTAATGTAGAAATACCAAAAAGCCCACCAAAAAGTACAATAAAAAAGAAATGAATAAATGAAAAGTAAACTATCTGAAAAGTTGAAAAATATGAAAATTATTATGCATATAATTCATAAAAAGGATACTTAAAAAAAATCTACAATTTTAGAGATACAGAATTTAACAAATGAGTTATAGTTTAACTACAAGGATGCAAACTTGAATAAAAATAAACATATTTGCCAAAGAATTGAAAATTCACTTGCATATTGTACCGTATTTTCCTGTATATAATCCGCGGATTATGTGTTAAAAAGTTTCAAATTTCGTTGTGCGTATTATACGCCGCCGCGGATTATCTGAGAAAAAACATTCTCCATCAGAAAAGCGAACAATAAAGTTTTGGAAGAAATGCCGTTTATATGTTTCATAAAATAAATAACAGATGGCGCTTTCATGACTCGGATGACGTATTTCAGCTATAACTAGTTTTTGTCCAATTACATTCAAAAACGAATTCGATTCCTCGGAAGGAAAAAATAGTTATTAGTCGCTGGCGCCATTTCCAATTTTCTCTCTTGACTAGAGCTATTAAGTCCTTCGAAAGTTTTCATCAAGTTGAAGCGAAAGTGTTAAGTTACACTACAAACTTAAAAGGCTACCAAAATCGGGAAGCTGCAAGTTTTTTTCAACGTTGACGAATTGAATATTCGTTTGTGGAGAAAAAACAAGACAAACTTCGAAAATTGTGATTGACGTTAAAGTGCCGATCATTTTGGTAAACCTCACTGGCCAGAATTAGAGGAAGAAATGAATAAAAGGATTTTAAAAGAAAGAGACGGGAAGCAGTCTCGATCCAAATTTTTTTGCTGTTAACTTGCTAAATTAAAAAAAGAGATTTTTTCCGCATGGAATGTTTTGTTTAACAACTCAAAACATAGATGGCAGTAGCAAAGAATTTTTTTGTTTTATTGAGATTATTGTAAAAAATATTATCATACATATTTCAAAAGACATTTCGTAATAAATTTTTTTTCCTGTACAATTTCTTACTTCTATTTTCAATTATATTGTGTATTTTTTGTCTTTATGACATTCATTATCGGCAGTTTATATTTTGGATTATTCGGCCTAAAAACTGCTGCGGATTATACAATGTTTTTTTTTTTACTCAAAAAAAAGGCTTTGCGGATAATACGCCGTTGTGGATTATATACAGGAAAATACGGTACTTTTAAATGCTGAGTCAGAAAACAACCAACTAGATAAAGTATACAAACACACAGCTTATGTACACCCAAGGCTATCAAAACATAACACAATAAAAAAAAAGACATGTGATCTACATATTTGAGCTTAAGAAATATCCTTTGTAGACAGAGAATATCTCAGAACTTTCCTATAAATATTCTTAGCTGTTTCTCTGTTGACAGTTTTATGAAAGAAAAGTATCTGAAATTTTTGCTTCATAATGGTGTGGTAATATTATAATTATGTATTAATTTTATTGTAATTTTTATTATTGTTACTTGAGATTTTTTTACTGAGTGTTAATGGGTACTGCTTAAAACAAATTGTTTGGTACTTGCATACTATTCTATTAATCAGGAAAAACTGCTAAATGTGCTAATTATTCTTTCATGACATGATTTCTTATAATATTTAAAAGTAGGTACAAGCTCTTAATTTTATTTATTAAGTCATTCTATTTGATGAAAATTGTCAATAGGATAATAGACTAGTATCAATTTTATTTACTCTTTTTTTTTCTTAAACAGGATAAATTATGCATTTTTAAAAGATGAATGGAGATATAAATTGCATCCAAAATATTGTGAAATACAAATGTGTTTGCTTTGAAACAAATGATAAATTAATGACAATTGAATGCTTAAAAATGTTTTATTTTTGTCTCAAAAAAAACACCCCTATTTATAGCAGTGTTAATTTTTTTTTTATATTCTTTCAAAAATAATGCTTAAGAATTTTTGTAACTGGTATCATTTCAAAAGTTACACACATGTTTACTTTTAGGAACTTGAAAAGGAACTAGAAAATGTGGGTGAAAATGAAACGACAAAAAAGAAAAAATTAAAGTATCTCCTGCAAAGGATGGTAAGTTTAACACAATGTGTCATTGATTAATATATTTTGTTAGAATTATTGAATTAGAGATGGTATTTATGAAAGATGTTATATATATATGTGTAATAACTTAAATTAATATTTACACAATTCGATTCTTATTTATACCTAATTCATAAATCCAAATTCCCTATTTTGAAACATGCTATTAAACATTTTATTTTTCTCTAAAATATTAAAACAATATTTTGATAGATTTATTAGTGATTCCATGTTTAAAAAGATTATATTTTGAATTTTTGACAGATTAATTGGCGATTTCAAGTAACAGAATATCATAATGGAATACATGTGCCTTACAATTGAAACTATTCCCTAAAACAGAGGTGTAATTTCTATAAATAACTTGAACATGTGATTATATTTTATATTATGTTTTCCCCTGTTCTTCCTTGTATATTAATGAGGAAGTAGAATAACTCTCCTGTATTTTTGCTCTTGAGTAAAGTGCACACTAAAAATAATGTTCTTGATATTAAAATTAAATAAAAAAGTTGATGTGATCAATATCAAAAAGTTCATTTTTCTGCCACAACTATAAATCACACAAAATACTACCATCTCATTGATACAATATATGTATACAAATGTATTTTCTTTGTGTATTTAATGTATAAAAATATTTTAATACAAATAATTAAACTTGTGAATTATAGTAGGGTAGGGGAAAAAAAACTTCTCATGAAGACTAAAAAAATTTTTTTTATTTTTTTTATCTTCTGTAAAAAACTGAGTATGTTTCATGTTTAAAAAGCTCTTATGCAATTTGAAAATTAGTTTGTAAGTTGGTCACTTTGAGCAAATACTTTTGATTAGTCTAGTAATTATTGGGATGTATTGACTGACATGTGCCTAATCTCTTCAAGAAATCAAGTTAGGTTCAAGTCCTGGTGGCACTAAAGACCTGCAGTGTGGAGGGATTGGTGCATATTAAATTTGTTATTAGATTTAAAGTCCTCACATTGGCATGTTATGGGTGTTCGGGGTTTGGAGTGCCATGTCAAGTATTCATTCTTGATACAGGACCATGGTTCAAAATTGGAGGTCTGCTGCCTATAGCTTTTGTGTAACACCAAAGTGTGATACTAATGCAACAATTGATCGATCGTCAATCCTATTAAAATGAAATTAAGTAGAGGGAAGTTGTCACCTCTTGCTAATCACTTGATAACAATAGTCTTGTTATTATTTTTAAAAATATTTGTTTATAAAGTAAGAAATGTACATGTCTTTGAACATAGCAGGACATTATTACAATATATCTTTTAGACTTACTGTATTTACTCCAATCTAAAGTGCATCCCAAATTCTCAAAAGTGTTTATGTGAAAAAAATGACATCGATTCTAAGCCACACCCCGAATACATTACACATTTTCGAGAAAAAATAATAAAAAATGTGTAAAAGGTTTGTCAATATCTGATACTTAAGAAATTAAAAAAAAAAATTTTAATGAAAAATAATAAGAAAATAATTAATTCATTTTACCAGTTTGAAATTTAAAATTACATACATGAACCTATAATTACTCTAACCATCAGTATTACGTTTTAAAAATGATTCATCACTCCCATTGTCACAGCTGACTTCTGAACTGGTGCCGACGTTGCCGTTTTCCCACATGGTGTCAACTTCTGTGCCATCTAATGCATTTGTTATGCGCCACTTTTCAAAAAGAATGCATTATAGAAGAATGTAAAAGAATTACTAAAGACCCCGTTGAACAGTTAGAAGCAAAACTTTTTATTACTTTGTTTATGCCATCGACGTTTATTGTTTCATCCATGTTAAATTTTTGGTGGCCACTGCTCTGCTTCCATTTTTTTCTGCATATAAAATTGCCCCCTTTTCATGTTTGCACCGTAGAGAGCTCGTCTTGAAGCCATTACCCAAATCTTTGATGGTTAGGCAATTAAAAGAAAGAGTATACAAAAAATATTCCTAAATACGAGCAGACAATCATGTTTAGGATAGATTGAATACTGGAGATAAACTGCAAAACGGGATAAGAGTTGTTGTTGCAGATGCCACCTGTCTGACGGAATGAGATCGAGGCCCATAAAATACAAGTTATCGATGCAAATGACCAGAATGAATGGTAACATTTTTCCTTTTGAAAGGGGTGAAAACTCAATTTTTTTTCTCCAGCAAATGTTTTGCCTTCGATTCTGAGCAGCACCCAAATTTTCAGTAGCACTAACACTGAAAAAATAATGCAGCTTAGATTTGAGTAAATGTGATAATAGAATTAAAAATTTAAACTGACAACTTTAATTCATATTCATACCAAATCACACTTTTAAGATTATTTATTGTTCTCTTTTACTCTCTCTTAACTGAAAGCCTCCAGTGCTCTCTTGCAAAGTAATGATTTTTGGTAGTAATAATTTGATTAAAGTGATAATTTGCAAAGTAATGATTTGATCAAATAATGCTACGAGATGTAAAGCCACGCACATTCATTCTGTTTTTCTCTTCATCTGTAAGATGTGGGTACAATAGATTAGTAGTTACTGTCATAAACTCATGGCCAATATGTCATGAGCTTGAGCACTGGTGCTACTGAAGACCCACCATGTAGATGGACTGATACGCATTAAATCTGTCGAGCCTCAAAGTCTTCATGTTGGTGTGGTGTGGTAGTTTGGTGAGAGGGTCAAAGCTCAGGTGTTGTCCTTGTCATTTGTCTGAGGTCCAATGTTAGGAAGCTCATTGCAAATAGCCCTTGTGTTGCTTTATCTTCTTCGTAAGCACTACAGCCAGTTTCTGACCAAGGCTGAGTTAGTTTTAAATCATCTGAGATGTCTTTCTTTATAGTGCAATGTTCATAGTTTTAAATCATCTGAGATGTCTTTCTTTATAGTGCAATGTTTATAAAAACATTCACTCACACTCCACCAGTTAGATGATGATATATTTAAAATTTCTATTACTATAAAAATCAATATATATTTCATTTCATTAAGATATATTAATTTTATCAAAGAATAAATCAAGTGAGGCATTTATTTTCCATTCACATTGAATTTCATAATTTTTCATTTATTAACCCTCTGACTGCTCAATTTGTAGACCGAAATCGCTTCAAAAATTGTGTAATTTTTTTTTTTTTTTTTTTGCATATTTTAAATCTATATATATTAAAGAATTGAAAAATGCATTTTTTCTTTCTAGAAAAGATTTTTATACAGAATTTTATCATGAGAAACTAAGTTGCCAGAAAAACTAATTTCAGATGTTATCACCAAAAAAAAATTTTTTTTTAGTAAATTTCAATAAAATTATAGTTAATTTCTATTTATTGCATAGTAAAAAATGTAAAATGTATAAAATTCCAGAAAATATAAAGCACAGATAAAAAAGATACCTTAGAAATTCAGTTTAGTATGATAGAGTTCGAAACAGGGTTCAAGGCAAAGTCCAACTTCACAGTCTTTGCACCAGATTCGTGTTTCTTTGTGAATTTTTTTCCCATTTGCATCTTTTCTTGAACAGAAAACAGCACATTGTCTTCAAGGCTCTCTTTTTATGGGGTTAGGTGGTATGTGGCTTGCAAAATGACAAGCTGTCAATTGCAAAGGGTTCAGAGTAGAACTCGGTCTTCCTGGACCACTGCAGTTATATCTATCAGAATACTTTTGGATACTTTCTTCAACCATTCGCAATCGAAATTCCAAAAGCTTTATATTATGTGTTGGGTTTTGCTTTTTGTAAAGTACATAGGCATTCCACAATGATTGATCTAAAAACTACCTGAAAATTTGGATATAATACTTCCCTTGTTGTTTTCGGAGCGTAGGGTTGTAGGACATTTCTTGGTCGCATAAGTCGACGCCACCCATTGTATTATTATAGTCACAAATGACAGCTGGTTTCATAACAGTCTTTTTAGATTTGCATGTCACCAAATAAGAGCTTGCATCTTGAATAGTACTCATAAGGCAGACACTCTTCTTGTCCTGCCACTTCAGGGCCATGACTTTAACTCTTTGATAAGCAACAATTTTCCCCTTGGGGGACTTTCTCTTTTGAAAAATTGACAGGGAGGTCTTTTCTGGTTTTATTCACTGTCCCATAAGTGTCCGTCTTTTCTGTAACTAAGATGTCTGCAAGCTGTGGAGACATATAAAAATTATCAATAGTGACACAATAGCCTTTTCCCAGGAATCGATCCATCAAGTGTAAAACAATTTTGGTGGAAACTGGATATTGGCTGTATTTCGGATTATACACTGTTCCTTCACCTGTATATATGAGGAAATCTGAAATGTATCCACTTTCTGCTTCACAAAGAACGAAAAACTTCAAGCCAAATCTTGCTCTTTTTTTGCAATATACATTTTCCACTTAAGCCTGCCTTTGAACTTCATCAAACTTTCATCTAAACTAAGATTTTTCCCGGGTATATAGACTTTTCGAAATTTGTGGTGAAGATGTTCCATTAGTTCATAAATTTTATTCAATTTCGGCCATGGGTGTCGGTCTTTATCAAATTCCTCATTATTAGTAAAATGAAGAAACTTCATGAGCAATAAAAACCTATTTCTTCCAATTACTTTTGCAAAAATTGGTGTGGATAATGTTTGACGCTTAGACCAATAATGTTCCTGTTCTGGCTTCTTTATGACTCCTTGCAGTAACAAAACTGCAAAAATTAGTCTTAGTTCTTCAACATTTGTTTCCGTCCATTTTTTCCAGCGTGATCCCTCTTTACAAACTGTTTTATGGATATATTGTTCAGCGTATCTATTGGTTTCTTGGACTATCATTCGTAATATTTGATCATCAAAAAAAAGTTCAAAATAATTCAATATACTTGCGTTGTTAGCTATATTTACAGTTATTCCCAGATTTCCACGAAAAGGAACTGGAGAAGGAGGAGGAATATTCTTCATATCGATTTTGCACCACTGCCTAACACTTTGCAAGTTTATTGAATCATGATCAGATTCATCGCTAGAAGAGGAGCAGTCCGAAAAATTTATATCACTATCACTTTCAAAACTAAAATCGCATTTAGAATTCGATAAGTTATCAGGAATATACACGCTGTCAATCGTCGAACGTTTTCTAGCAGCCATCTCTGATTTTAAAAAAAAGCGGCAAAAAGTCAAGTTTGAGCGGGAATACCACAGGCCTTCAAATGTCGCAATTTAGTAAACAACTATCAACATCTTTTGACCAAAAGTTAAATTAAACGTCAAACACTGTACCTAATTTATTTCAATGGTTAAACGGGGAGAAAACGGGATGCGCTCCTCGATAAAGGAAGAAAAACACATGCCCGCGGGATGAGCAGATTTTGCTACATTTGAGTTGCCCGTGGAAATCGCGGGATGAGCAGCCAGAGGGTTAATGTATTTATTTCACAAGTTTTTCAATTTGGTTATAACTTATATCTTTAAAATAGAGAGCCTTTCAGTTGATTATGCCAAGGGTGGGCAAAGTGGCTTGCGGGCCACATGTGGCCTACAAAGAGTTTTTTTTTTGTCTCACCAATGACAGTCAGAAAATCAAAAAGACAAAAAGTGCTCTCTATAATTGGGTTGATATATATTTGTGAGCAAACTTTTCTTGCATGAAAGACAACAGGAATAAATATAGATGCAATTTGGCTGACATTGACTTGTAGGCTGTGATAAAAATTTCAGCTAGAAATCTCACTTATGATTTTAGAAAAACATGTAGAAAAGTGTGATAGAGTACATTTCTCATTAAACTGATTGTGAAATTAAATGTGCTTGGAGTTACAGATGATGTGAAAGTACAATAAATAAATTGAATAAAACTACTACACTTCATAAAAAAATTATGCACCAAGAACAAGATGTCTGATAGAGACGAAAATTGGTGGGTAGAAAGATTATGTACAGAATAGAAAATGATTAAAATTTTAGAAAAATTGAATGATTTATTTCAGAGTTACATAGTTAAAAAGTAACGAGCTCAATAAGGTGTTGACTCTCTTCTAGCCTGGATGCAAGCTGCCACACAACGTGGCATAAAGTGATAAAGCGCCCTGATGGTCTCTTGCGGTATTTCTTGCCAAATGTGCTCCAATTATCAGGCCAGTTTATCAACATTCCCTGGCAGATGCATTTGCTTCCCATCATATACCAGACATGCTCAATTGAAGAGGGATCTGGTGACCTGGCTGGCCAAGAAAACATTTGACAAGCTGTAAGACAGTTCATAGCAACACGTGTCGTATGTGGTCTGGCATTATCTTGTTGAAATATAAGGTGAAAGGAATGGTAGCAAAACCATTCTCAGAATGTCGCCTACATACCGCTGTACTGTAAGTGTGTCTCTAATGATGATCAAAAGGGTCCGGCTGACAAAAGAAATGGCACCCCAGATCATAACTGTTGGTTGAAGTCTTGTGTGGCAAGCAATAGTGAAAGCAGGCTTGGCACGCTGCCCCGGGTGTCTCCAGATATGTCTTCGATAATCATCAGGGTACAGTTGGAAGGGGGATTCATTGCTAAGTAATATACATCCCCAATCAGCATGATTCCAACCTAATCAAGTCAAGCATCACTGTAATCTGACTCAACAGTGTGCAGGCATGAGTGGCAGGTGGTGTAGCGGTCGGTGTGTGTAAATTTCGCTCTATCAGCCGTTTGTGCATGGTCACGGTGGACACTTGTGTGCGGGTTGCACGTCTGATAGTTGATAATGATGAATCAGGTGCTGTGATAGCTGATCTGACAATTAATTTGTCCTCCTGATCTGCTGTGGCCCTAGGTCGCTCGCTACCATCCTGAGGCTGATATCTGCCATTGTTCACCAATTCTTGCCAGCATCTTCTAATGGCCACATTGTTTCGACCCATATGATGAGTGATTCTTCGATTTGCCCAACCTGCCTTTTCATTCCAATGATGCAACCTCTTTTAAACTCTTGCTCATAATGAGCTCAAATCCTACAGCAAGGCATTTTTTCAGTTGTTGAAAGGTATCCTAAATCACAATGCAACAGAAATTTTGACCATCAGATTGAGAATCGCTTATTATAGACACCTGCTGAGTGCACAGTTCCAATGCGCTGTAGCTCCTGCTATTCATTCATTGGACACCAGATTTTAATCATTTGCATGTTCAGTACAAATGTCTTTGCATACAAAATTTTATTACAATCGGGCAACTCCTTCTTGGTGCGTCGTTTTTTTGTTCATAGAGTGTATTTTACTTAAGTTATATTTATTGATATTTAACTGGTAAAATTTGTCTTTTCTGAGAGGCACAGTTAACTAAAGAATGCAATCACTTAAAAAAGGTATGGCACTCTGGCATCTTCCACTTCCCCAATGAGGCTTTTGAGTCAAAACAATTGCTACCCCTGGTGTAAGTGATAAAGTTATATGCATTATTGTGTGAAGTTCATTTTTCTCTTCTGTTGATAAGTTCTTGTTTTAATGAGAAAAAACTTGATTTTATTTTGCACTAAATGTCCCTTTTTATTAAAATGTACATTTTAAATAACTCTTAAATTTAATGTAACTATTGATGTCTTGAATTTAAAGCACTTTTTGGTTTCTTATAATTACAATTTGATTTTTAATTTTATTCAAATATTCTCTTCAATAATATTGGTTAGTTTTAACATTGCATTATATTAGGCTCAAAAATAAGTTACTTATCAATACATGAATTTCTACTGCATTGTTTTGCTCATTTTGAAAAATAAATTTGACTACAGCTATTTTATTGATAATTATCAGATTAAATCATTTATAAAACAATATTTAAAACAAAATAGTGACATGTTTTATACATTTTTGTTATAAAATTTATATATATGAACTCACATTTTCATGCTCATAATCAAAACATAATTTTAAAATATCAAGAAAGCATTTAATGTAACAAAATATGTGAAAGAGAATTACATTTTGATTTGATATGTTTTTATAAAAAATTGAAAAGTTATTCATTATTAAACTCTGGAGTTAATAACCAATTATTAATTTAAAAGGAAAATCAAGAAAGGAATAGAAAGCTCCTGGCAAAACAAAAAGAAGAGCAATTGAAAGAACAAGAAGAGATTATGGAAGCTGCCAAACAAGGAAAGAAACCTTATATACCCAGAAAGAGTGAGTATTTTTCAAAAATTTTATTATGGATTAATATTAGTTTTCTGAATTTTATATTGTGAGATTAAAAATTAGAATTTCGGAGCCTAAGAGTAGATAGAATAGAATATATATTTCATGCAATAGAATATATGTCAAAGCATATGAGCTTTTTCAGTTTTATGAAATAAAGGAATTCAATACTTTTATGTAATCCACATTTAAAGATTCAATAATTAAAACAATGCAAACATTTGTTTAAATCCTTCAAATTTATTTTTAAAAACTCAATGAATACTCAGAAAAAGAGATTTTATAATTACCATAAAATCCAGTGTATAACACACACCTATTCTTTGAAGCTGCAATTTTTAATTTTCAGGTATGTTTGCCATATAACACGCACTCCTTTTTTTACGAAGAAACCTGAAATGTATGTGGGCTATGCTCTCATGTTTTGCAGTCATTTGTTCGAGGTATTATTCTAAGCTTTAGAAAAAAATTCTTTATTTCTAGAGAACAACTAAAACTCTTTAAATTCAAGAGGAATATAATTTTTTTTTAAATAAACACTATTTCGTTATAGTAGAAGTCTAATTTTTGAATTTTTAAAGCTCTTATTTATACCCAGCATATAACCGTGCAGCTGTAAATTTGGATTTTATTTTTTGTGTTATATGTTGGATTTTATGGTATCTATTTATAGAGTTATTTAAACTTTTTATTTTAATATATTTTTAAAATCCTTGTCTTCAAACTGCAGAATTTTGGATTTTTACATATTTATGCTATGTCAGTGATGTAGCACTGAAGATTAACTTCATACCAAATATTAATTGTGAAAGTTTTATGAATTTGGCAATCTATTTCATTTTTAATGTATAATCAGCATTGTTGCTATATTTTTGAACCTATAATTCACATAAGGGTCAGTCAAATTTGCAAAAGGTCACCAGTGGCATGTAGTTAACCCCTTAAATCTGCTGAGCACAATTCGCTCCCCAGTACCACCTTTTTTCAAATAGGCATGCATATGCAATGTACTGGAATGAGAAGGCATAAATAAGCAAATCCTTCTCTGAAATAAGTAAATCCTTAGCTAGCACTGTCAAAGTCATTTCATTGCATTTCAAATACTTTGAAATAGTTTTACTGATAGCAGTGCAAAGAAAAGATTTTATTTCACAAAGAGGTACATATATGCCAGGGATAGTTAGTGCTGAACAATACATATTTTTATGTTGGCAACAGCTAAGGGGTTAATAAATTTTGTACAAAATTTACTTGAATTGATATGTAGCCTATTCAAGGGAGAGATTGAGATATGAATGATGTAGTTTTGATAAATTTATAATTTTTATCAATAACAGTAAAGATCGAAAATTATTCTGTTTTATTAGTAAAAAAATATTAATTTTTATAAATTAGACTTAACTATTGCAGATTTTAGTGTAAAATATTTATAATAATCCCATAATTTTATGAGAAGTGAATAGTTTATTAACCCACTCGCTGCATAGTTATTGTAGTAAAGTAAGCTAAAAAATTGCGTATTTTTTTTGTTACGTATTTCAAATCTGCATATTAAATCTACATTTTAGATTTAAAACATACAAAAAAATTTTGTGAAAGAGTTTTTATTTAAAAATATGGAATTAGTTCATAAAAATATGAATGTAAAAACATAAGCAGGTACAGCACAGGTTGCGCTGCTAAATAGTCGAGAAAATGCATACCCGCTAAAACTGTGGGTTGCGCAAATTTTGCTACATGTACGTTATCTGTGGAAATTGTGGGATGTACAGCAAGAGAGTTAAATAATGATTAATAGAGTTGGAATTGTAAAAAGTATCAACAAAAAAAAGTGAAAATCTTTAATTTGAAGGGTTTTTTTTAATATTAGTATTTGTATTTTTTAAATTATAAAAAGATATTTCTTATTCATGCTGTATTGATTTCTTCCTGTGTTCTTTATATAATTAATTTCTTATTTTTTTAAAACAATGAATGTATTTGAAAACATCTTAAATCAGCTTCTGCTTAACAAATGCTATTACCATATTTACTTTAATGTAAGCTGCCATCGATTCTAAGCTGCAACCCAAATTCTCAACATGTTTTTGAGAAAAAATGTTGTCATCAGTTCTAAGCGGCACCCCCAATTTTCTACTCGTTTTTTGAGAAAAATTAAAAAGTTATGTAAAAGGTTCATCGATATCTGATACTTAAGAAATTTTAAAATAATTAATTTATTTTACCAATATTAGAAACTTTCAAATACATACATAAATTTAAAATTACTTCAACTGTTAGTATCATGTTTCGAAAACGATTTGTAACTCCTAGTGGCGTTGTGGAGAATATTAGGGCCTCTCTCTGCAAACTCACGTTTTAGGCCCCAAGCCTAAATACATACTTAGCGTCAGTCAAGCTTTGGGGTATGTGCAAGCTCATGCAGGGGTGTATGTTATGCCACTGCTAACTCCCACTGTCCCCTTCAGAATTGGTGCAGGCATCGCCATTTCCCCTCACTGTGTCATCTTCTATGCCTTCCACCATTTTTTAAAAAAGAATGCATTATAGAAGAATGTAAAAGAATTATTAAAAACTGTTTAACTTTTACAAGCAAGAATTATATCATTTTGCTATGCTATCAACATATATTTGTTTCATCCATGTCAAATTTTCAATGGCCTCTTCTCTGTTTCCATTTTTTTCTGCATTTGAAATTTCATCCTTTTTGCACCCAGTTTTCAGTAGCATTAACACTGGAAAAATAGGGGGGGAGGGGTTTAGATTCGAGTAAATACAGTATTTATGATTCATCTTACAATTTTGTACTGATATAGTAGTAGAATCTAGCTCAGTTGACTAAAAAGTTATTTTTAATCAATGTTTTATAAAAAAAACTGTGATACAGGATTTTTTCATTAAATGCAGATATCATGTGTTTAGTTTTATTAATTATTTTTTGTATATTTGTTTTTAGAGGACTTAAAAAACTGTTTGGAGTATCTTGAATCTTGTAATTCGTATTATTTTTGTAAGCTGTTCTACAGTATTTAAAGTAATGGAGTGGTTATGTGTTTGAGTCCTGGTATCACAAAAGACCTTCTATGTTGAAGAACTGTTGCACATTAAATTTATTAAGGCTCCAAGTCCTCACATTGATATGATGAAGAAATTTAGAGAGTGGGTGCCACAGTTCAGGCATCATTCTTGTCACTTGACTGTTGTTCAAAATTGTGAGATCTGTCTGCAAAAGCCATTGTAATGCTTCTGAATGTGAAGTTAATAAACAATGAACCAATCAACCTGATTAAATATTCAAAATTTTAATTTTCACCAATTGAAAAAATAAAGAAAACTGAAATTATTATACAAGGTTGAATATTGCAAGAGAGAGTGCTTCTCTTTCCTTAAAAATAAAAGTTATATTTTTTAAAAAAATTATTGTAATTAATAATTTTATCTTAAGAAGATAGAGCTCTTTTTGGAAAACTTCCTCATTTAAATGTCCTCTTTCCTTTCAGCGGAAATAAAAACGAAGCAACTTGTTGAGACCTTTCAATCCTTGAAGAAAAATCGACAGCTGGAGAAATACCTGGAACGAAAGAGGAAGAAGAATTTCTCTAAAGACAGAAAACGATTTTTTGAATAAATTATGCATTTTTTATCCTTGCTATGTGTTAATTGGCTGTTTTGATCAGTTTTTTATATTTTTTATTGAGTTTTTAGAATTTTAACCCAAATAACTGTAACAACAGTTTCCTACAGTTATGTTTAGTGATGCTGACTGTGGTGCTGTTGAGCCTGGGTTGGAATCCTGGAGCAGGCATGAATGTTTGTAAATGTTAAGTGCCTTTGCAGCATGGGGGTTCTCTAAATAGCTGTCGAGTTGCAAGTAATTTAATTAGGTTGGGGGAAGGGAAAGAAACGTGGGAGGCCTCTGACCACCCCTAGGGTGTTTTTCCTCAAAATTGGGGTGGAACCAAGCCAAATCATTCTGTCACATATATAGTGCTCAAAGCTATGGCTAACGACAGGCGTACAGCTAACCCCTTACCACGATGAATGTCTCAGAGTTTGTTGAAAAATTCCATATTTAATAATATGAAAAATAAAACTATTTTGTGATTTTTTAATGTGTCAAATATTAAGAATAATTAAATGATGTAGAACAAGGGCAGGCAATTGTTTTGGCTCAAAGCCTACATTGTTGAAGTGGATGATACCAGAGGGACACACCCTTTAAAAATTATCGCATTCATTACTTAACTTTGTATGGATTATATCAGTACAGTTTTATTCAGTTTGTTTACTGGGCTTATTTCATATCTATAGCTGCAAGCATATTTAACTTTACAATGTTTAATGAGACAAATGTACTCTATCGCCTTTTCTGACCACCTTGGTTGGCCACTATTTGCTTTCCCCTCATATAAAGTTATTCTTGGTAGACTGAATTGATCCTAAGATACATTAGTTGATTTTTTAAATTTTTTTATGTGTTTCAACATTAGTACAATTTTGCATTGTCATAGCTCAAGTGCCTTCCTCTGGAGAGGAAGATGGGTGTCAAAATTACATTGCAGCCATTGATATCTACCTATATGGTGTTGCACTAAAAAGGCCGTGGTAGCTGAGTGGCCAAGGTATCGGATTGTGGCTGTCCTTGTCATGAGTTTGAACCCAGTACCACACTAAAGACCCACCATGTAGGAGAGTGATGCACGTTAAGTCTGTTGAGAGCTCAAACGTCCTCCCGTTGGTGGGGTGTAGTAGTTAGGAGAGGGGGGTGCCAGTTCAGGTGTCGTCCACGTCACTTGACCATGGTTCAAAATTACGTGATCCGTCACCAAAAGCCCTCGTGTAGCTGAACAGGGTGATGTTAATATTCACTCACTCACGCTGCACTAAAAAGAGATATCTGCTCCCAGAAAATCTTCTAGGTTTGCAATGATAAAAATACCCATCCTCAGAATCTTCCTCACCCCCCCGAGACTCTAGGTAGACTCCTTGTGTGCCGACAAGTATAACACAAGGCTTACAAATGTAGGTCAATTCTCAATCAATTGTGATAGGAAGTTTCAAGTAGGCTATATAGGCACAGATAGAAATCAAAAGGGAAAAGAAAGAGGGAATTCAAATACAATAAATACAGAACAAAATACAAGATTTCGCACATGCAGTCAGAAACATTCCAACAGAGCCATTTGATATATAAAAAAAATTAATTTTTTCAATATTATATTAAAGTTATGCATAGTTAATTCTCTATTTTTCTGTAAAATTAAAAAAAATGTAAGGGTACTTACATAGTATCGTAACCTATTGGCGATATTACGTGAATTGAAGCACCTGATTGTGTCACTACAGCACATACGACTGATAGGAAATCAGGGTTGCCAACTTGGTAATTATTAATAGAGTTGGTGATTGTTACAATAATACAAAAGACCAATGTAAGAAATAAAATTGTTTTTGTATTTAAGGGGATTTGGCACCTAAAAATGACCTAAATATAATTTTTTTTTATTTAGTTGTACTCTCTGCATTATTATCTTTTAATTTAATATGTATCACTTTATATGCCTGGAAATTAGAAGTTGGAAAAAACTTCAATTGAAAAATTTAAACAAACAAATTAGGGAATTCAACCACACCCCCATTTAGATAAAAAAAGCTTTATAAAAAAGTTATTTTAAAAAGGGAAATAACTAAAAAGAGGTGTTACAAATAAAGCAGGATATTACATTAATGTAATTTTTATTTCTTTTGAAATGTGTGCATGTAAAATTTTATGATTAAGGCATTTTGTATTGATAATTTTATAATTTCATTATATGGTTTCTGTAAAAGTGAAACATTTCAATATTATGTGTAGCAAAAAACTTTAAAATTTTTGCTATGGCAGAAAATTTTTTTTTTAACATTTTCCTTGAGTTTTCTTATGCAATTAATACTCGCTAAAAAGAGATCATTTTTAAAATATGTCGGTCGAAATAGTATGAAAATGCTATTCTTAAGAAAAATATGTAGCTAATATTTTAAAGTGGTATTTTATGTTTATTTAAGCTTATAATAATTATTTTCTTAGAATTATAAACTTTAAAGTGGTTTTTCTCAGTTTGTGTTTTTTCGCATTCAAAATGCTTCTCCTTCCACAATTATTTACCAATCACTTCCATTTTTTCCTTGTGTTTTATATATAATGCATGTAACAAAATTAAAAATCCATTTTGCTGTAAACTTTTTTAACAAAATTAAAAAGTAGAAGATGTCTTTTTTTTTGTTGAATTTTAGCATACATATCAATATTTTTTTTTCTCTCTCCAAAACTAATTAAGTAAATCGATCCCTAAAGTTGTTTAAAACATTATTAGAAAAACTGCATAAAAATTTCAGGTCAAAAAATTAATAAATACCAAAGAGTAGTTTAAAATTTTCCATATTTTTTTAAATTTTAAAATTGTGTGAGTAATATGTACACAATTTCATCTTGTATAATTTTCTTGAATAGAAACATTACATCCATGTATGAAATGCTAAAATATAATTTTTAAATATATAAATAAAAAATTTTTTTCAAAAGGTGCCCAGTCTTCTTAAATTCAAACTTTTATCATGTTATTAATTTTTATGGTTGCAAATTTATGATTAGTATCATTTGCCGTGAGTCCTAATGAATGAATCCTAGTCCATGAGTTTCTAGAGCAGTGATACTCAATGTGCGACCCGCGGGCCACATGTTGCCCACTGGACTTTTCTGAGTGACCCGCTCAATACCTGTTGCTCTAAAAAGTTCAGTAATTTAAGAACAATGTATTAAAAATGTAGCGGGAAATTCTATCAATCAAACAATCAGATATAAACATTTTACTGCCGCTGTCATACAGGTATGAATTGTAAATTTTTTTTTTCTGTTTGTTACTGTAACGTTTAGTAATAACAAGTAAAAGTGAAGTAGCAGTTTGAACTGGAGTATTGACTGTGTTTTATAAGTAAAATTTAGTTTTAATTATAAACAAATAAAACTGATTCCAGTCCGAAATTCAGTCCAAACTTCTCTTTGCTGCCATTCTGCACTTGATAAATTAATATTTGAAATAAAAAAAAGAGACTTTGTCAAAAGAAAAAAAATCTAATTACCAAACAGCAGGACAGCTTTGTTTGTATGGCAGTAGAATGTAAACTAAGAACTTGGTAAAATGAATGAAAGGGAACCGAAACTACAACACAACTCAGTAAAAGATGCATAAACCGAATTTTTTTATGCTTGTTTGTTTTTATGTTTTTTATATATTTAAAGTCAAAAAATTGTTTTAATATTTTGATTAATTTGTGCACATTTTTAGAGTCCAATATTGCCTTGGTCTTATAATGCTTTTTTTTTCATTTATCTTCATGTTGCGACCTTTATGAAATATCTGCCATATGTATGTTGCTACGGCAGGATAAAAGGTTGAGCACCCCTGATCTAGAGCCTCTGGAAACCAACTCAGTAGTTGAGCATATGTGCAGTCAAAACTAGCAGTTCTCAAAGTCCTTATAGTGTTTTGGTGGTAAAGTTTGGAGCAGGTATGCCAGTTCAGACCTATCCTTGTCTCTTGACCATGGTTCAAAATAACAAGGTTCGTTGCCAAAATAGCCTTGTGTTTTTGAGTGCAACATTAAGAAATAGTCTAATTTTTTTCAGTCTCCAATAAACTTATAATCGTCGAGATCCAGAAGCAACTTAAAAGCCTAAGAGATAAAAACATCTCAATAGATTTTGCATTTGTTCGCGGACACACGGGCGTTCTTGGAAATGAGCGAGCCGATTGGCTTGCAAAAGCTGCAACCAAGCGCAAAATTGACATTGACGTTAATATTCCTAAATCGTTTTACAAGAAGATCACGAATGAAAGAATGATGAAGTCTTGGAACCAAGAATATCTCATTTCTAATAAGGAGAGCATAACAAAGAAATTTTTTCCCACCATTAATAAGAGACTATCATGTGTCACATCATTTTTACACTAACTACAAATTAACCCAATTTCTCACTGGTCATGGTAATTTCAAAAGCTACCTGAACAAATTTAATTTAGCTCCTTCATCTTTCTGTGACTGTAATATTGGTGGCGAGGAAAATGTAGAACATGTGATCCTTCTGTGTTCCAAGTATGTCAGAGAGAGAAAGATCATAAGACTGGCGTTCAAGAGACTCAACATTAATTGGCCACCGAATTTTCACCAACTTCTTTCCACCAGAAGTGCTTTCAATAATTTCTGTAAATTTGTTGTAACTGTTTGTAATCTCCTTCTTAACTTCATTTTTTTTAATTGTTTATTTCCCTTCAATGTGTGTTTAATACTTACTTCTGTAAGCCCCGTGTGATACTTTGTGGTGCACGGGGATTTTATAATTGTTTTCAATAAAAAAAAAATAAATAAACTCTTCATAGTCTTATGGGTATTACTATAACACACACTGATGAAATTTTTAAAAACTTCACTGGGGGACTTTTAATGTTGTACACAGAAACAAAAATTATCTCACTGCTTATACCTGCTTTTACTGAAAATGAATTTTGAATGAATAGTTTTTGCAAAAAAGAGTTATAACCACCAAGGGTCTATGTTATTGAAATAGATGTATTAAACATATGTGATAATGATACAATTCTTAAAAGTGGTCGTGATTCTTTTGTACAGTGAATAAGTAACCTCTTGGTGGCTAAAAAAGTTCACGTGCATAATCAAATCAGCACACGTAGAGAATATTATAAACTTATTTTACAATTAGACCAATTAAGGCAAAGAATTATGTGTGTGGACACTAATATTTGAAAAGATGCTGCCTTTTACAGGATATAACTATATCAGGATTATTGCATCATATAGTTCTAATGTATTAATTTTTAAAAATTTGGAATATGTAAGTGTAAATAAAAAGGGAAATACTCTATCCCCTTGTTCTTAGTCTTTCACCTGAAAGGTACAAAACCTAATGCTGTTGAATACCCACCATATAGAGGGGCTAAAGCGCAGCAAGTCTGTCCCCCCTCATTAGTGTGGAGTAGAAGTTTAAAGAAGGGTGTCAGCTGAGGTACCGTCCTTGTCTCTTGACCATGATTTAGAATTATGAGATCCATGATGAATAGCCCTTGTGTTGCTTTAAAGTGTGATATAAATTATAAGCAAACTTCCCCTCAAAGGATTTTTAAATAGTTTTCTAAGTAATTAGCTTTTTTTAGAAAGTAAAAAAAAAAATTGTAAACAATTCCTCAATCAGAAAAAACTGTTGATTTATGTTCAGTGTTATTTGCTAGAGATGGATCATTTAGACCAGAGGTGGACTGCTGGGGTGACCATCTGAACATTAGCAGCTAGTAATTATGTACCGAAATGTTCAAAATTAGCTGACAGTACGCGGACTTAGTCTTCTACTGACTACAACTATGAGCACTAACTTTAGAGGGAAATGTTTTATTTTTATTGTATTTTTTGAATTGTTTCGCAACAAATGCATCATATGAAGTCGTCCATCCAGTGTAGTGGTTAGTGATGATGACTATTGTGCCGTAGGGTCTGAGTTCGAATCCCGGAGAAGGCTTGGATGTTTGTAAATGTATAGTGCCTTCGCGGCATGGGGGTGCTCTAAACAGACGTTGAGCCGGAAGTCCTCTCGTGAGGTTGCTTGAAGGGGAAGAGAGGTAAGAGGCCCCTGACCTCCACCCCCAGGGTGTTCCTCAAAATTGGTATGGAACCGAACTAAATCGTACTGTAACCAGTATGGTGCTCAAATCTGCGGCCCCTTGTCATGATGAATTTCGTGGGACTGGATCTGACGCAGTCGAGATCAGGTTGCATAAGAAACAACATCATTTGATATTATATTTGTGGTTATTATTATATTCAATTCCTACTATTAACTCACACTCTCTATATATTTATTTATCTGTTTATTTATTTATTTATCTTGGTGGAATTTTCAGTCGTTAATAAAATACATTTTAAAGCGCTCAATTGAGCTGAAATTTTATATACATGATTATTTTGGATGACAATACAATAATTTAATTGTTATTAATAAAAATTAATTGATTAAAACTAATTATTCAAAGAATTACAAACACAGCCACGTTAGCGACAATTTTGGCGACTTGTGTCAAAACTAGAAAAGTTTGAAGTCTCTCTCTCATTGACTAGACGTTCGACGCTGACAGCCTTGATGTGAATGTAGTTTTATACTGATAAGTGTTATGTCAACGAGCGAGTGAATATTTATTAACGTTACGCTATAAAGGAACACGAGGTCTACTGGCGAAGGACCTCGGTAATTTTGAACACGGGCAAGCGACGACACCGAGCTGGCATCCTCTCTCCAAATTACCACGCCAGCTGAAGGACTTTGAATTTCGATATTTTTAACATACATCAGCCTTTCTACATGGTAGGTCTTCAGTTGCACTAGGCTCAAACAAATGACACACTGGGCATGAGTCCGAGCGAGTGAGTGAATATTAACGTCGAGCGGTTCAGTTACACGAGGGCTTTTGGGGACGGACCACGTAATTTTGAACCATGGTCAAGTGACATGGATGACACCTGAGCTGGCACCCCTTCTCCTAACTACCACACCACACCAACGGGAGGATGTTTCAGCTTTCGACAGATTTAACGTGCATCGCTGCCCTTACACGGCGGGTCTTTAGTGGTACTGGGATCGAACTCATGATATGCCTGCCATGATCCGATACCTTGACCACTGGGCTACCGCAGCCCTACCATGAGTCCGAGACTATGACCAGTAGTACACCGCGGCCCCAAGTGTTAAATCAATAGAGACGTGCAAAGAAATACCCCTAAAATGATTCCTATAACCGCATTGCAAGATTAGGATGTCATGAGTAGCAGGTCTTGTTTTCGAGTCGTTTTTAACTACTTGATTTCTATGATGTATTGTGAAGCAGAGATATTATTAACCCTTTTAAAAGTTTTAATAGAGAGTTTAATAAATTTCGAATCGATAGAGGTTTTTTTAATTAAACGCTTTCCAGTTGCCTATCGTTGCCAAGTGGTCAAGGTATCAGATCGTGACTGGCACGTTAAATCTGTCGAGAGATCAAACGTTCTCGCGTTGGTGTGGTGTGATAGCTAGGAGAGGGGGTTGCCAGCTCAGGTGCCGTCCTCATAACTTGACCATGCTTCAAAATTACGAGGTTCGTTGCCAAAAGCCCTCGAGTAGCTGAACAGTGTGGCGTTAATATTCACGCACTCTCTCCAGTTGCCTACCATGATTCGATAATCACAATCACCACATCTCATAATTTCAACCACTGTTGAGTGACGAAGTCGGCATTTACATGTTCGGGCTAGATGAATTTGATGTTGTGACCACTTGACCATCGCTACCCTTAAAATGGTTATAAATTCACTAGCTTTATTGACATCCTTGGAGGGAAAATGCGGTCTTCCCAATTGTAAACCGAGGTCAAACGATGAGGAAGGAGCCTAAGTGGGTACATCTAGTGGAGTAACACAGACCTCTCTCCGGGAGGGGGATTACATTCTGAAAAACACGTAGATGAGAGTTTCAAGAATTAATCTGTGGTAAAAATTACAAATTTGTTGGTCTATGAGAGGTGGAGGGAGGTTGAACTTCACTTGTGTAAGCCACTGGGCACATCACTCACCTAAGCTCCATCCCATATCAACGTTATGCATTTGAACCCAGATATAACTTGCATCAGCGTTATCACATGTAAGTTGAACTTCACAGGAGACTGGATCGAAGACTCGATCCTCCGCTCCTTATCTTGACACTACGATATTGCTGGTGTTGTTAGCTTGGCTTGTTGCGTTATCACATGTGGCGGTCTGTACTTTTTTAAAGGACAATAATAGCGGTTATGGATTTAATTTTGGTTTTTCAAATATTCATCTTTTGGAGTAATAGGGTGGTCACTTTAGCCTAGGGGTTATAGTATCGATTTCGTGGCCGGCGTGTCATGAATTTGAGTCCTAGTGCCACTGGAGACTAGCCTTGTAGAGGGACTAGTGTACGTTAAATCAGTCATGGCTCAGTACTTTCCCATGGATAAGATGTTGTAGTTTGGAGAAAGTGGTAACATCTCAGGTGTTGTCCTGGTCACTTGGACGAGGTTCAAAATTACAAGGTGTGTCATCAACAGCCCTCGTGTTGCTTTGTACAGTTCAACGTTGAAAAAACTCACTTTGGACTGATACATATAAGGGCCTTTGGCTTTTAAATGGAACCAACCTCGAAAATCATCATGCAATGAAGTGCGGAAGTTTGGAGATTGTATCAACCCACGCATCGTCCTTTTCCGTTAACAATGGCCGCGGTAGCCTAGTGGTTAGGGTCACTAACTCGTGACTGGCATGCCATGCGTTCGATCCCCAACGCCACTGATGACCTGCCGTGTAGAGGAGCTGATACACGTTAAATCTGTCGAAGTTTTAAGTTCTCACGTTGGTAAAGTATGGTAATTTGGATAGGGGGATGGGGTGCCAGCTGAGGTGTCGTCTTCATCACTTGACCGAAACTTAAAAATTACGAGGTCCATCGCCAATAGCCCTCGTGTAGTTTCATAGTGCGACGTTAATTAAGAGCTGAAATGTCCTCCCGTTGGTGTGGTGTGGTAGTTAGGAGAGGGGGCGCCAGCTAGCTCAGGTGTCATCCACGTCACTTGACCATGGTTTAAAATTACGTGGTATGTCGCCAAAAGCCCTCGTGTAGCTGAAGAGTGCGACGTTAATATTCACTCACTCACTCATGTGACGTTAATGAACACTCTCTCATTTACTTTAGAATACTTCAGAAACAGATGTACCCAGAGACGTCTAAAGACTTCTTTTGGCCCTGGGCCCCTACGAAAAAGTAGATCCTGGGTCTCCACGCAAAAGCAGACCCTAGCCCCACCCCCTGCAAAAGCAGACCCTAGGCCCCCCTGCAAAAGTAGACCCTAGGCCCCTACATAAATGCAGGTTTCCCTATGACCCATAAAAGTAAACAATAGGTAGCATACGTTGCCAAATACTGGTACTAACAATAACCCGTAACAAATAAATGTGTGAGTTAGAATCGTACAAACCGGTTCGAACGATTGCCACCTTTTGACTGAATGAGTAAGGATGATGTATGGTGGTGAGTGAGTGAGTGAAGATTAACGTCGCGCTATTCAGCTACACGAGGGCTTTTGGCGACGGACCACGTAATTTTGAACCATGGTCAAGTGACGTGGACGACACCTGAGCTGGCACCCCCCTCTCCTAACTACCACACCACACCAACGGGAGGACGTTTCAGCTCTCGACAGATTTAGCGTGCATCGCTGCCCTACACGGCGGGTCTTTAGTGGTACTGGGCTCGAACTCGTGACAAAGCCAGCCACGATCCGATGCCTATACCACTCGGCTACCGCGGCCACAAATGTATGGTGGTAAGCCTAGGCTTATACATGGTTGGCGGTCATCACATGTAGCCAGTAGACATATCATCCGAAATTCCCAATTTTTTTTGAGAATACAATCGGAAATAACATTTGACCTTTGAAATTATTCGAATCATGATCTTATTAAAGCTGAGACGGGAGCAAGATGAGGCCCCCATTGTGGCCAAGGCCCGGGGCCCAGTTGGACCATGCTTTAAGACGTCCCTGGATGTACCGCCAGTAACCTTTTGATAGCTTTTAATGCTACGTTGATTCAAACCTAACAATTCCAAAAGAAAAAAAATATCGGGTACTTAAAAGGGAACTTTTGAAAAAAAAACCCAAATATTTTCTCGTTTATTTTTGATTAACATTTATTCTAAGACGTCGCCAACAACTCCACTGCATATTCCTTAATGCAAAACGAAACGAACCATACCTTTCAGTGTGACGCTGAGAATCAAGAAATAGGGGAAAAAACGAGGCAGAGAAAAATCCTTTCCTTCCCTTCTGAACCTGACGTCAAGTAACGGATTCTTGAACTTTCCGGTGGGCGACCCACTTGCAGACCGGTTCTGGGTCTACACTCCTTTTGCTCACACAGTCGGTGACTCTTCGTTATGGTCAGCTGACAGCACAGAATGTTCGGCGGACGCCTTCGGAAACACGGATGCCATGAGTGGTCCCCACATTGGATTCTGTTTTTGTTCTTCTCAGGTTAGTTTGTTTAAAAATTTGATTCTGTGATCCTTGTAATTGAATGTTGCTTTGATGTAGTTTTTCGATTTGAATTTTTAATGCTGCTAAGTGTTCAACTGCAAAAGAGTTGTCAGTATAAGGTGGGCAGAATCGGATCTTTGAAGTAAGGTTTTTTGTTCTAAATATACGTGTGAGAGATTTGGAAGTTTTTGACATAATTACTATTCTGGTGTCGATAAACACTTTTTTTTTTTGCTACAACATTTGGGATATGTTTTGATAGTGAAGAAGGATTACAGAGATTTATTTTCTGATCTAATTTTCTGTTAGGTGTATCAAGTGCCATTTTGTTAAGAAATTTTTTAAATGGATCATTTTTCTTCAAGATTGAATATTAGTGACATATATATTTTTTAGATTCTTTTGCGAACTCCATTTTCTCTTATTTACTTTATCAAAAAATAAATTCTAAGGTGCAAACGATGCATGTTTTGGATTAAAAAAATTAAATGAAAAAAGAATAGAGTTTTTAGATTTTATCTATGGGAATATGCATTTTATAGATTAATAAGAATATTTTTTTTATTATTCAGATTAGAAAAACTGTAACATTTAAAGTGTTTTTCTTATCAGTTGCTTACACGATTTCATATTTCTTATGCTCTGTAATTTTTAAAATAAAGAGCATTTTTCTTTCTTCATTTGCAAGGATTTTAATAAATGTTGAATCACTAGTTTAATATTGACGACTATTATTTGGGATATAAAATCAAAAAATCCCAGAGTTTAAAAAATGTTGTGAAAATTAAGTAACTTTTTTGAGTCGGAGGAAGGTAAAATATTATTTTAAGGAAAATTTTTTTTTTTTGTTAGCTATAAATTTTAATTTTTCATTCAAAAATTGATTAGTTTCTTTATTCAATGATCATTCGATGGTAGAAAACTTTAATTTAAATTTATGAAAATAAAGAATTTTTAATAGTTTTTTTTAATACATACGATAAATTACTATCTTTTTTTTAGTGCCCAAGTAATTTACAAAAATCTTTTAAATCATTATTGAAAAAGATGAGAAAAAAATGACTGAAAATAATTTAAAAATCGCGTAAATTTTTCATAATTTTACCAATTACAAAAAATTTAACTAAAATAAATCTTAATTAAAATAAATCAGGATTTTCTTGTGCTAGGAATCGAATGACACCGATAATATAAGTTTAATTAAAGTGAAATAATTGTTTCAAACTTGAAAAAATTATTTTATATAGTATTAAATTTTTTTAAGGTTATGTTTACTCAAGCAGTAAAAAAAATCATGCGAAATCTAATTTAATTATAGAGGCACCTATGAACCTTTGTTGACCACAAAAAGATTGGGCAAACTAAGGCTCTATCTGTGCATACCAGCAAGTTTAAATTTCACTTTCTTATGCAATTTTAGATAATATTCGAAATTGTGCGTAATAATATAACAAAAAAATAATGAACGCAATATCATTCAGATTACCACATTGATTTTTTCGTGTTAAGTTCTTTTTGTATAAAAAGGATGGAACATTTATTAATATTCAATTCTTAAAATACTTATTAAATTAAATTGACGCTTTCTCACGATAAATAACTTCTGAATGTCTTTAACAAATGCTTAAGATAGACAAAAGTTGTTTAACAGTTGATCTGATTTAAATTTTTAATAATTTGGAGCAGTGGCGTTCACAAACTAGTTGTATAGGAGGGGCTTTCAATTCGAAAAACACGTAGACGAAATCTTGTGTTAAAAATCTTTTGGTATATGCAGCGGCGTACCCAGACTACTTTTATGGATGAGGTTAAATTAAAAAAAAACACAGACGAAAGAACTGAGACTTATAATCTTTACGCCAGAGATAACAAAATTGTCGTTCTACAGTGGCACAAACAATTGAGGATACACCTTACTTTTACTTGATAAATCCAACTTTCAATCTAAATAACACATTAACTAGAGGTGCAAACGTGATTTAATTTTCACACGTAACACAAGAGTTAATTTACAGTAAAAATAACGAAAATCAACAAAAAAATATCTAAAATTAAAAATCTCACAAGCATTTGAAATAAACATAGGCAGATCTTTACCTCAAAAAATTGAGGATACACCAATGAGAAATTTTTGTGACATATCACATACAAAGACAGTGTCAATATTTGGTTACATGTCCTTTGGCTTTTAAAATGTCCTCCAAACGTCTTGGTACCGATTCGACCAATTTTTTGGTGGTATCTGGAAATATTTTACCCCATTCTTCTTGTAACACTTCCTTTAAATTGGATTTGTTCCTAATTTGGTGTTTTTGGACCGCTATTTCGAGTGTGGCCTACAAATTTTCTATGACATTGATGTCAGGGGACTGTGGTTGTGTGTGCAATTGCTGTTTACAATGAAAAAGACACCACATTTTGACATTACGTGCCGTATGTTTGGGGTAGTTGTCTTGCTGGAAAATAAAATTTCCATTTAAACCCAATTTTTTTGCACTTTCTTTAAGATTGTTCTTGTGTATATCTATATAAAGCTTATGATTCATTATGCCATCTATAAAAACTAAATTTCCTACCCCATTTGAAGCCATACGACCCCAAACCATGACGGAGACACCACCATGTTTAACTGTAGGATGTAAATTTTTTGGATCCAAAGCGGTGTTCGGCTTTCTCCAAACGGTGCGATGGCCATCACTTCCAAAAATGTTGAATTTACTTTCGTCACTAAATATAACTTTCTTCCAAAAGTTATGTCTTCATTTGATGAGTTTTTGCAAACTCCAAACGCTCTTTCTGATTTTGTAAGCTTATGAAAGGTTTCTTTCTAGCTACTCGACTGCTATCACTGCTGTCGAATCACATTTCTCACAGTTTCAGCACTTACACTTCAGCCCATTATTCGAGAAGTTTCTGCAGCTAGTTTGATTGCACTTAGTTTAGGATCAATCTTGATATCTTTCAAAACTTTCCTTTTGGCTACATCACTCAGAATACTTTTCCTTCCTCTTCCACTTTTATTTTCAATTAATACATCGCTTTTAAATCTTCCAATGATTTTCTGGACACACGAGTGGCTTCTACCGACAATTTTAGCTATTTCACGATAAGATTTTCCTCTCTTAAATAACCTTAATACAAATTTTCTTACATCAATACTGGTCTCTCTCCGAGGACTCATTTTCCATTTAAAATTGCTACTTTAAATTCACATAACCAACTTCAAAAGACAAAAGTAGCAGTTGAAAAAGTTTAAGATAAAATTGGCCAAACTTAGGCTATTTGTAGAAGCAAGCAGAAAAAAAATCTAGTGGTAGTTAAACAAACATTTCATTGGTGTATCCTCGATTTTTTGAGGTAAAAATCTGCCTATGTTTATTTCAAATATTTGTGAAATTTTTAATTTTAGATATTTTTTTGTTGATTTTCGTTATTTTTACTGTAAATTAACCCTTTTGTTACGTGTGAAAATTAAAACACGTTTGCACTTCTAGTTAATGTGTTATTTTGATTGAAAGTTGGATTTATCAAGTAAAAGTAAGGTGTATCCTCAATTGTTTGTACCACTGTATAAAGGAGGGATTTGAACAACTAAACCCTCCCCTTTTGTGCACCACTGACATGGAGGATTTGTATAACATCAATTTCGAAAACTGATTAATATTTTCAATAATTTTAGAATGTCTACAATTCAAAGAGGTATTTAAAGTTGAACACATTTTAAACTCAGCATATACGACGGACATGTATATGACAATGACGAAACAAACAAATAGAAATTTTAAGAAAAGAATAAAGTAAAAGTATTCAGGAATAAAAAGACCACTCCTATTGCGTTTCTTTGTATATAATGGATTCAATTGCCTATGTTACAGAAATTAAACTAATATATCGTGTCGAAGTCCCCATACAAATTACAAAGGTAGCAGCTTTGGGAAGTCGAGTCCTCCAATTTGAATAGTGAAACTGTCATAGCTAAGCAAATACGGCTAACTTAATAGGATGATCAATTTTAAAGGCATGCAATATTTGTAAGGTACTTGATATAAGTCAATGCAGTTAATTTATGATTTATTAATATTATAATAAGAATATTTATTTGCTCATAAATAAAATATTAGGTAACAAAATTAAATGGATTTTTACTAGGTAATGAATGATCTGATGTAGGGTATCTTGACTTTCAAACAACAACTTTAGAATGTCACAAAACAATAGACCACAGCTGGAATCCATCAACTTTTGAATTTATTTGAGCTTCGAGTATTTTATAGAGGTCACATTATGCAAATGTTTAAGTTAAGCATTTTTATAAATTATTTGTAATCCTTTTTTTTTCGCATTTGATGCTTACGAGTATAAATCAGCAATACTCAACTTAAGGCCCACGGACCGCATACGGCCCATCGAGCCTTTTCAGTGGTCCTGTCAGAGCCCATTGCTCTGAAAAATTCACTTATTTAAAAATATATTAAAAATTTTGTGTCACGAAATCAAATATATCAACTTTGCTTCATGTTGTCGATGTCGTACGAGTGCGAATTGAAATTCTTTTTCTATTTGTAATGTTTACGGTTCCTGATAACAGTGGAGTAGTGGCAGTTTTATGGATGGAACTAATTTTTAACTATCTTTTATATCTTGCAAATGAAAAATATCTGAAGAAAATACATCGTTTCGAGACGATCGGGGAGGTTTACTATTTTGTAGTGAAAAACAAACATGGTTCAGTAATTATTTGATTTGTCACGAAAGTGCAGAATTTAAAAAAATACAAATAAACATGAATTATTCAATGACACTTTAACTCGAAGATCTCTTTCAAAATATAATAAATAGGCTTTTCTTGAAAATTTTTCGTGACAGCAAAAAAGTGTTTTGTCAGTGGTAATATCACAGCGGGGTAACAAAGACATCTTATGAAGTTTGTTTTATTATTGATATTCATATGAAATCGTTTACTGGTGCAGAAATTGTTAAGGAGTGTTTCTTAAATACTTCTAATTCAGTGTTTGTAACAAATATAAAAAAATTAAAAAGAGGAAAACAGGAGTTAAAATATTTTGACCAATTTTCCTCATTTTCACCCCCCTCCCCTTTATCCTCATGATGCGGCCCGCGTGAAATTGCTGACAAATGTATGCGGCCCACCGTGAAATAGCTGACATATGTATATATGCGGCCCATCAGAAAAAAAGGTTGAGTACCCCTGGTATAAATAATGGCTGAAGTCAGTAATAATTAATATACATTAAGTTCTATAACCTTAAAGTACTTATAAGCAGTACGAAATGGCTGGTAATTTTTCATATCATTTTCTTACTTTCCATGTGTAAAGATACTGAATTTTTATACGTCAGTTAACAATTTGAATATTGTATGTTTGTTTTAAGTATCTATAAATGTAAAACTTAGAAGACCAATCCACTTCAGAATAAATTTTTTTTAGTATTTAGTAATTTTTTTAAAATAATCTCTAATAGATTTAATTACAATGAGTTAATGGAATAAAACAAAAAGAAAAATGGAACGTTAGAACATTGCCAATCACTGCGGAACAAATTACTTCACGTATCATTTCACCAAACGATTTATCAAAGTTTCAGTTCATCGCTTATTTTCAGAGTACTTGAACTTTTTTTTAAATACGACTTATTTATAATAGAGCATTTACAATTACTTTAATATTTGTATCAGACTTTTTTTATTACTTTAATGTGTTGTTCCAAACTTGTGAACAAATTTAACGAACAATAAAATAATTACGCCTATTTTTTTTTTACACGATTTTCAAATAACACAGTACACGAATTTAACGATTTTTTTTTCTTTCACGCGAATTTTTTGTTCTAGCCGGAATCTCCAAAAATTAGGGCGATTTGTACCCTTTGGGTAAGGACGATTTGATTAGATTTATCACAGTTAATGATAATAAAAAGGTTGATAATGATGAAGTCGAAGAAGTTCAACTATTAACAGTTGATTTAATTCACGAGGGCTTGAAATTTGCTACAAGTATGGAACAAAATTTTCTTACTCGTGGAGCGTGCATTAAAATTTAACGTTATCTTTAAGTTTTGTGTAACAGCATATCAAGAATTATATTAGCAACTTGAGAAACCAAAGAAAGAAAGAACAGCTTTTAATAAGACTTTAACAAAAAAAAGTCCGAAGGTTGTTAATAACGATTGAAATTCATTAGAATCAAAGCCGACAGTTGTGCTGGACATATCTGACACAGCTACTAATGATATCATTTTTAACCAAGTTCGTAATAAACATGCACGCTTGTTATCAAGTAGCGATGAATAGTTAATCACTAGTTTCATAACTAATTTCAATTTGAATTTTTATGTATTGTTTGTATTTATATAGACCACACAGGGATCGCGAACCAATGACAATGGCACGTGACACAATATTTTAGGCATTCCACCTCATTCGTGCTTTTGACGCTAAATTGTATGTTTTCAGAAACGATGTTATTACAAGACACTACACGTACTTTCGAAACTTGGAAAAATATATCGAAGATTTAGATGTACATAAAAAAACCAAACGAAGAGTTATTGAGGAATATATTTCCGTAATTGATTCTTCAATCAAGGAATTTTCAGCAAGATTTCCTCAGTTCAAAGGATTATCGGAAACGCTCAAGTTTATTATGTACCCTGATGTGACTTCATTTGATAAACTTAGCTTGTCGTCTCAATTTGATTGGTTGGAAACTGAGAATTTGTGGGTGTGAAATGCAACTGATCGATTTCCAGGCTAGTTCAATATGGATTTAAAAATTTATTGAAGCAAGGTAAAAGTTGGAATTGATTGAAACGGAAAGATTAACAAGCAATGTAAGTAAAAATGCCAGTAAAGAAATTTTGGAAATATAGAATTCGATTCCAGACAAATTTAATTGTTCAAATAAGCTGTTGCTCATTCTATTTTAACTACATTTTCATCTAACTTTGCCGGTGAGTCATTATTTCAAGAGATGAATAATGTTAAAGACTAAGTTAGAAACCGTTTGACAGATGTCTCCAATACAGAACGCATTCTGCTAAAAGTAACATCTTGCAATCCTAATACAAGTTGTCATCTAATTTGCAACAACAAAATTTGAATTACACATATAACTAAAACATTTACTACAGAGTGTAAAATGTATTCTTTCGTAGTAAATAACAAAGTTTTGAGTTGTTAGAACTTGGTTTTATTATTTCCCCAATAAACACAAGTCAGAATTATTTGATGGCGCGTCTAGAACTCGTTAAACATTTCCTTAGAAAAAATGGCACGTTATCCATAAAGATTCGCCCTCTATTAGACTGAGTTTTCACTGTACACTTTTAATTTTTCTTTGAAATAATGAATTGCTTTTCGTTTTATATAAATATGTAACAGTTACATATTTGCAGTGTTTATAATAATAGCACGGTTTTTAGGAACAATATTTAGATTTTTTCCTCTTACACGATTTTTTAAAGTTGCTGTGCACATCCCCAATTTTATCATCTAAAGAACGTATCTACCGAGTAAAAAAGTGGGTGGGTGTATAAATGCTGCAGGGGTGATTAAAAAAAACTTCGAATATTATGTTTTTTTTATGAGTTTGGCTTGAGTAAAAGCATTTTTATGTGTGCTTGTAATTAGAACAACATTCGAATGTAAGCAGATATCACACTTGTACAAAATATTTGGAAGAAATCAGAAAATATATAAATTTTACTTTTTTCAATTCTTGCTATTAGCTCACTCTCTCTATATTTATTTATATATTTATCTTGTGTTCAAATTTTCAATCATTAAGAGAATACATTTTAAAGCGCTCAATTGAGCTGAAATTTTATATACAAGTTTATTTTGGATGACAATACGGTAATTTAATTATAATTAGTAAAAGTTAATTGATTAAAATTAATTATTCAAAGAATTACAAATACAGCCATGTAGGCATCATTTTTGGATATTTAGCGACCATTATGGCGGACTTGCGTCAAAACTTTGAAATGTTTTTTCTCACTTTTTAAAGCCCTCATTTGAGCTGAAATTTTCTATACACAATTGCTTTGGGTGACAATACTATAATTTAATTATAATTAATTGACTGAAACTAATTATTTAAGAAATAAGATACAGTCACTTTCGTTTCATTTTTAGTGACTTGGGTCGAAACTTTAAAAGATTTTTTCTCACGTTTTAAAACATTTAGTTGAACTGAAAATTTATATTTACGATTGTTTTGGATGACAATATGATACTTTAATGATAACAAAGAAATTAATTGCCCTTAATATTGTGATTCTGTCAAATGTAAAGACATATTTATATTAATTTTGATTGTTTCGATAAAAAGTAACAATATATATTTCTATATATATATGTAATTTTTCTTTGTTGTTTTTAGTAGGAATTCACTTAAGAACATTTCTTTTTATATTTGTATTCTCACATATCTATAAAGATATATCATAAAAAACATGCTAGTTATGAATTTCATCTTTTTTAAATATTGGTATGCATGCAAAATAATTGATTGGTGGCATAAATATTGATAATTGAAATGAAAATATTGAGGTTTTACTGGTTTCTTAACCCTATGTCCAAACTGAAAGTAAAACATGAATGGTAATCTAGTTCTTCCGGTCTTGGAGAAACGGTCATTTCTGAATGACTCATTTCATAGCTTTTTCTCCCATTTTCTTGATAGTTTTCATAGGGAAATTTTTTGAAAGAGGTTGTCTGTGTTTTTTGGAGATATACTGTTTCCCCTTTAGCTTTTATCGTTCATTTTATGTAAAGTGACATGGAAACTTTTTTATAGGGCTTCTAGTGATAAATAGGTTTCAATATCCTTGTAGAAAAGTTCAATGTGTGAAATATAGTAATGCAGTGCTTCTCTCATTTTCAATACTTGCGTCCCAATATTCAAACATTATTTTCATCGCGGTCCCCCCATACAATAACAATGTATTGACGTCAATGATACTATACTTTGAAGCTAAGCCTACAGTATGACTTTAACCTCTGAAGTGCCTCCGGCGTATATAAACGTGTCGCTCAGCCAGGGTGTTAATTTTCCCGGACGTATATATACGTCTTTACGAAGTACGATCTTTTCTGTGCGCATTGCTATCCATAGAGCGAATCGAGTAAATTTGAATAGGCTTTTAAAAAATTATTAACCATACAAATTATCAAGGTAAGTGCTAATTTTTGTTTTTAATTTTATATATGCTATGGGTCACTGGTAATTATTAAACTTGTTAACTTTAGTACAGTTAAATTAATTATGAAACACTGCGCAGTACTGATATATCTATAAGTGTATTATATCAGTGTAAATGTGTATTTTATTTTTTATTTGTTTGCTTTAAGTAAATTAATAATTTTTTAAAATTGTCTTTTATTTTTGACTTTTCAACGTGCTCGCGCCCCCTTGGTAGCATGCTCCACAGTTTGAAGAAACGTTGTAGTAATGTATTGAATTACTCTAATTTTTTCCCCACTTAAAAATTTTTTTTTATCTAGTTATTAACTGTATCATCACTTCAGAAAAAAAATCATAAATTTAATTTTCAATACGTAACCGATGCATTCATCGTTCGAATTATTTGAAAATCCGTCCTGGCATAAAATATCGTTTAGTAATTAGTGCGAAGAATTTTTTTTTCTATATTTTTTCATAAACATGATACATAGTTTTATAATTTTAATTAGCGATTCATGAAAAAATATAATGCTGTTAAAAGATTTTTCATTGTTGCTTCTAAATTGGCATCCTTGCTGGCTTTTTTTTTAATGTCTCACAAAACTAATCAGAAAATTAGATATTGATTTTGCCAGCTTTGTAAGCCGAAGATTGCGAGTTCGACCCCAGCTGAAGGGCTGCGGTAGACCAGTGGCTAAGGTATCGGATCATGGTAGGTATGTCATGAGTTCGAGCTTAGTACCACTGAAGATGCACGGTGTAGGGGAGAGATGCACGTTAAATCTGCCGAGAGCTGAAACGCCCTCCCGTTGGTGTGGTAGTTAGGAGATGGGGGGTGTGCCAGCTCAGGTGTCGTCCTCGTCACTTGACCATGGTTCAAAATTACGAGGTCCATCGCCAAAAGCCCTCGTGTAGCTGAATAGTGCGACGTTAATATTCACTCACTCGATCCCGGCTGGAGTCTACAGATTTTCTGGATGCGAAAATCGTAGGCAGGCATGTCTTGTGATTATATGGCATATAAAAGATCCCTTGAATATCAACTTGGCTCTGATACTCCCGGCAATATTTAGCATTCGATGAGAGCTTGAATTAAAAATTGTAATTCAGGTGTCCAAATTTGGTAATGAAAGCCGCCACTATATGGAGCCACGATGAAATGGCTCTCATATTTAGGGACTTGCGGCGTTTCCAAAGACTAAGTTGCTGAAATGCAGCCCCATTGGAATTTTTTTTTTCTTTTCCAAGTTCCCCATGAGCAATTTTTTAAACTTTATTCACCCCAAAGGGATTCTTAAACCCTTGTTTAAAACACCCACTTTAACTAAGACGAAATAAGTTTTAATTATTGCTATCTTGAGTGATTTTTATCATTTTTTAAATTTCGCTTTTGTGTGTGGCACAGTTTGCTTAATGTCACCAGTAATGAACATATAAATTCAAAAAATAAGCAAATACTTTTTTTTCTTTTTTAGATAGTCATGGCTTGAAATTAAAATTCCAATAAGAAAATTTTCTTTGATTATAAATAAATCTAATACATTAATCGATGTCATCAGGAGCCAAAGAAGTGGCTGAAAATTGGATAAATAATTCAGAATTTTTGGATAATTATGAAGCCACCAATATTTTGTGGCGTGGTTGCTTAGTGATTATGATTACCAACTCATAATTGGAGTTGTCGAGTCTTAGGTTCGAGTCCAGGTGCACTGAAGACACGCCGTATAGAAAGGGTTGATGTTTTTCAAATCTGTCGAAGCTCAAAGTCTTCACTTTGGTGTGGTGTAGAAGTTTAGAGAAAGGGATGTTATCAGTGACATGCACAGACCTTTTTTGTGTGGGAGGGAGGAGCAGTGGCATAACGTACATCCCCTCATCTCAGAGGGAGGCGCAGGACTCTAGGGCGCCCAAGGCCCGACTAACGTTAAGTACGGCTTGGGGTCTAATATTCTTCGTTACGCCGCTGGAGGTCATTCTAAATGCACGCAGACGAAAGCGCCGAGGGGTAATATCGGGTAAAAATCAGACCTAGTACATTCCCTGGGAGCTGGTATCTCTTTTTAGTGTTGTACCATATAGGTGAAATACCAATCGCCGCAGGTAGTTTTGAAGTCCAGTTTCCTCTCTAGAGGGAGGTTCTGCCTATGCGAAACCACACTTAGGAATTTAATTTTGCCGGAAGAACCCAAGGCAAACAGGCACTCAAGGAATATTTTACGTGCCGCATAATGCGACATGGACGCTGTCGATTTTATGCATCATGAAAATTCACCGACTTGGGCCAGGGTCGAACCTGCAACTTCGGACGTGAAAGGCCAGTGACAAACCAACTACGCCACCCAGCCAGCGCATAGAAATGTAAAGCAGTAGAAAATTTTTTTAATTTTGTGCTTACATTTTAGAAATAAGTTTTATGAGATGTATATTACAGAAATAAGAATTAAAAATATTTTATGTACAATTTATACTAGCTGTAATACAGTCGAGTATTTTAACTAGCATTATATATTTTGTATAAGTAACTGTTTCTTTATATATGTTGCTTTCTATATCTTGACTTATTTGAGATTGAAAAGATGAATCTCTGTTGCGAAATATACAAGAAAAAAACTTTTTACTCTAAGGAAATTTAAAATTAATTTTGAATTAATTTTATTTATAACCACTTGATAAAAAATAAAAATAGATATGATTTGAAAAAATTGAAAAAAGAGCAGTTTGAGTTAGACATTTTTTTACTGAACATTTTGTTGTATGAAGGTAGCTATATGTTATACTGTTAGTGTTATCTTTGCAAAGAGGGAAAATTCGATAAATTCAAAAATCCAGCGAAAGTTAATATGATCAAAATTTGATGTTTCCACGTTATTCACAGATCTATCTTAACAAAATTATATGTGTGGTAGTTAGTGTATATATATATATATATATATATATATATATATATATATATATATATATATATATATATAGTGTGTGGAGTTATAAAATACATACTTTATATAACTATGCACTTATTATGCCTTCACTGAAATTTCTGCAATTATGATTTTAGTATATATCCTTCCTCCAAATCTTTCATTAACCTTTTCATCAATGGCGTACCTAACCCTAAGTGGGCCCTGTATCAAATTTCTTGGAGGCCTCTTTAAAATTTTACGATTTTGTGCTTACATATGTTGGGCCCCCGTATCATCGATTCGGCTGATTCGGCAGCAGCTACGCCTCTGCTTTTAATTATGGTGTAGTCTTGATGTTTAAAGATACACGAAAAAATAAATTCTATATCAGAATGTTGTGTTAAATCTCAAACTCATAGTTTTGGATTTCATGACCGGAGACTTTCAATAAAGTCTTAAATTTGTTCTGGTTCCTCTGAAAACCTTCAAGCAACGCAATGAAAGGTATTTTTATCAATTAGATTCATTCGGGCTGTAAATCCTTATGTCGGATAGTATAGACATCTTATAAAAGTGAAGGGACCAGGAGTTTTTTTGTCGGCAATGTACAAGTCGAACTTCAAGCTCCAGGCCTGATTCTATTACGTACGTCTTTTAGGAATGGGGAGTTTTGAAGTTCTCAGTTGGTGGGCGCATGGGAGTTGGATGAAGTGTTTCCTCGGATGTACTATTTGCTTGATTTCAATATGGTTCAAAATTGCGAAGTCTAAAAATAATAATATTTGTGTTCCAGGACAACGTTAATACGAACAATTCAATCCGAAAGCAATAGTTACACTTATAATCTCATGGTGGCCGGGGTAGCCTGGTGGTCAGGGTCGCGACTAGGGAATAGGTATTTCTGTCGACTCGTGGGTTCAAGTCTTGGAAGCCCCCGGAAGAGCTACCGTGTAGAACAGGGGTACTCAACCTTTTTTTCTGCTGGGCCGCATACATATGTTAATTATTTCACGTGGACCGCAACATCAAGATAAATGATGGGGGGGGGGGAGAAATGCTTTAAGACCAAGATAAATAACATTGGAAATTAAAAATGTGGAAAATTAAAATGTTATAACTCCTGTTTTTTTAAAAATTATTATTTATATTTTTTATTTTTGTCACTAACACTAAATTAGAAGCATTTAAGAAACACTCCTTCACAATTTCTGTATCAGTAAACGGTTTCATATGATTATCAATAATATAGCAAACTTCATAGGATGTCTTTGTTACCGCTGTGATACTACCACTGACAAAATGCTTTGTTGCTGTTGCAAAGACTACTCAAGAAAGCCTACTTATCACCTCTTGAAAGAGACCTTCAAGAAAAAGTGTCATCAAATGATTCTTTATTGGTGTTTTTAAATACAGCGCTTTCGTGACAAATCAAACAATTACTGATCCATATTTGTTTTTCACACAACATAATAGTCAATCTCTCAATCGTCTGGAAACGATCTATTTTCTTCGAATATTTTTCGCTTGCAAGATATGAAAGATAGTTAAAAATTAGTTCCACCCATAAAATGGTCTCTACTCTACTGTTTGTTATCACTAACCGGTAACATTCCAAATAGAAAAAGAATATCAATTCGTACCCGTAGCAACACCGACAGCAAAGAAGCAAAAATGATATATTTGATTTCTTGACGAAGAATTTTCCACCAAATTTTTAATGCAATGCTCTTAAATAAGTAAATTTCTCGGAGCAATGGGCCTTAACCGGGGGCCACCTAAAAGCGCTCAGAGGGCTACACGCGGGCGGCAGGCTGCGTATCGCTGGTGTAGAAGAATTGATGTACGTACGTTGAATCTGTCGAAGCTCGAAGTAATGAAGTTGGGGAAGGGTGGAAGTTTCGAGAGGGGTAGTGATGTTATTTCAGTTGTTCTCGAGACTTGATCGAGATTCAAAATTAAGATGCCCATCATCAATAATGGCAGTGTAGCTTTTGAATACGATGTTAAAATACAGTCAATCAATTATAATCTCATTTCACTAGATCCACAGCCATAGCCGTCTAGTTTTGTTAACGAAGTCGTGGTCAGTGTTTCAGTCGACGCGCATATTAGACTTATTGTATAGAAAGGCTGATGTACGTTAAATCTGTTAGGGATTAAAGTCGTCACACTGGGGCGGATGGAGAGATTAGAATGCAACTCTGGTGTCGATATTGTCAGCTGATTTTGGCTTTGAACTAGGAAATATGTTGGGTATACAGTGCAATGCCGACTTAAGCTCCTTTCTGGTCTTGAGTGTAGATCTACAGGCCCCCTTGGCACTGGAGGATTGAAATTTATCAGCAGAAAATATGGTCAAGTCCGGCTTATCCGGACCCCTGGGCGCCTAGTTGATAAACTGGCATTGATATAGTGGATGTTTAAGATGGGGAGAGGGAAATACAGCCGGAAAGCACACATTCATAAGTAAATTCTTTACGCAAAAATAAAAATTTTAGTTATAAATGAAGTAAATGCATTAAATAAGGTATCCGAACACGTTCGGAGTACTTTTTTTTTTGACAAAATAGCATATTTAAACATTATAAATGCTTTTTTTAAGACTCCATACCAGTAAATAGTAATATTTAATTAACAACATTTAAAATAAATTGACTAAATTTCACAAAAATCACAATTATAAGTGAAATCTTAGCAATATTTTTTATAGAACTTTAAAGCAATTAGAGAAAAATGTAATAAACTTATATTAGTAAAAGTATTACTAAAACAAATTAGATGCATTTATCTAGAAAATGTACTAAAATTTTAATGTTTTATTAAAATTTTAGAGCTGATTTAGTAAACATTATAAGAAAAGTCGGTCTTTATGAGACCATTATTTAAATAACAAGCCATAACTCAAAGTATTTATACAATAAGAAATATTTTAGTACACATTCTTTAGAAAATAACATAAATATATCAGGCTCAAAGTTCTACAGAAATACATTCGTAATATTTTGAGTTATCAGACTCGCCATGGTAGATTTTGAACATTTTAATTGCCCACTTCTAGCAGATCAAAGACTTACTTTCGGGTTTTCTAACTTTATAAAATTGATTGTAACTTGGCCTCTCTAGGTAGCGTAAAAACAAAAAAAAGTATGTTTTGTAAAGACAAAAGGTTAATAAAATAAATTCTCTATTCAATAAAATAAAAAATATCTGTCTTGACCGAATTTGGTGATTTTAAATGTGTTCGGATACCTTAATACCATAAATCAGTGGTTTTTAAGCTTTCTATCACCGCGGCTCACCTTTTATGTATCAGCCTGAGATCGCAAACCCCCGAAATTGTGAACACCCATCCTCGACTCCCAACATATGGCTGAGTGATTTTAAGGTTCCTCAACAGTCCTAAGACTGCCTCTGCTATTTATACAGATTTTTTAAACACTTTTTTTCCTTTAAGAAAACTATAAACATCCAATTATATATGCATATAAAAATCTTACAAAATAAATAATACAGGCGCAATTCGATTAGGAAATCGAGATGGATGCATTCATTATCGTATTGGCGCGTTAGAGGTGAACTCAGTTCTTAATCTTTCCATACTATATATTTACTACATATTTTTTGAAAATATTACATTTTATTAATGACTATGTAGTTTCAAACAAACAAAATTTGAATTAATATTCTCGATCGATATACGTGATTTAGTAAATATTTTTATTGAGGACATTTCAGTGATCTAGTTTAGGATGAGACACATCTTGCAATTTTTCCATGAGGTCTTTCAGAGTCTGCAAAAGATGGAAATCTTAACATTAAATGATACCTTTGCGAATTCCAGTTTTAGAACCGCTGCATTAAATAATTCAAATGAATTGGAAATAAGAATATTTTAAGATTTTACGTTTTTTAAGCGAGTTGAAACCTTTTTCTTACAAAAGAAAATCAGCTTATACATATTGCAGAAATCTTTTTCGTATCCCTCTCCCCCCTTCCTTTACTCATGGACTGGCATATTAAAATGTTACAAATTATCTCAACAGAAATACCAAATCAGCTTAATCGGAGGAAATTCCGGTTTTATAGCATTTCCAGAGTTGTTATTTTGAATCAACAAAATTTTTTTTGCCTACAAGTCTCGATACAGTTTTATCCAGTCTCAAGCAAGGTCACTGAGTGACAAAGGACAACGGTTTACTCAAGCGTTAAAACGCCAAACAATTACTTGACCCAGTTTTGATTCAATACGTGGAGGGAATATACTTGGTATTAATGACCTACGTCGACTCAATTCGTCTGGCTCGAACCACACGGTTGCACGTGAAATCTTTGTATTCGAGACGAACTATTGATAAAGATTGCTTACCGTGTCTTTATACGGTTCAATCGCCGTTGTATGATGTAGATTTGTTTTCATGAAAGCATTTTGTTCTGTGTTTTCACGGAACGATTATTTTTTCGCGAAATTCTCCATTTTAATGAATTTTATATTAGATTTTTCTAAGCTGCCATTTCCTAGATTTCTTTTTTAAATCAATTTATTTTTACTCACTTCTATAAATAATCATGATTCATACTCATTAACTGTGTTGAGATACTACTCATGTTTACGCTATTTTGTTTAATGGAGCGATTATTTTTTTGCTCGAAGTTCACTACTTTAATGTTTTTTTAATATGTTCATAGCTCGCTGAAATTTTAAGGTACCATTTCCCCGATTTTTTGTTTTTCCGACTGGTTTATTTTTAGTGTTATAAATAAAGATTCGGTTTGCTCTGTTAAATGACTAAATATGTTTACCTGGCTACGCCCTTTTGTTCTAAGTTCTCATGAAGCAATTTTTTTTCGAAATTCACCATTTAAATTTTTGTAGGTTAGTTGTGTGCTGGAATTTTTTATTTTGAGTAGTCATTTCCACGCACGCGATATGTTTCTGAAATTGATTCCTTTTTTATTTAATACTCTTCAGTAGGCTTCATTTGTATTCATTATGTCAAATTAATGACTGCGTTTCTATTAACTTTGCTATAACTATTATTTCTTTATAATGTAGAATACTTTTATAGTAAGACTTATTACTCAAAATCTTAAGGCCTTTTAACTTTAAAAACAGCATTACGGTTAGGACTTGCTAACCGGTTAAAACCAAAGCTGATTAATCGGTTTTTGTTAAAATTTAACAAACCATTAAAATAGGGTTTTCCACATAAATCAAATGCAAATATTTTTTTCAAGCGATAATTTTACTTTGCAATTATTTATAAATGTCAATTCAAATAAAAAAAAAACAATATTTTGTATAAATCAAAGACCAATGTTTAAATAGTAAATAAATACAAAGAATTAAGTAGAATGTCAATGAATTAGAAATCACAAATTATTTTTGGTTCGTGGTACAGATTTAGTGTTGTCACACACACACACCTCCGAAAATATTTCATTTTCTTAAATATCCAACCTATATTATATACTATGTTTTAAATTTTAAGTATTGAGTGCATTTTCGTCGATTTAACCCACATTAACAGTTTTTTTGAGGGGCGTGTAGTAGTTTCTTGGACGAATAAATTTTCTTAAAATATTTTTTAATAACCAAGATTTATAAGTTATGTTTTTGAGTTACTTTTCTATTCTTATGATAATAAATTATTAATAATCTTTTATTTTATATAATTAAATAAAAAAAGTAATCTGTTAGCTAAATTTTGTATTGCACATTTATTTTCTTTGGTTTATCACTCCGCTACATTTAAGGTAATTTTATTGTATATTTAAATTAATATTCTATTTATTTTTACACTTTTTTAAGTAATCAGACTAAAAACTGGATAACCGATTTTTTTATTTAGTGAAAAGGCTAAAACCAGTTTTACAATTTTTATCAGGTTTTCGCAAACACCCTAATTAGGATACTTCTGATGGTTAAAACCTAAGGGGAAAATTCTAAAAATAACATTGTCCACAAATACATATTCGTATTTCGAATTTGTAATTTGTCACGTTCTGAATAAAAAGTCCCTTTTTCAGAATTTGTTCAAACATTTTTAAAACATTTCTAAGTTACGCAATGTAATATTTTTTATTTGTTATATAATTTTTACTTGTGTGTGTGGAAACTGGAGCAACCTGTTTGTCAATGAAAATTTATAAGTGGAGTGTTTTTAATCCTTGTAGAGGCCTAGCATGTCTTTTTTTTACGATCCAGAATGAATATTTTTGCGTTATTTTTTATACAAAAGTATGACCACTCACGGGAAAAAATTTGTAACTTAATTTTAACCCGGTAATTTTGACTCAGACCGATATAAATCAATAAGGAGGGACAGCTGCACCTCTCCCCCCAGTTTTTAGGGTTAAACTCCTGACGGAACCTGTCAAGAAATAACTGCAAAGAGGAGAAATTTACAATAGTGTAAAAATGTTGCGAGCAATAAAAAAACTATTTAAAAATAGAAGTTAAAAACCGAAAAAGTTTTGAAATTTCCCAATGTGCTATAAATTAACCCCAAATCTTTTGACAGGTAAAATTTAGAAATTGACGATCAAAGTAAGCTTTTCTTTTAAGAAAAAGCAATTGCCAAATTACTAGCAGGCTGATATTGAATTAATTCCTTGGCAACTTTTGGAAAGAAGAAAAGAAATCTTCCAAATTGCCTTGATAAATGATAGAGGCGGTGGCGCAACGTACACCCCCAACCCCCCCTCATCACGAGGGGACCCAGGATTCTGAGGAGCTCAAAACCTATTATCTTATGATTTTGCAGTCCTTTGATCCAGCTTGGGGCTCCAAACCTGACTTTGCAGGGGGCTCTAATATTCTTCCTTACACCACTGGGTAGAGGAGGGGGTTACATTTTGAAATTACGACAAAAATGACCTCGTACTTACCGGGGGCGCTTATTTGACGAAGATAGATGTTAGTGAGAAAGTGTAGTTTTCTCGAATGGCACGACTGCAGTGCTCCGTAAAGAGAAAATAAGGAGCTTAATTGGATTAAATATAGAGTTAAACAGGACTTTTTCATCTAATCACATAAGTTAACTTTTTCTAGAAATTAAATTATAAAGCAAATAGTGTGCAACTTTGTCCTTTCTGCATTCCTGCTCAATGAGTTTAGAAACAACCCCAGTAATTACATCCTTTTACTCAGGGAATGGGTTGGCCTGAAATTGCGACAGGAGTAAATTTTTTTTTTTGCACCTTTTCGTGAATGGAATAAATGCACCTTTGAATCGACTTAGATTTTCCAGTCTGCGAGCAAGAACTCAAGCAAAGAGATTGTATTGAGAGCTAGAGATCACAAAGCAAAATCTGTTATCCTGTGAAATTACGGTAATGACGTCAGCGTACATAACTAATTACAAAGAAGAGATTTGAAGGATATCATTTAGGCACGGATTTAAGAGAACCGGGCCAAGTAGGAAATTTTGCGTACTGCACCCTATTGATCGAGGATAGGAAATGTGTAACGCGTGAGAAACAAACGATTTTTTTTATTTAAGGCGCCCTCAAAAATACACAAGGGGGAAATGACGATGGAACTCGCTACTGTAGATCTCTTAAAGTGATAAGACAACTTAGACCAGGAGTACTCAATTTTTTTGTCTGCTGGGCCGCATACATATATCGGCTATTTCATGCGGGCCGCATACATATATCGGCTATTTCATGCGGGCCGCATATATATGTTAATTATTTCACGCTGGCCGCAGCATGGAGATAAATGGGGGGAAGGGGGGAGAAAGGTTGTAAGACCAAGGTAACATTGGAAATTTAAAATGTGGAAAGTTGATTAAACTATTACAACTCCTATTTCGCGTTTTTAATGATCATTTTTAAATTTTTTTTTTATTTTTGTCACTAACACTAAATTAAGAGCACTTAAGAAACACTCCTTCACAATTTTACCGCTGTGATATTACCACTGACAAAACACTTTGTTGCTGTTGTAAAGATTATTCAAGAAAGCCTATTTATCCCCTCTTGAAAGATCTTTGAGGGAAAGTGTCATTGAATGATCCCTGTTTATTGATATTTTTTAAATACAGCACTTTCGTGACAAATCAAACAATTACTCATATGTTTGTTTTTCACTACAAAATAGGCAACCTCACAATTGTCTTGAAAGGATATATTTCTGCGAATATTTTTCGCTTGCAAGATATGAAAGATAGTTAAAAATTAGTTCTACCCATAAAATTGGTGCTACTCCATTGTTGTGTTATTACTAACCGTAATCATACCAAATAGAAAAAGAATATCAATTCGCACCGGTACGACACTGAACGCAAAAAGCAAAATTGATGCATTTGATTTCTTGACAAAGAATTTCCCACCAAATTTTTAATACAATATTCTGAAATAAGTCAATTTCTCAGAGCAACGTGCCATGACAGGGCCACTGAAAAGGCTCAGTGGGCCGCAGGTAGAGTATCGCTGACTTAGACAGTTACGACGAGCTTTAACATCATGAGGATTTTGAGCTCCAATAGATTTCACGTGCATCAACCTCTCTACACGGTAGAATTTCAGTGGCGCCATGACTCGACAATGCCGGCCACGAGATCAACAACCATGATTGCTAAACGAACTAGCAAAGAGATAATAGTTAATTATAATTTCATCAAGGGAGCCAAGAATCCCCCCAAGTCGTTAGTTTGAAAACTAAGCCAACGCGCGAAATTTTATTAGTCTTTGGCTACGTCCAGAAAAAATATACCCGTGGTTACGTGTTTTTCGAAGCCGCTATGAAATAACTCCGTTTTTTAAGTAACTGATGTGCTGTACAGCAGGGAGCTCAAAAACAGCTTTGCCGGCATGATGTTTGCAAACTAGGTGTTGGTGCAAGCACAAATCTACCATCAAGAGGAGAACTTTGGCTCCGCCCATATCACGTGGTCTAATTTTTTCTTATGGAATAACGTTTAGATTTTCTGAGTTGCCTTGTTGCACTGTAATGCACGTTTTTTTCTTATTACACTGCTGGCCACCGTAAATGCAACACCCAGAAAGACGAGAGATATCACAACAAAATTTATTTTGTGGATAACATGTTGACCAAGCATCAAATGATTAAATTTATAGACTTCTGTGAAGCGTGGTTCCTGCCAGAATCGGTAGCCAGAGTAGCCGCCATTGTTGGAGATCACCGCTGCCCCACACCTCGGCATTGATTCAAAGAGACTTTGGATGTGTTTTTCGGGTACAGCAGTTCAAGCAGCTTCCACACGTTGCCAAAGTTGGTCTGGTGTAGCAGCTGGGGGTGTAATCTGGGTCAATCGTTGAGCATTCATGGGCCACATGTTTTCTATCAGTGAAAGATCCGGAGAGCGAGCCAGCCAGGGAAGTAATTCAATCTGGTGATTGACGAAGAACTTTTTTGGACAATGCGTGCCACGTGTGGTCGCGCATTATCCTGTTGAAATATGGCTGTGGCCAAGCCCTGAAGGTAAGGAAGGACAACTGCCTCGAACACCTCGGAGATGTAGCGCTGGCTGTTTAAAGTACCAGCAATGCGTACTAGAGGAGTGCGAGAGTGATATTCAATACCGCCCCACACCATAATACCGGGTGCAGTATTAGTGTGGTGGTGCATAATGCAGCTGTTCAGCATCCTCTCTCCACGGTGTCTCCAGACTCGAATCCGACAATCGTGGTGTGGCAGACACATGCGTGACTTGTCAGTAAAGACAACTTCATTCCATTCTGCCGCCCACATCCTTCTTTCATCGCATCATTGGCGGCGGAAACGTCAGTGGTTCTGCGTCAAGGGTAGACCAAACAATGGACGTCTTGCGGATAGACCACTTTGCTGTAATCAGCGTCGAATCGTATGCGCAGACACTGAATGATGCGTTACAGACTCAATGTGCTGTGCTACGGTTCGTGATGTGACTGAGCGATCCGTCACTGCCATGTTGACAATTTTCCTGTCCTCACGTGAAGTGGTGTATTGAGGTGGATGCGATCAACCACGTCGGTCCATCCTACCCTCCTGCATCAAATGGTCACATATCCGCATTACAGTTGTTTGGTTTTGTCCAACACGACTACCGATTTCCCTGAAAGATAATCCACAATTTCGGTAGGCCAGTAGTATATAAATGGGAGTTCAGCATAGTGGTGGTGGAGATGAAGATAAGATTATGGTGGTGATAACAACAGGGAATGGGGTGGACAGGGTAGATACGGGGGGTTCTGCATAGTGGTGGAGATAAGATGGGAGTGGGCGAGGGGTACATAAGGGGGAAGATATTATTTATATATATGTATACAAATTATTTATTTTTAATTTTAGGATTGAGTTTTTCATAATAATATAAGCATTAAGGAATGGATTAGGTTTATTAACAATTATATGAAATTTACGCAACTTTTCGAAATGGATATATAATTTCACATTAAAATAAATTTAATAGTTAATATGAAAAATTCATTTTAAGGTTATGGGGGTTCTGCATAGTGGTGGAGATAAGGTTGTGTTGGATGTGGGTTAGAGAAGGGGTTAGGAGGTATTTGAAGAAATTGCTTATATAAGAGGTGCCCCTTTGAATGTGGAAAAAAACTTTTTTTGAATAGGTGTTCAAATATTAATTTTTTAAATTTAAAAATGCTACATAGCTTTTTTGCTCATAAATTGTGATGTAAAACATAAATTTTGAATTACTAAAATAAACACTTATAAAAATCGGAAAAGAAGCTATTAAACTCAATAATAATTTCAGTTTTAGTATTCTGGGAATTGAACCCGCGTAAAAAAAATTATTTCAACTGGATAGTAGATTCTATTTCTTTAGCCACTATCCAGTTGAAATACGGGCAAGCTTTGAATTTTTAGCATATTAAATATGGTATTACGCAGAGGATTTGTTCATTTTTCAAAATGGTACAGACGGAGGAAGTTGTGCATTCTGTGTGTTTATATATAAGTTTATGCGTTATTTTCGGTATTATCTACATTTTTACAGGAAGCGAAAAGATTGCGGTGGATTTTGTTTTGAATCGAAACAAAACTAGGAACTTAACTTTTTCAATGTAAAATAGATCCTTTAAACAAATGGAGGAAACTTACCAGGACCCAAAGCGAGTGGCCAGTTTCGGTGGTGTAGAGGCCTTACATCGTGCTGTCGATGGTAAAGTATCAAAAAAGCTCATTAAGGATTGGCTCGAGGGAGTAGAGGCCTATACACTGCACAAATCAATCCGAAAAAAAATTCAGACGAATCGTGTCCTCGTATATTCGATTAATCAACAGTGGCAAGCAGATTTAGTAGATGTAAGTAGTTTGCAAAAGCACAATCATGGTTTTCGATATATTTTGACTTGTATAGACATTTTATCGAAATATGCTTGGGCTATCCCTTTGAAAACCAAACGTGGTACAGACATTGTCAAAGCGTTTAAAACTATATTTTCTATGAGAAAACCCAAGTTCTTGCAGACAGATGCCGGAACAGAATTTACAAATAAGACATTTCAGAAGTTTTTAAAACAAGAGGATGTTCGATTTTTTACAACGCATAATAATACCAAAGCTTCGGTCATTGAACGATTCAACCGAACCCTTAAAACGAAAATGTGGAAATATTTCACACACAATCATGCTTATGAATATGCACACGTTTGGTTTTCAAAGGGATAGCCCAGGCATATTTCGATAAAATGTCTATACAAGTCAAAATATATCGAAAACCATGATTGTGCTTTTGCAAACTACTTACATCTACTAAATCTGCTTGCCACTGTTGATTAATCGAATATACGAGGACACGATTCGTCTGAATTTTTTTTCGGATTGATTTGTGCAGTGTATAGGCCTCTACTCCCTCGAGCCAATCCTTAATGAGCTTTTTTGATACTTTACCATCGACAGCACGATGTAAGGCCTCTACACCACCGAAACTGGCCACTCGCTTTGGGTCCTGGTAAGTTTCCTCCATTTGTTTAAAGGATCTATTTTACATTGAAAAAGTTAAGTTCCTAGTTTTGTTTCGATTCAAAACAAAATCCACCGCAATCTTTTCGCTTCCTGTAAAAATGTAGATAATACCGAAAATAACGCATAAACTTATATATAAACACACAGAATGCACAACTTCCTCCGTCTGTACCATTTTGAAAAATGAACAAATCCTCTGCGTAATACCATATTTAATATGCTAAAAATTCAAAGCTTGCCCGTATTTCAACTGGATAGTGGCTAAAGAAATAGAATCTACTATCCAGTTGAAATAATTTTTTTTACGCGGGTTCAATTCCCAGAATACTAAAACTGAAATTATTATTGAGTTTAATAGCTTCTTTTCCGATTTTTATAAGTGTTTATTTTAGTAATTCAAAATTTATGTTTTACATCACAATTTATGAGCAAAAAAAAGCTATGTAGCATTTTTAAATTTAAAAATTAATATTTGAACACCTATTCAAAAAAGTTTTTTTTCCACATTCAAAGGGGCACCTCTTATATAAGCAATTTCTTCAAATACCTCCTAACCCCTTCTCTAACCCACATCCAACACAACCTTATCTCCACCACTATGCAGAACCCCCATAACCTTAAAATGAATTTTTCATATTAACTATTAAATAAATTACTTTTAATGTGAAATTATATATCCATTTCGAAAAGTTGCGTAAATTTCATATAATTGTTAATAAACCTAATCCATTCCTTAATGCTTATATTATTATGAAAAACTCAATCCTAAAATTAAAAATAAATAATTTGTATACATATATATAAATATCTTCCCACACCCTTATGTACCCCTCGCCCACTCCCATCTCCACCACTATGCAGAACCCCCCGTATCTACCCTGTCCACCCCATTCCCTGTTATCACCACCACAATCTTATCTCCATCTCCACCACCACTATGCTGAACTCCCATTTATATACTACTTAGGCCATTATCCTTCCTCTGTCGAACTCTAATACTTGATCAAAAGTTGATCGCTGTTTTCTACGAGACATAACTGATCGTTTTTTGAAAAACACAATTGCTGAACTTGAAATCGTCGAAATCTCCAAGTCTTAAATAGCGCTTTGAGGTGGCGCCACAGGCGCGCATGGTGTGTGTCTGCGCTGAAGTTCTAATCATTTGCATATCTCACCTCCGCGCTAATGCATGTTGTAAATTTCATGTTATTTGCATGCTTCCTTCAGGATGTTGCATTTACGGTGGCCAGCAATGTAGTTAAATAAAAAAAAATTTATTTTTACTTTCATAAATCAGATGAAAATAATAATGCTGCTATTCATTATTCAAATTATTGATGAAATACGAACTAATATCGAGTACAAATTCTTGGAACATTTTTTTTATGTGAAAGTGTTCGACCTTTCGGTAATTTAAGGTGACGAATGGTCTTTATAGCAGTTAATAAAATGATAATCACGTATAAGCTACGAATAACCTTCTTTGTAAGTTTCACACGTGATGTGTTTATAAAATGGTAATAAACAATAGAATATCTATTTTTAAAAAGTGAATAAACGCAGAGTTAAAAGAGCACGGAAAACATAGAGGTTAAACCATTTCATTCATCAGCGTTTATACTGTTCTAGTTGATGGAATAATACTTTTTCTTTCTTGAATGTCCAGATCGTGATCTACAGGTCATCGGACATTAAAATTCATGACTTTACAAACTGCCATGAAATGCTTAATTACAGTATGCATTTGCATATGAGTAATTGCGATATGTTTTTGACGATAATATATGCTAGTTTTTGTAATTTCTTTTTCATTACATGCAGAGAGGAGTCTTGTGTTCGGTTTTCTCATACATAAAAAGAATTCTAACTTGTAAACTTTCACCTAAATCCCAGGTTCTCAAAATGGCTCCTACGGAAATCCTAGGGGTCCTTATGACTTCCATATGATTATAGTCTGCCTTAATTCAATAATTCATGTAACTCTAATCTATGCTATTACTTAATTTATTTGCTGACATATAATCATGTTAAAATTATGTTGCTGAAAATTCTAAATTTTTTTTCAGTTTGAGAAAAGAACTAGTAGAACTTAATATGTAATTAGTTATTGTATATTTTCGACACATTATCATCCGAAAATCTTTTTAATAAAAGGGTACTGTTGAATACATACTATATATGTATAAACTTTTTATACTGTTAATCACAATACCATTTTAAAATAAAATCATATGCCATTTTAATCCCAAAACCTTTTTCAATTACTTTTTTAATTTCCTTTTTGTATTTTAATTTCTGAGAGAATACTTTTTTTCAAAATATTAATTTAATATACGTTTGCCAATAAATGTTCTTTAAATGATTTTCAAATTCGTAGATTTGATACTTTAGCTGCTTCAAAATATATTTAAAAAAACTTCTTACATTTAATCTGGCAGATTTGTTTTGGTACTATTTTCTTGGAATATTTTTATGCATTTCGAATTTCTATGTCAACGGAGGGGAGGGGAAGTAGTGGAATCGGCTTTTCAAAAAATTACAAGCACAAAAGAACAATCTCGGAGGATACGGAGATATAATATTTCGTAAACGAACACATATACAAAAAATTGCATCTATTTTACACCAGTATTTTCATTCAAAGTGGAGAGCTATGCATTTATAGAGAAATATTTTGTTATTTTTTTCAACCTACGAATCTGACATTCTATACTCGAAGGATAGTTATTCAAGGTTAAAAAAATTTCATATTTCTTGGATATAAGTATTATTTTTTGGAGATCTACATAAACAGCAAAGATATATTTGTTGAATTATTTCATTTCTGGTGAGATGTTTATTTACATATTTTTAACCATAAACCGACAAGACAACTATTATGCTAATAACACATTTTTAAACATTTTATTCATAGAAAAGTATCGCATTAAGATGATACTGGATAAAAATATTACCTCATAATTTGAGAATATGTTTTGTACGTCGCTATTGTTTCACGGTATTTTGCTGCGGATAGAGTGACAAATTTATCTCGGTGTTTGTGAGAAGCAGTTGTGTTTTGTCTTTAATTTTAGAATAACATTTCGCTCGCCAAATATATTTTTGCTTCAGTAATACGCAAGATACAGAAAACACTCCTTTTAGGTAAAGTTCTATTCACCACACATATTTTAGGCGATATACAAATTGTTTCTTGAATGCAACAGTCGCAATTTGTTTCGAAGGAACGTTTTCAAGAATAAAACAAAAGCAAAACATATAAAGAAGCTATATGAGATATTCGGTGTATAAAATTACTGATAAAATAGGCACACCAAAATAGAAGGTTGAAGTATAGCATAATTCGCATCTTTTCATGCAATATTCGATTTTTGAAACAGTTTCTAAGCGAAAGTAGAGCAATGTAATGCGCCTCCTTTTCCAATGTGTTTTAAAAAACTTGTGTATTAATAGCATCGCATTAAAAAATAAGTGCTTTGTTTATTAAATACAGTGACCCACAAAAAGTGTCCGTACACTTGCAATTTTCTATAAAATTTAGTATTTTCGACTAATCAAAATTAATACATCGGAATTGTAATTTTTAAAATAATATCTGCAACTTATACTTATTGAAATAAGACAATCAATTTTTAAAACGTAGTATAACTTTTATTTAAAAAAATTAATAATCAAAAAGCTACTAAAAAGTTACGCCACGAAAGTCTTCGTACACTTAAAAAAAAAAAACTCTCAACAAAGCTTTAAATATTGTATCCCTTTCTTAATTTAGTACTTAGTAAGATATCTTTTAGCGTCCACAAGTACTTTTAAACGCCTTGGTACAGATTTCATCATTTTTAACACACTTTTAAAGCTTCACTTGCATTTAACAGAATCTTTGAACAGGATTTTTACCCACTTTAAATGGCCAGATTAATTCGGAATTTTGCACACTTGTGAAGGACCACGATAACAATACAATTATTTCGTAATTTTGTTCCATTGTACTGATCAGGATCATCGGGAGTAACGATTTGGCGACTAATTCATTATACCATTTCCAGATTTGGCGACTAATTCATTATACCATTTCCAGATGAAAATGAAAATAAAAAGACTCGTGCATGCGGGGAAAAAAGGCCGTATCGACGTACTAATAGGATGCCAATGTGTATTCCAGATTCTAAGAAACGACGCATTCAAGATCAATTCATCAATGAATAAATGATAGTTTAAAAAAATTAAAAATGGATGCTTTTATTGTAGAACGAACTAAAAACGAAAAAATAATTACAATTTACAAAAAACTAAAAAAATACGCTTTTATGTTAAATCGAACTAAAAAGTAAAAAAATAGTTCTTAATATACGAATAAGATGATTAATTAGAAAACTTATGTCATTGTGGTGAAAGCGTGGGGTGCTTTGTACTACATTTTTACACTAACTCAGCATTTCGGACTAGAACTAGTAAGAAATAATAACAATTGATAAGGAGTACCCCACGCTTTTACTCCAATGCCATTAATTTTCTCGTTAATCATTTTATTCTTATATTAAGAATTATTTTTTTACTTTTTAGTTCGATTAACTATAAAAGCATGTTTTTCAGTTTTTTAAACTGTAATTTTTTGTATCTATGTTCCTCCATTATTTTGAGATTATTTTAACTTCACCTTTTTTTGTTATGTCTTCGTACTTTAAATTCTTACCAAATATGTTATACTGGGCTTAAATCAGGTGATTTAGGAGGTATTTTTAGAATTTAGGAACAATTATAGAGACATCAGAGGCTTACGTTGAGATCAGTGCGTTGGGGTCATTATCTTGTTGAAAAATGAAGTCGTCTTCAATACCCAAATTTTGGGTGGATAATTTCAGATTGTTCTTTAAAATATTTAAATAAAGCTCATGATTCATTCCATCTAAAAACGGCAAATTACCTAATCCTTGAAGCTGATTTACATCCACACACAAGAATACCTCCATGCTTCACAACTCCAACTAAATTCTTGGAATTAAGAGTTTCAGAAAATTCAACATTGACACCAAATTAGTGGGAGCTATTCAACAGTTATGGTTCTTACGGGCGTATAATAGTTTGGAGAAGAATAAATGAAGAATATTTAAGAATTTAGTTGTAGAACATTGAAGCATGTAGTTGGTGGTATTCTTATGTGTGGATGTAAATCGGCTTCAGAATTAGGTAATTTGACATTTTTGGATGGTATTATGAATCAGGAGCTTTATTTAAACATATTAAGGAACAATATGAAATTATCCGCCTAGAATGTAAGTATAGGAGACTTCTATACTTTAAAAAACAACGTCCCCACGCGCACTGCTCTCAATATATGCCTCTGATGTTTTCTATAACTGCCCCCAAATTCTGAAAACACCTCCTAAATCGCCTGATTTAAGCCCAGTAGAACATATTTGGCGAGAATTTAAATTTCGATTAAATAAAACAATGTGAAGTAAAACCAATAATTTCAGAATAATGGAGGAACATTGATACGGAAATTACAAAAACTGATGAAATATATACCAAGACGTTAAAAAGTTGGTGTGGGCACTAACTATGTTGAGTGTTTTTAAGTGCATGAAGACTGGCGTAATTTTTTAGAAGTTTTTCAATTATTAATTTTTGAAAGTAAAAGCTATACCATGTTTTAGAACTAAATATTTTATGATACGAAACGCCAAATTATGAGTTTCTATTTTTAGTAATACTTTAATTTTCTAATTTCTGTTCCATTAAAATATTTCGGTTTCAACGAGAGAAATCTATCTTTAGTTTTCGAAAAGCATTGTTCTAAAAATGTTTAAAATTCACAATGTAACATCTTTTTTCTTTCGGAATTGAATATTTACCATGCAATTCATATATACACAGCCAATTTGTATTTTGGTCACTTAATGTTGATAAAATAGTATTTGCGTCATTTTTAATGAATGTGTATTATTTAAACCTTATTCTCTCTCTTTTACATAACTTTCTTTTAAATGAGACACAAATTGAATGAAGCGACTCATGTTGCCAGAACTTGATCTGTAAAATATTTCACAAACCTGAAATTCTTAATAGGACAATGAATTTATAATGCTGTAAATTAAGTTAAGTGAATTCACACACACACACAATAAATTTTTCCCGTTTATTTTTTTTTTATGTATAAAAATTATACGTAAATTTTTTGCTTGTGAAAACTCTTGGAACGTTTCAATGCTTTTCGATACGTAAATCATTTCAAGTCGAGCAATCTATTACAAAAACTGAGTGCTACAAGCAGACGATTTTGTTATCGGAGTTACAGGAGTGGATGTACTTGATTTATATCGTTTATTTGTATACTTTTGGCTTGCATCAAATAAATTTAGAATTTGACCTCCATTTTCGTCTATATTGTTAAAGTTGTGAATATTTATTGTGAGAGGGACTCATAATTTAGCGATACAGCACATAAATGTTCTTCCAATATTTTTTAAATAGAACGCCCGTTTGTGATAATGTTTTTTTTAATGATAATTTAACCAAAAGCTTAGAAATTCTATTTTGAATTTGTACTCAATTGTTTCCTGGTTATAAAAAAGAAATTAAAAAATCGTGTTTCCCAATAAATTGTGACAAAATAAGAGTTTGTTATATTTAATAATGATTTTAAAATCTATTTTTCACATTTTGTGCCAACAAGTAAATAGCAATAAATATTAATAGTATTAAAATTGTGTATGTGTTTCAATTCATATGCAATTAGATTTTAAATTTAAAAAAAGACAGCAAATACTTGTGAATTTTTAAGTAAGTTTAAGTAATTTCTTTTTCTTCGCCAATTTTGATATAAGTAATTTTTCATCACGTTTGACTTATTGTGAATACGTAATTTTTTAAAAAATGAGTGCTTTATAATAGGATTTTCTTATGTAATACGGAGATAATCTATCTATTAAATTTTTTTTATCAATGGAATTTTTTTTTGAAGGAGTTATATAAGGTACACATATTTATTTGTGTCATTTTTTATTGTAATTTTTTTATTTTAATTAAATAGCATATTGATTGCAATATTTAAGGTGATCCTGTGAGAAAAAAAAATTTCTGTGTCGCGTTATCCTTTTCACATAAGTTATGAATTTTTAATTCCCAACAGAATAATTATTTAAATGATTGTTACTGGAACATATATATAATTTCTCCTCGCGAGATTTTGAATATTTCTTCCTCATAAATGGACTAACAATAAAACATAACCAAAGTGCATGGAATAGAAATAATTTCTTACTTCCCGAATGTGACACAGAAAACTAGAATCATTCTGAAAATTAATCAAAAAATATAAATGGCAAAAAGGCAGTTTGGCAAATGAAACATGGCTTTAGTAACAGGAAAAAACGTTTGAGAATTAATTCTATCGAGTATTGGAAAAAAAATACGATAACACACTAACTATACTTCATCTAGGACCTAGAAAACATCAAACAGCATGCCAAATAAAATGTTTGGTTCTGGAACATAGAAAGACGAATTCCGTCAGTTCATTGTTTCATTATGAGGTAGCATTAATTTAGACAAACTAAAAATTAAGTGTCCAACAAACTGATTTTATTTTTTTCCAACAGGCCTATCAACTTTAGCATCGGCCGACGAAGCCTATATTGGATTACCCCTGGGCAAATTGAATACATATGCCAACCAAGTTACAGGCCAAGTGTATGCTGTGGATGAATACACTCTATTGATCCGTGATTTCTTTTATGATGGTCTGGGACAAGGTAGAGAATTCTCGTCGTGTATTTCTTTAGTTTTTTAGAATAGTCAGTTTTTTATATTGTATTAATTATTTTAACACTTTCTAAGGTCATGGTAAGTATACTTGCCACCAATTGCATTAATTTTTTTAATGCCCATGAGTAATTATTTACCACTTTTCATTTGTGCTGCCATCTATTAACAGTTTCAAAAAATTGTAAAAAAATTATAAATCAATACTCTCTGTCCCCCCCCCCTTCAACCACATGACAGGATTAAGAGTCTAGGAACAGCAAGGATGGGTTGATTAGTTCGGTATCGTGCCCAATGCTGTTGCCCTATATGGGATTATGGGAGGGGTAAATCAACTTCGAGAACGTTATGAGGCCGCGGTAGCTGAGTGGTCAAAGGTATCGGATCGTGGCTGGGCTTGTCACGAGTTCGAGCCCAGTAACACTAAAGATCCGCCATGTAGGGAAACGATGCACGTTAAATCTGTCGAGAGCTGAAACGTCCTCCCATTGGTGTGGTGTGGTAGTTAGGAGAGGGGGTGACAGCTCAGGTATAGTCTTCGTTACTTAACCATGGTTCAAAATTACGAGGTCCGTCGCCAAAAGCTTGAAGCTGAACAGTGCGACGTTAATCTTCACTCATTCACTCACGCAAGCGCTGTCGTTTGTGCTCTACTAAGGCACATCAAAAGAGAACACGACCTATGTGCCAACTTGTGATGTTCGGGGGCGTAGCTACCACCGTATCAAGGATATGGAGCATCCAAGCTACAGGGGCCCCAACATGTGTAATATTCTGATACTTTTAAATAAATGTCTTTTATTTCCTTTTTTTAAAAATAAAAAGAGCCCCCAAAGGGGAATTTTGGTAAAGGGTCCAATCAGTGGTTCCGTTATATCTTCGGGTTTTTCAAAATTTTATAGGAAAATGATATTGTACAATAATATGTCATCTACGAATAAAAAAACTATTATGTATAAATCTACTTTCAGTTTGTAGTACTTACAAGATATGTTTTATAAATACAAAACAAAAAAGAAATAAACCGTTTTTTGAAGGTAAGTATACTTATTTATATTTATTAGTGGTAAATAGGTATACTTTTTTTTATCACCAAAAAATGGTATTAAAAATCAAATTAGTTTTATCTAATAAGCTAAATGAGTTTCTTTTCTAAAATAGACCTCAATTCCAAAAATACTTTAATATACCTTTATTAAAAATAAATGGTCCTCTTTTTAAAGAGTTAAGACATATTAGTTGATAGCTTAGCTGGTATTCTTATGTTAGTACAATATTTCTGTTCAATACCCAATATTTTTTCCAGTTTCAATTATTGAACCTTTAAATTTATTAAATCATTAAAGTTTCTCTTCAGTTTAAGATTTCATTCTACACATTTTAAAGTTTTCTTTAAAAATGCTTCACTGCACTTTAAATCTTTTATATAAAATTTATCTTTATTTTGTAAACTTATTTCTGTAATTTTCGTTTTTGGTTTGGATTGATATTTCTTTCAGGAGGGAGTAGTTTGATGACCGCAGACCCTTTCTGGGGGAACTTAATGTCTCTTAAAGAAATCAAATTAGAAATAACAATTTTTTTAAAAACTATCGGGTAAATTTTAGAATAATTTATTTCAAACGTGTTACGAGGGAATCTTGTGACCTCTAATATAAATGTAGTTTACAATATTAAATTTTTATGCAAGAAATCTGTTTTGAAAAGTTACTATGTAAAAATGACTATTTTGATTCTCACACACGTCTCAAATTGTGTGAATAATTTTTTTTAAAAAAATTTAATCTTTAAACATTTAACACATAAATTTAGTAGTTATGTGGGGTTTTTTAATATTACAGTGTATAAAGAATATATTTAAGAGGTAAATATTTTTTATAAAATAATATTCCTCCCTGTATAGTAATCTTAATTGCTTCACCACGTAATAGAAATATAAATGCGTATAAGTACTTCAAAAATGCAAATGGTGAGTGAGATTTTGCTTTCATCTCAAAATAAAAGAATAAGTTTGAGTAGTTTTTAAACTTAAAGATCGGAAGAATTCGTGCTTCTTTAAAATAAATCATGTGTGCTAAATCTTAATATTTTATTTCCTTTTGAAATTAGTCCTTATAAAAAATATAACGAGTAAAAATAATTCTGATTGAATATACTAAAATTTCTCAGCAGTAATAGAAATGTTTGGCTATAGTTGTTTATTTCGACATTGCCGATGAGAAATGTTTACATTTTTATCGATATTTTTTGTTATCTAACAATGTTTTATTCTAGTGCATGTGAAGTTAAGAAAAAAGATGCATGTGAATTGAAGTTATGCTCTAAATAACTGTTATGAACAGATAAAAATGCCCAGAAGCCTTAAATAAAAATGATGGCTTAAAACGACGGTATTATTTTGATTAAGTGCAGTGTAAAAACTGCCGTCTGTGTAAAAAGTGGATTTGGCAAGTTTTGTCATATGTACGCATGCGTGAACTAAGGTTTTGAGATAGACTATTTATCAAGTTCGAGTGCTAAATAAAACTGATATTGAAAATTTAATTCATATGATTTCATAGAATTTTGATTTAAAAGAAAGGCATTAAAACATGTAATTCACTAGAATAAATGTTTTGGTTGTTATGTAGAAACCGGTACAAAATGGTAGCAGAAATGATAAATGTAATACAAATTTTATTAAATCCAAAAATGTAACCTTATTCCTCTCGCGAATTTAGTTAAATAAGCAAAAGATATACTTTAAAATGAATATTGAACTTAAAAATAAGAGCAGACGATAAATTAAATCGCGAGAAATGATTAATAACACTAGATCGACGTTCTTTACATGTAATTTGTTTCTGTTTTACTTGTTTAAATAATAGGAATACAATATTATTTGTAAAAATATAATTTCTTCTTTTAACATTTAGTTTGGAAAAATTGAATATAACCACCAAATGGATTTTTTTCTTCATTTAATGATTCTCAATGGAAGCAAATATTCTTCAGCAAGTTTGAGTGCGTGTGATTCTAATATTTATCTTTTTTTCTACCATTTTTCTCTTTCATATCTGGACTCGTCAGATGTTGGTAGTAGCATCTATAGTTACATTTAATTCAGTAAATTCGAATTAAATTTCCTCTAGTAGTATTTAAGGAAATTCCAATTGTAAAAAGACGCTTTGCGTTTGATGAATTTGAATTATATAGTTATTTACTCTTTATAGAGTTTTTCATTCAGAGGTTCACATTAATTTTGATTTCAGATACATTCTTTTGGGCTGGCTCCACCGTTAGGCCAAGTAACATCGGATTTATCGTTCCAGATGAGGAAGGAAGGTAAAACCTTTTTTAGAGTTTCTCTTGTCTTTTCACAAATTATCTTACAGCATTAAATAACGATTCAGAATTTATTAAATTTAGATTTTTTGAATTCTTCTATAAAAAGTAAATAAGGCATGTTAATAATGCATTTAAGAACAGTTATATCTGAAATCTGCTAAGTGTAATGTAACTCTAATTTTTGCTTTGACGATGCTAACCAGTTTCGGCATAGATTCGACAATGCACGAGCATTGAGAAGCTTCCGTACAGATCCACGAACTTTTATTATTTATTTAAGTGAGAAAATGTTCATGTTTTTGTTGATTTTAGAACGAATCGGCTCCAGAGGTACGTGAATGCGGATGTGACGTTGAAGCTACCCGATAACAGGAAACTAGAGTCCATCAAGTGGTTGGCAGTATGGGATCTCAGAGAAAACGTAAGTTGATATATCCACATGCAATTCGTTATTGCTATGAATTTTTAATTAAAATGAATTTTCTTTGTGAATTTCACTGTAAAAATACAACAATTATGTCTTGTTTTTATTATCAATAAGAATAATGTAAAACCGATTTTAATTTTAATATTTCCCCCAAACCAAACATCCCACAGTTTCAAGATTTAGATCCTTTGACAGGAGAAAAGTTGTTCATCATTGCTTCGTTTTGTGAACAAGAAATTTGTAAAATTCAGATGATGCATACACATGCACAAATGTTCATGCTGACATGTGTATGTACATATAAGTCTATTACTATATATATGCAAATTTATATAGGGGGGAAGCAGTCGATGACTCCAATTAAATGAATAATAACAGATTTATTAATTTGCTGGCTGGGTGGCGTGGTTGGTTTGTCGCTGGCCTTCTGCACTTAAGGTTGCGGGTTCGACCCTGGTTTAAGTCGGTGTATTTTCCTGATGTAGAAAAGAGACAGTGGCCATGTCGTATGATTATACGGTATGGAAAAGATCGCAAGAGTGTCTGTTTGGCTTGGGTACTCTCGGCAAAATTAAATCCTAGTACAGGTTCGCATCGTCAGAGCTCAGGTACCTTCCTCTGGGGAGGAAACTGAGCGTCAAAATTACTTGAGGTAATTGGTATCGCGCCTATTTTGTGCCGCGCTAAAAAGTGATACCAGCTCCTGGAGAATGTACTAGGTCTGCAAGGGTTAAAATACCGATGCGCAGCCCCATTAGGAAAAAAAAAAATTTATTAATGGACTAGGAAAAAGTAAATGACTATAAAGATAAATATACGTATACACATAAAAGAAAATCACAAAGCAGATTATTAACATTACTTACAGCGCTTGAGAAACAGCTGTTTAGAACAGCTCCACTTACAGAAACTCAGACAAATAAAGTCTCTATCTTACTGCAGTCAACGCGCAAGACTGACATGTTTTCCGATACTACCTTTGTCTCAAACCTTCATGGGAAATTTGCAGGAGAGTCGATCCGAAAGACTTCTCGATGGTTCTTTGGCTATATCATTCCCGCCAATCTGGTAACTTTGGTCATATTTTAAAGTTCATGTTGGGATGAGAGCTTCCCTGTAAAACTCAATTTTCCACAAGCAGCGTATCATTGCAGAGAAAACAGTCATGTGATTACTGATAAACTTCATATGTTTAATGTTTTTTTTGTGTGATGTTACAGAAAAATCTGGCAGACGTATACATTCCCGAGGGTCTGGAACCTCCTTCCCCTCAGATGATTTCGGAAATGAGTCGGAATTCTCACGGAGTGAAGTCGGACGGTGTCATGGTCATGGATTCAAAGACCATCACCATACTCAACCTTTTCTACGATGGCAACGATACAGGTAAGTTTTCACCACTGTAAAAAGCTTAGTTTCCTGGTTTAGCCAAATGCACAAGTTTTCTTATAACAATTAAAATAAGCCTTTAAAACAATTGTAATGAAATCGTTAATTCTCATTTTTTTAAAATGCAAAATGAAATAAAATTTAGTTTAAAATTTTTTTTAACTCGTATAATTTCTATTTTAGACGTTTTCTTCAGTGTGGGTATTGGTCCTCAGCCAACTCCCCACGGAACAAAAATACCAGATGAAAGAGGATAGTAAGTAATTGTATCATTCTTTCGCATCTCGCTCCATTTTTTTCTGAATTAAATCTACAAAACTGCTGTTATACCTTCACTTAACCTTCAGAGTATGTTTTCATTTTGGAAATAACACAATAAAACAATTATGAAAAGTGGTTATGAGGATTATTTATACTAGAACTGCTATAAAGGTTGAATAAATGATAAAAAGTCGTTATAACACTATTTCTCTCTTCCAACGAGTTTTTCCGTCGATTTTCAGTTTCATTACCAGTGCATGAAAAGGGAGTCTTTGATTTGAACGTGTTTATTTGAATCTAAGTTCTTAAACACGTTCACTTCAAGGTCATATGGACATTTCGTGCTTTATTCGTGTACAATATAACATTTCGTATTGCTGTCTTCGTCTAATTGTTGAGCAGTCAGATTCAAACTAGGTAGAAAAAAAATTCGGGTAGAAAATAAATGCATTTCAGGATTAACCTAAGCTTTCATGATTGTATACATTAACCCGTATATTCATTTTTAATCCTGCATTTTCAATATTTGTAAGTACTGTTGGAGTATTATTTTAGGTGTTAAATTTTAGTCCTGTGTTACATTGGATGCAGTCAACTTTAAGGCATTAAGGACGCTACTTTTTTCTTTCCCCTTGGTTTTTTTTATTTATAAGGCATACCTTACAATCCCTTATTTTTAATTAATTGTGCTTCAAGGTTATTTTTTCCCTCCATTTTTATGCACGTAGCTGTCTTTATCCAAGTTAGTATGAAATAAAGCTGTTTAAAATATTTTTTTTGGCACTGTGACTTTTTAAAGCATATGTTTAAGCGTAAAACATGAAAGTTCAAATTCATGCAGGTAAAGTAGAAAGAATAGCATGTGTGTTCCTTTAACACGAACTGATATATAGCTATCAGTTATGTGAAAAAACTAACATATACGTCATGAAGCCAGTGACGTCTTAAGATTTCTTGAGATCTTGGGCTCCTATGGAAAAAAATAGACCCCCACCTACGAACCTTTTAAGTAGGTAGTATATAAAAAACGCTGCCAAATACCCATTCAAACAATAACCCGTAACAAATAAGTGTGTGTGTGTGTGACTCGCAAACCTAGGCACAAACCGATTTAACTCGCTACTGCTTTTCAACTAAATGAGCAAGGAAGGGTATATGATGGTGGTAGGCCTGGACACGGACGATGGACGTGATACAATAATGCAGTGCTGCCACTGTTGCTAGTTTGGATTTAGTTCGAAATTCCCAATTTTTCGGAGATTATGTTTGAGAATAAAATCGGGTGATTACAATTATTCGTATCATGATACTGAGAACGAGACGGGGCGCTGACCCATGGCTTCAGACATCCCTACCACTGGAGGACACACAACCATCTAGCCTCCTGAGTGGACGTACCATGCAACATGCTTTCATGTGTTGCCTTTTTTCTCAACACCATGGGCTAATTTAAGAATTCCTCTTCCGCAGGGGATTCCCTTGATACTGAACCACGGACACCTCTGGCTACAATGGGCTCACTAACACGTCCAGCGGTATGTAGATTCTCAACGAATAATTTTCTCAAATGAGTTCCTTCACAATTTAGACTATGATAAAAACGCGTATTCGTTACACATTTCAGAGATAAACGTCATCTCCCGTAGCCCATATTATTCAATTATTCCATACCTTATCATATTGTATGAAGAGACTAGTTTGAAGGAAGCGGAACATTTAGTTTTATTTGTTAATTTCTGATTTGTTCTTTACATTTGTGCTTACTTACGTATCTTTATAGGAGCAGCAATGAGTTACCAACTTTGTTTATCTTTTCTCTCGTAGTTTGAATGCTTTGACACCATATACCGGAAAGGATGTAACAGTGATGCTTCCCGGAAAGATGACCGTCGATGACATCGACTGGTTGAGCATCTATAATTTCCGAACTTCCGAAAACTATGGATCCACAGTTATTCCGGACAGACTAAACATTCCCCCTTCTCTTATCCATATCATCGTAAGTCAAATTGTCTTATTGAGATTATCTTTCTCTTTTAAATATAGTGTTCCAAATTTAGGCAATGGCAAAAGGGGCTTTTGACTCTGGAGAATGGGAAATTCGGAGAGAGCATTTTTAAATCCCAGTAGAGATTGAAGCATGCTAATTAAAATACAATGTAGGCTCGGCTAGATGCTTTGAATTTTTTGGGGAAAAAAAGGAATAAATTCATGAGGATCTCGTGATAAAATCAATCACGTGTTTCATTGAATTCAAAGTTGGAATAAGACTTGTTCTTGTAAAGATTTAATAATTGGGGGTAAAAATGTTCAAACATTAAGAATTTTCAAAACATTTTTTAAAATTAAAAATATATATATATTATATGAGTATTTTTAATTAAAGTTCATTTAGCCTACCTATGTGCGTTTATATTGTTGATAAATATGTATTTTTGAAAAGAGAATTTTCGGAAAAAGTAAAAGTTGGCAACAGAGTAAACGCGCGTATGAATTGATTGGCTGGAAAAACGTGATCGCTACGCGACTAGAACATGAATGTAGCCCATTTTGAATTGTAGTGTAGGTACAGTAAACTGCAACTCGGTCATCCAACATACACAGATAGCACAATCGTCATGCCATTAGAAATGTTAAAGCGACAATAAATAGAAAATTTTATTTAAAACTAGCTCATAAATGTTGCTTAAAAATTGATAAAGTATTTAAAACATAGAAGCTGGATATTTGGTGTCGTCTGGTATAAATTATTTTGGTAATTCATGCTAGTAGCGATTGGTGAATCACGTTGGGCAGGAGTGATCTCTTGCCCAAAGCGCAAAACGTGCAAATTCAGTTTTTTGGTCAAAGATATTGAAACACACCACGTATGTTGTTTTACCCGCAATAACACTCTCCTTTTAGAAAATTTAGTTTTACAGGAAAAGTGCGTTTCACAGCATGAATTTGAGAAATAAGAGCTGGGTAATCCCAGAAAATGTGACCAGGGTTTTCAGAATAGACTTTAACGCCCTTAGTGACAAACTTAGCGAAAATATATCGCCAGGGAACGATCGAGAAGTCTTTTTGATTGATCCTTCTGGAATTTTGCATGAGGCTGTATAAGGAAATTTGTATGAGGCTATATACTTTGACTTTATCAAGGCTGCAAAAAAGTATCATATTATCTTCTTTTAATTAAAGTTATAAATTCAATAAGAATATTTTAATATTTCGATCGACTTTAAAGGCAACCAAGACTCGGGGAAGGGAACAGAAATTGTAAAGTTAATTGCCAGTAAATGCTTCGACTTTTAATTTGTTAATAACCTTTACCAAAAAAATTTGTTTAGTGCATAATTCATGATGATTTAAATATAATTGTACATTTTTTATGCATTATACCCTAAAAAAATTTGTGATAATATCATTGCGATTGTGAGTTCAATCAATTATTTTTTTAAATTTATTTTACAAACTCTCATTAAATGTCTGATTTCAAGGTGTACTGATCTAAATACAAGAATCTGAGTCCGTGAGTCTGCATATGAAGGAAAAAATGTCATGCCAAAGGAATCAATGTTAATGCTTCAATTTCAAATTAAAAGCGTACTTCAAAAATATTGCATACATATTTTGCATCGCCTTTTTCTATGAATAACCCGGTGACTGAGAGGTAGCGTATCGCGCTTCCGCACCACAGCTCCGGGGCGTGAATCCCGTTAATAAAAGGTTGACTCAGCCTTTTATTCCTTCAAGAAGTCGATAAATGGGTACCAAGCTTTCTTGGGAACTAAACACTGGGGGTTTCATGTCAGACTGGCCACCTGGCCGCGACATCTGCTCGTGAAAAGGTGGGCCCAAGATCACGTATACTGAGATGGGCACAGTAAGCCTTGACCTTCATGGCCTGTTGTGCCACTGAGTTTAGTTTTTATCTATGAATAAAATTTCTTTTCTTAATTTACAGGAACGAGAGTCTCCTCTGCCGAACTGTGAGCAGTTGCATAGGGACTTGAGAATGAGTTGGGAAATCTTTGGACCTGCCATCACTTTTGAGCTGTCGGGCCAAATAGGTATGAGTGTATCTCTACTAATGATCTTTATACACACATATTTGGTTTATTAGCTCCTTTTTTCATGATATGTATATTTTTGGTTTCTCCAGGTGAGGATGAATACATGGCTTTGGGAATAAGTGGTTCCGATACCAGCTCTCAGATGATTGGTGCCGATGTTGCCGTTGCTTACATGGATGGATTGTTGGGAACAACTGCTGATTACAATATATCCGGTAAATTCCCTGTAAGTTATTTTTCGTACTATTGTTCCCTTGTTATCGGTTTGTGTAAAAATATGCTATGTATAGTAATGCGCCTATATCCCTCAGAGTTAAGTTTGGCAATGATCTTACTAAATTTCATTAGACAATAGATGGGAAAAGTCCTCACATTCATTTCGATTAGACGAGCCATTCTGAGTAATGTCTAATCCAGCGCTTCCAAAACTTTCGTCGCAAACTTTCAATATTGGCGACCTAATTTTCAATCATTGTCTTCATCGTGCCTCCTTCTCTCATAAAATGACAATGTATTGCTTGCAATTATAATATATTTTGACACACTTAAGATACAATACGACCTTAATTATACACTGTACAAATTATCTATACAAGTATTAAGTTTTGCATGTGTTACTTTTAAGTCATTAATACTTTAAATTACTTTTAAGTAGTAGGATAAGTATTATGTTCTTTTTCCATAGAGTTCAGTATGTATTTTGTTTTGCTTCCTTTCAGTAAATCGGCAATTCTTTTGAAAAAATCTTTCATTTTTGGCTTTTCGATATGCTTGCGTCTCCCCCCATACTGCGAAATGCTGGTCTAATCGAATAGTTTTTCTGGAATGGGGGTCAGGAGTATTCTTTTAATATCCCCAAATTTTACTTCAAAACTTAGAGTTTAGTATCAAGAAGACCGAATAAGTGATGTAGCAACTTGTGCCACAGATTCTTGGTAATCCGTACGATAGGGAATTTTAAGTGCATCTTCCCAATCTGATGAGGAAAGTCAAATAGCTAAAGAAGTAATTCGTTCGTTTGGGACAGTGGCAAGCATAATTGTTTTCATTTTTATATATATATTGTATTGGTTGCTGTATGTTCCGTTGTCTGAATTTTTCTTCTAATTTTTTTCTATATGTTACATGACTTATGATTGTTAATGAAATGATTGAACAATTCTCAAATCTCTGTTTAAAATTCAACACTTTGCTTAAGAAATTATACTTCAAATGTAGATATGTTTATTTTGATTTGACATTCTGTCTTTTGTTGTGATTGAAACAATTTACTTATCCCGAAAGGCAGTAGCATGCACAAGTGTCGAGTTTGAGGATTAAACCCTGTCATAGACCAAAAGAAGAATATAAGAGAATATAATCCCTCCCTTTCCGTAAAAGAAGTCTGTGTATGCCATTGCTAAAAGGTAGATATAATCGGGGAATGTTCGATTTTACCAAATACTCTTGGAACCAATAGCTGTACAAGAATACATGAAATTAATGAATAGACTATATAAAAGAAAGGTACCCATTTTATATATTCCAGTTTGAAATTAAAGCAGATTCGAAGCTTCATTGCTTTCCCTTTATTTTTGTCATTCTACACTCAGGAACATTGAAAATAGCGACCCAAGAAGGAAGCTAAGTACAATCGCGAAACATGGCAAATAAGTACAGCGTAATGTGATATGCAAAGGATCCATGTTTTGTGCCAATGCGCATGCTCATACACGCCGAGGTGGCGCTACAATCAGGAAGATGATGCTATATAAGCCAGCGCAAATTCGAAGATTCATAAACGTGACGATTACCCGCCGATTTTAGGAAGACTTTGGTAAGCGAAACATGCCAGGTAAACGTGCTAGAAGACATTTCTCACAGTTAAGCGAGTTTGAGAGAGGCTTGATCATCGGGGTGAAAACTGCAGGCTGTTCGACGCGCCATGTTGCTGGTCAGGTGGATCGTTCGGAGTGTGTCTTTAGAAATTGTTGGGAGCAGTGGACACGAGAAGGTACCCACGTGCGGAAAACCGGGTCTGGAGCGACCAGGAAGATCACGAGGAGAGAGAATCGAAGGATCGTGCGGCAAGCACTTGTGGACCCACAGTGACTCGTTCAACGATACGATCAGACGTAGGCGTAGCAATTGTTCCACAAACAATTTCCAGACACCTTGCAGAAGCCAATCTTAAATCAAAGCGCCCTTTCCGTGCACTCCCTTTAACACCGGAACATCGGCAACTGAGTCTACAGTGGTGCCAAGCCAGATCAATGAGGAATGTCACAGATTGGCAAAAGGTTGTGTTTAGTGATGAATCCCGGTTTGTTTTGGGGACAGATGATAACCGTGTACGTGAGTGGAGGCGACCTGGTGAGCGGTACAAATCCCCCCCCCCACTGTTCTACGTCACACTGCCCGCACAGCTAGTGTAATGGTCTGGAGGGCCATAGCCTATGATAGCCAGTCCACTTTAATTGTGGTGCGTGGAATCTTAACGGGCCAACGTTACGTTGATGATATTATTCGACCCCATGTAGGACCTTTCCTAAATGGTCTCCCAGGGGCAATTTTCCAGCAAGAGCATGCTCGTTCGCATACAGCAAGAGTTGCTCAAGACTTCCTACGTCATTTTCAGACTCTTCCATGGCCGGCCCGCTCCCCCGATTTGTCCCCTGTAGAGCACGTGCGAGATCAGCTAAAACGGCAGATGCCATCGTGTCACTCTGTACACGATGTGTTTAGTGTTGGCTGTTCAAGATATGTGGCCCATCTGCCTCAGGACAACATAAGGTGTCTAATCAACTCAATGCCGGACAGTGTGGCGGCATGTATTGCAGCTGGAGGTGGTCCAACGAGCTATTGAAGTTGCCCAGTATTTGTGTCGTTGCACACCCTGTATTCGTTTGTTTTGTTTTTGAGATCAAGTGAATCTCTCATCGGTGTCATTATGTGTATTAAATTTCATTTCAATCCGATGCTTTCTTCTTGGGTCGCTATTTTCAATGTTCCTGAGTGTATATAAGACCTTGTCTGATATTTGCGAACTCGAGAAAACTGTTGCGACTTTTGTGCCTGAATTGTTATTACTTTACATGTATTAAAAGTTTTAAATGCCATTGAAAAATCAACGCAAATATTGATTTCCTTAATTTTTGATATTTGTAGTGCACTAATGTTCTGGGCAGAAATGCTGGCGTGTGTTCTGACGATAAGGTTGGAGGTGTGCCCAATGGATATCAGATCCATACTTATGTCAGAAACGAGGGTATAACGACCATTACCTTTCGAAGAAATCTCCTCAACACAGGTAAGGCTACCATATGAACAATTACGAGGAACGTTCCAAAATATTATGTAATTAACGGGTATAGCGAAAGGAAATTGTATATAACGAAAAAAATTGTATCATGACATCATGAATTATATACTTTGCACTAGTTTTTGACATAGTCACCACCGACATTGAAACATTTATCGCCGCGTGAAGAAACAACTTCGGCAAAACTCAAGCCGTGCGATGCAAGGAATTGTTGCACAGCTTTCTCCATCTGAGCACTGTCTTGCACGATGTTTTTCCTTTGGTGATCTTGGATGCTTCTCCACGTTATTGAGATGTACCCTGCTCTGCACTCTAGAAATACTGCTTTCATTCGTGGATTTAGAGGGACGCCTATTTCTAACTTTATCATAAACTTTCTGGCTTCCTTCACTGAACATACAACACCAGTGACCAACCATTTGACGAGACATGACAACGGCCGCGGTAGCCGAGTGGTATAGGTATTGGACCGTGGCTTGCCTTGTCACGAGTTCGAGCCCAGTACCACTAAAGACCCGCCGTGTAGGGCAGCGATGCATGTTAAATCTGTTGAGAGCTGAAACGTCCACCCGTTGGAGAAGTGTGGTAGTTAGGAGAGGGGTGCCAGCTCAGGTGTCGTCCATGTCACTTGACTATGGTTCAAAATTACGTGGTCCGTCGCCCAAAGCTCTCGTAGCTAAACAATGCGACGTCAATATTCAATCAATCAATTGACGAGACATGACATCTTCAAGCTGTAAGCGTTCATACATGACAGACACGCTAGTCCTGTGTGTCCATTTATACTGAATAATAGCATGCACTTCGATTTGTGACCACATTGTCAGTAAACATCTGCCTGGCATCATGATTTGTGCTCAAATTACCTCGGGCAGGCTTCTCTGTCGTTACTCTCTTGCGCTCTGCGCACACGCCATTCTTCCAAAGCTTACAATCTTTCCGTCGTTTACTAGAATTGAATATACAGTTTCTTACGGTGATTGTTTTACCTGGTGTACAATTTTACCTTTAAAAAACGTAATAACAAAACTTACTTTTGGAATGTTCCTGGTACTTAACTTTAAAATAATTTATTGCCACCTTCCTAGGAATTGGCCACTACTATCCCCTTATTGCAAGAAACTTTCTTTATGCTATGAAGAAGCTGAGGCTTTAGTCCAGGAATACTCAACCTGCTGTCCGCCGAACCTTTTTAAGTGGCCCGGTAATGGCCCATTGCACTCTAAAAATTCACTTATTTAAGAACATTGTATAAAAAATTGGGAAATTCTTTGTCAAGAAATCAAATATATCAATTGTCCTTTTTGTTGTCAGTGTCGTACGGGTACGAATTAATATTCCTTTTCTATTTTGAACGGTTACGGTAAGTGATAACAGACAACAGTGGAATGAACAGTGGGTGGAATTAACTTTTAACTATCATATCTTGCAAGCGAAAAATATTCGAAAAAAAATATAACGTTTCAAGACGATTGGAAAGTTGACTATTTTGTAGTGAAAATCTAGCATGTTTCAGTAATTGTTTGATTTGTCTCACCAAAGTGCTGTATTTAAAAAATTACTAATAAACGGGAATCATTCAATGACACTTTTCGTCGAATATCTCTTTCGAGAGGTGATAAATATGCTTTTTCTTGAATAATCCTTGCCACAGCAACAAAGTGTTTTGTCAGTGGTAATATCACAGGGGTAACAAAGACATCCATGAAGTTTGTTACATTATTAGTAATCGTATGAAACCATTTATTAATGCATAAATTGTGAAGCAGTGTTTCTTAAATGCTTCTAATTTAGTGTTGGTAACAAAAATAAGGAATATAAAAAATAATTAAAAAAGCAAAACAGGAGTTATATAATATTATGATCAATTTTCCACATTTCAAATGTTAACTTGATCTTAAAGCAATTCCCCCCTCCCCTATTTATCCTCAGGTTGCGACCAGCGTGAAATAACTAACATATGTATGCGGCCCGCGTGAAACGACTGACATGTATGCAGCCCAGCAGAAAAAAAGTTTGAGTACCCCTGTTGTAAGGAATTTCCTGTGTACTTTTGTCGGGCAGTGTTGGTGGGGTGTGACGTCAGTGTGGATCGCTCCACTCGAAGGAACGGGGAAGGGGATGTAACAGTGCACATATCCAACCTCTTGGTAAAAGTAGACGTCTTTGCGTCGCTTTGTAGATATAGCTTATAAATATATCTATAAATATAATAACTATACATATAGCTTTTAAATACATAAATATATCTAACCTGTGATGTAATATGGTGATTTGTTTTTTCCAGAGGATAGCGGCGATAAGGTTTTCAAACAGGAGGGAGACACGTACTTCGTATGGGCTGTCGGTAAATATAACAGCTACAAGGAGCCAACGTACCACAGATTGGTGCTTAGAGGTAAGAAAGCTAATTGTATAGTTTGAAAGTCAAACAGTAAGACATGGAGTGACGTAGTGGTTAAAATGAACGATTAAGTCAATATAACATAACAATATCCAGCAGTTCAATATCACTTTAATTTTAATTAATACCAACTAATACCACTTTAATTTTTAAGAAATCACATTACGCTTGTGTGTTAAATACATCAAATTTAATGCTTTATGTCCGACATCAGAATTATTCACAAATTCTTCATTCGGTCGCGATTTATCAAGGTGAATCTAAATTTTGAGCTTAATTAACTCGACGCATGAATCTGATTTGTTCAAATCAAACAAGTTATTCACTCGCAGATTCTTCGGAATGTATCGAATCAAAGGTAATCTTTCTTCGCAGGTGATCTGAAGCTGAACTTGGGTCGAAAACCAGGTGAGAAGAACTGTGAGCCTTTTATTCGTCCAAAAACGAAATCAGCGGAGAAGTCGTGGGGCCCGCTGAGGATTCGTGATCCCCAGGTGACCACCTTCACTGTCAGAGTGGGCCTTCCTGGAGGAATGAAAGGATACTCGGGAATCACGGGTAAGATATTTTCCACAAAACCGTGTTTATATTCACCGTGTTCCTCTTAAAAGCTCCCAAAATAAGACCTAATCTTACATTAATTTGTTCAGCAAAAGATTATTTTCACGGGATGTATTTTAAGTACAATAATTGACATTTATTCGGATATTTGCTATGTCGTAGTCTTCTGAAACATTTCCATCAAAGTCCTTATAGTTCACATCGTTGAAGGGAAAACATACAACTATTGTTGTGATGCTTTGAATTCTAGTGGCGTAGCAATTAGTCTGCGAGGCCATTGCCAGAATGACATCTTTGTGAACAACAAAACTATTTGCTCTTCCCAGACGTCTTCTAGCTAAGGAAATAATAGTTACTGAAACCTGATTTACATTTAAATTTCTTATCAATTACCTTATCCACTAGTTATCTGAGGTTATCCTACTCTGATTATCATTTTTGGACCGTACGAAGATACAACTACTTTTGCAGAAATCTGTAGGATTCTTACTCCATAATTCTTTTCCTGCACTCCTAGAATCTTCCTCAATTCTTTTCTTATACTCAACAGAATGTAATGTCCTATGACTTCTTGAGACCCTAGTCTATCCCCCATGCAAAAGCAGGCCCCCACCTGCCACCTCTTCAAACACACTTTGTCAAAAACTCTTGCGCATGGTAACATGTAACAAATAAATCTGCATAACTCACAAACTTAGGCATAAATCAACTCAACTGACTGAATAAAAGTGTAATAATGGTTAGGTCTAATTCTAGACACGGAGATGGCATAATAATAATAATACAGTCTTACTGCTGCTGGCATATTATTCGAAATTCTCAACTATTTGGAGAAAGTCCAAAATAACATTTGACAACTAAAATTCAGATCATCATATTAAGGTCACGTTGAGAAAGATGGGCCTCTCCGCCGTGGTCATGAGCTCAGTTGTTCCATGCTATAAAACGTCACTGGAAGGATTTTTTTTACATCAAGATTAATATAGCATTCCTTTTAAATATTTATTTCTCAATGAAGTGATAATCGTCTATCGCGCAATGTACGAAGTATCGTAGATTCTAATCAGTCGCAACAAAATCCGTACCTGAATGATGCACTCGAGCTTCGATCGGTCATTCGGCAATGTGCGACACCCATTTGTCTAATAATCTTAACTGGGTCTTGTATTAAGAGCGTGTTACGTCTTAGTATTTGATCAGGTTGCGATACACGGTTATTGCAGATAACGCTGGACCTTTTCGAACGCAATAAAGACAGCAGATTAACATTAAACTTATAATCACTCAAGGTTTGATATGCCAGACAAAAGCCCTAAAGAACCTTAAAAAATTAAAGAAACTTTGTTTTATTATCGCTTTATTCATTACAGGTCACTCATCTCCAGGAGTGGCATGGTATGTGAACGGTCTCCTCTGCCCTGAACTCTACCTAAGGAGAAATCGAAGGTACACTTTTGTGATAGAGGGAGGAAACGATCCTAATAACGCTCGATTTTACCATCCCTTCTACATAACAGATGACTCTCATGGAGGGTATGCTAAATATACGGAAGAAGAAAGGAAGGTATTTTGTCTGAGAATTGCAATATTGTTTTCTTAAATACTGTTTAGTTTTATTTAACATATTGAGAACAAATTCTATTCATTTGAATCGTAATTTGTGTGTTATTAATTACTTAGTACTTTGATGCCAATACGATAGTATATTGCGTATTTTTCAACAATTATCATTATCTTGAGCCAAAATAAATGGGGTTTTCTGTTTTTATTCTAATTTAAATCCGTACCACACTGCATTTTATTCCCATAAAATTAATTATGGAATTGTTCAAAACAGAACAAGGAGCCCTTCAAAATACGGAAGTTAAATAATTTTCTATGTATAGGCTCGGTGGCTTAAAGGAAGCGTACCCGCCTCGTAAGCCTAAGGGTGCGGGTTCGATCCCGGGTGGAGTCGATAGATTTTCTGGATACGAAAATAATAGGCACGCATGTAATATAATTATAAAGCGCATAAAAGGTCCCTTGATTATCAATTTGACTCTGGTACTCACGGTAAAATTAAACCAAGGCAATATTTAGCATCTGACGAGAGCTTGAATTGTATAAATTAATGTGTCAAAATTTGGTAACGAAAGCCGCCACTAGATGCTACCACTAACAAAATGGCTTTCCCTATTAGAAATTTGCCATATCTGCAAAAGCTTAGCTGCCAAAATGCAGCCTATTTGAAATAATTTTTCAATGTCTGTAAAACTGCATTAAAACACCGAATTAAGTATAATCGTTAAGTTATTGCATTTGCGTACTTTAATTTTCCTTATTCCGTTTGTGTTCTCTGTTGATCAATTATTTCGTTTCAGAATAAGAAAGTCTACGCTGGCGTGGAATTTGACCGCAGGGGACGACCCCATCCATCGGCGGGTAAGTTTGCCTTCATTGTTAGCAATTTCGTTAAAATGCAAGTATTACACTACATAAGTAATTTTCGTCAATATTTCAACCCTTCCAATGTTCCAAAAACTGCGATTAACTGTAAAAATATCTTTTATGAATTCCTAGATGAAAAAAAAACTATCCTATTTGCCTCCAAGAAAAGATCATGTGGCCGTGACAGCCAAGCCTATGAAATACGTCTCGCATTTAGGGAATCATCGTGTCTACAAAGGCTAAGTTGCTAAAATGCAGCCCATTTTGAAAAGGAAAGATATTATAAATCTGCAGTTGTATACAAGGATGGGGTTTGGGGCGCTTAACCCCTACTACATAGATCGATAGATTTTTAATTTTTAGCATGACGATTACGCTTCGTTGTTTTAGTCTACGTATTTTTTAAAATATACCCCCTCCCCCACAAAAAGCAAAGTGGCCGCCATTATCTAGTGGTTATGGTCACGCACTCATCGCCGGCGTGTCCTGAGTTCAAGCTTTAGTGCCTCTGAAGACCCTCTGTGTAGAGTGGCTGCTGCACGTTGCATCTATCGTGCTTCAATCTCAAAATGGTGTAATAATCGGTAATTTGGAGAAGGTGTTGTACTCGTTATTTGAACGAAGTTGAAAATTACGAGAGACGTCTCCAATGGCCCTAGTGGTGCTTTACAATGCAAGGCTGATAAACACTCACCCTTACATAAAGTTTGTGTGTGTCTCTGGGAGATGCGCGAAATCTTCACTTAGCTTTGTTTTAAGTTTGGAAAGTCTGGTGTCACCTCGAAAGTTGATCTTATCATTTGTCTGTTGCTTAAAATTGAGGTCCGTCACCAAAAGCCCTTTCGATGCTTCGAAGTACAATGTTAATAAACAATGAAATGACCAAGAAAACTCCCAGAAAATATAAACAGCATATAAAAATAGAATCACTTTACGTTAACACCATATGAAATATTTTCATGGGTACTGCTATGAAACCATGTCAATATGAATATCGAAAGAAATTTTAGAAAGTTCAACCCTTTATGTCTTATTCAACAGATGAATTGTTTCATAAACTAGAGATTATTTTATAATTTCATTTTTCTTATAATTATATCCAAGGTTAATTTTAGGGAATTTCAACTCAAGCATAGGATGGCATTTTTTATTCAATGTAGCGTTTGGGGTCATTTGAGCTTTTGCAATTTTGTTGAGTTTTAAAGCGGGCAGGGGTGGTAATTTGCATCTTGTCCACGGGTACAAAAATTGTATAAATCTGGATTTGATTACATTTAAGAACTCTTGTCTACTCCTATTGCAACGAAAAATAGATTTAATTAGTTTAATGTGTATAGAATTTATCTACATAAATTTTTATACAAATACTGATGGGGAAGACATTTTTAAATTTCATCTATAGCAGATTCTAAAGCTTTCATATTACTTTTTTCCCTTTTAAATTCCTTCAGTTATCTAAAATCCCCTTCTGCTATCTATAATATACTATGGAGCTCATTTTTAAATCTGGCATACCTTTGTCTTGCAGCTGGCCGCCTTTGTGCTTGGGTGCACAACACATCCCATCGCTATTCCGTCGACGACTACCCCACGTATCCAAAGTTCCGTAAATCTCTGAAGCTCCAATGCTCTGAGGGTGAGCCAACCATTCTCTACTGGACGCCAAACGCCAGCGTTCCAGAGTTACTGTACTACCAAGTAAATATACAACTTAACACTTTTAAGAAAAGAAAATATCTAGGGTTCATTTTGTTATGAAAATTTTCTGAATTTCGAAATCATAAGTTAAATTTGCTTACGTGACTACTCAGGTTATTTAGTAAAATCCGAGTAGATGTAAATATCATGTGTTTATTGCTACGATAAAATTTGGCGTATAACGTGCACTTTTAAAACAAAACTAAGGGGCTATGTGCCGGATTTTACGGTATATATTTTGAGGACTACAACTGCTTTTCAAATTTGAAGTATTTTAATTTTCCACTGTCTCTGTAAGCCAGGGGGTGGGCTACTTATAATATTTCAAGGTGTTACGGTCCACCCAGTGTTAGTGGAGCACACAAGGGAGGGGGGAAAGGCGTCCATATAAATGTCTGGACCCTCCCTCATAGCCCTTGATTTTTTTTCTTCTGATTGATAAGAATCCGATGTATATAGTACGTAAAATGTAATAAAGTATTTGTTATTAGTATTTTTTATTAATTATAATGTTAGTTATTTTTTCAGTAATTTATTTTTTGCTGGTTTTTTGTTCTCGACCATCGACAAAATCTAAAAAACATATGTTTGGCCATGTATTGGGGGTATGATACGAGAATGGTAGACCTTCGATCCTCGACTCCCCTTCTTGAAAAATTCTTGTGTGACTCACTGCCCAGTGTCATAGGTGTGGTGAGGTAAGAAAAAGGGGTTATTATAACTAATAATAAATGCGGAATATGTACTTACCTTTTGTAGCAACACTTTTAAAACCACGTTTAAAGCAAAACGCAAGATGCAAACATAATAATAGCCACAAATAAAATTATATCAAATGAGGTGCTTATTATGAAACAATTAAAAATTAAAAAATAAAATATTCTTATCTAAAGTTAGTTTTTGTTATAGTTAGTAGAAGACTTAGTCTGCGTACTTTCACCCAACCTTGAATTTTCCGTATATATAATCACTAATTGCTAAAATCTTCAGGCGGTTACTCCAAAATGTCTTGGCGGTCCACCGGTCGTTTGCGATCGACGTAATGCCCATCCCAGCTGTAAGCGAATCCATAATCTCCAGGATCGTGGTAGCCGGGTGGTCATGGTCACAACGAACGAAAAACTAATTTATGATATCGCTGGAAATAGCTTTTAAGTTGCCAATTGGAGTCTAACTTTGGAACTTTGTTGCTATATTTTTCGTTAACTGTTACCTTCTACATTTATTTTCTTTGTGTGTGTATTAAGTTATATAAATATATCCTAATGAATTTTGTTTCACATGTAATACAATGTTTTTCTCGCAATGCAATGAGCTCAATTCATGAAGTTATGATAAAAACAAACACGTGTTTTCCACTGAATTAAAAAAAAACATTAAACTAATTGTACTTGTTGCTCTATTTGTAAAATTCAGTTAAAATTTCAAATTTCATATTTAGGTAAAGATGTTATGTTAGGAAATTTTAGGAAATAAAATTTCTTCAAAAGTATTTCTTTAAATTAAAAAAAATCACATTTTATATTTATACTTTTAAGTAAAATGAATTTTGTATATATATGTACTTTTTAAGAGAAAGTTTCTGCAAAGAGCAAAACTTAGCAACACTGGAGCGTGTGAACGGATTAGCTGTAAACACTAGAAAGTTTTTATCGAGTGACTATGACGTCGCATGAGTTTTTGAATTGATTGGCTAGAATCACGTGGCTTTCACTATCATGTGACTATGGCGTCACATGAGTTGAGCCCATTGCATTGCGACATTGCGATGAAAACATTGTATTACATGTGAAACAAAATTCACTTAGGATATATTTATATAATTTAATACACACACAAAGAAAATAAATGTAGAAGGTAACAGTTATAATGTATTATGCCACATGAGTCGTTATTCATAAAGAAAATGTTTGGCTCACTGGCGTGGAACTACAAATGAATGCCAATAAAATAAGCAGAAAAGTGTTTAAACACCAATTCTTTGTCTAAAATACAGGAAGAGTACAAATAATGGACCGATTAAAAATAAATCTTATCGAAATCGCTGCATATATTACAATAAGTGATATATGAAAGTAGAGAGAAATATTTCATGTTTTCTTTCTGTTACAAATGTTCGATGTGTGACCCTCTGTTTTTACGCGGCCTACATCCAGTCTGTAATCCAGTTCGTTCCATACATTTTGTAGCATCATTTTATCAATAGTTTATAAAGCTGCACAAATGCTTACTTGTTGTTTATTGTGTCAATTGCAAATAATACGGATTGAAATTTAATTTTTTTCGCAAAATTTTCCAAACGGCTTTCTGAGGCCTTCGAAATTTACAGGCGGCAATTCTCGTAGACTTCCGTGGACTCTCCTACAAACTCTGCCTTACTCTCTCCACTGCTTCTTCCGAGACACTTGGCGGCCCGCTTCTCTTCTTTTTACACAAGCAACCTGTTTTCTTAAATTGATGATATCATCACAGAATGGTCTTGTTCAGTGGTGCTTCTTTTCTGTGACGATTTTAAATTGCACGTTGCACTGAAATAACGGAAAAAAACATGCATACTCTTCTGTCATTATCACCATGTTTGGATTCCAATCACAGTGATCTTGATTGTGCTGTTGACCATTGGGAAAAAACCATTGGCTTCTCTTTACATTCACTTATCACTTATTGTAGCATGTAGCTATCATAACATTGTAATATGCGGTAGTTTCGAAAATATGATTTTTCAAAATCGGGTCCATCATTTTGTATTCACTCTGTATTTACTAATAAACATCTTTTCTAAGACTGAAATATAGAGGAATGACTCGATATTATAGTAACAAAGCCCTACATATTTTTATTATAAAGTTTTTAAACACTTTCAGTTGAATAAAAACAATGCAAGGTTTGTAGTAATCGATATTTGAAATCCCATTCTAATATTTGTCTTAGTTATATGCCTGTCAGTTTTACGGATTTTTCATTCCTGAAATTGGATATAAATCATACCCCTTCGTCATTTCAATAGTTATTAACCCTAATGAAAAATTAAACTTTTTTTTCTGTTTTTAATCTTGAATTATTGTCTCTTTTCAGAGCTACTCCCAAAGAGATATGGGATGGAAAATATTTATTGTAGACGAAATAATCAACGCAGCGCCATCTAGAGTTACAATTTACTGGGCGACCAGTGTAGTGTGTGTTTTTATTGCTTTCATTTATTCTAAATCCAGTCGGACTTTTTCCTGATGTGTGTGTGTGTGTGTGTGTATAGATTTTTAAAATAAATTTTAAATTTTATTTATTTCAAGTGATTTGTCTTTTTAGGTATTTAACTTATTTTCTTTAGAAATGAAGTAAAATTTATTTAATAGGAAAAAAAATCAGATGAAGTAGAACTTCACCTACATTTTGGTATTCCTAATTTGGAACTTTGTTGTAATTCAATTGAAGACCAGACGATATTTGAGTTCCCTCTACACCAAAGGATTGTAGATTTTTTTGCTCCATAATTGGATTTTTATAAAATTTTACTGTGGAATGGATACACGCTCACATTAGGCATAATATTCTCGTGGACACCAAGCTAAAACATTGTTTGTTTTGAAGACTTGTTAAAAATTGCAGAATCCTCCTGTAGTTATTGAAAACAAGTACCGAGATAAAAGTTGAATAGCATGACATCTTCCTAATCATTATCAAAATTTAAATGGAATTAGGTAGCCAACATTTAATGACTTAACTAAGATAGTTTCATTTAAGAACTTCCAAATATACTCTACAAAAAAAAAATGACGCACCAAGAAGAAGTTGCCCAATTGTAATGAAATTTGGTATGCAAAGACATTTATACTGAACATGCAAATGATTAAAATTTGGTGTCCAATGGATGAATAGCTGGACCTACAGCGCATCGGAACTGCGCACTCAGCAGGTGTTTATAAGAAGCGATTCTCAATCGGATGGTCAAAATTTCTGTTGCATTGCAATTTAGGATACCTTTCAACGACTAAAAAAATACCTCGCCGCAGGATTTGAGCTCTTACGAGCAACTGTCAGAAATTGAAAGAGGTCGTATCATTGGAATGAAAGAGGCTGGTTTTTTTTTCAGCAAATCGGAGAATCACTCGTCATATGGGTCGAAGGAAGCGGCCATTAGAAGATATTGGCAAGAACGGGTGGATAATGGCAGACTTCAGCGTTATGGTGGTAGCGGTCAACCCAGGGCCCCGGCAGATAGGGAGGTCATATAGATTGTCAGACCAGCTGTCACAGCGCCTGATTCATCGTAATCAACCATCAGACGTGCGACCCGTACATGAGTGTCCATCATGGCCATCCACAGATGGCTGATAGGGTGAAATTTACGCTCGTAACGACCACTACGTTAAGTGCTAATCATGCCTACACACTGTAGAGCCAGATTACAGTGGTGCTTAACTCGATCAGTTTGGAATCATGCTGACTGGGCACGTATAGTATTCAGCGACGCATCCCACTTCTGTGTCCTGAAAATCATCGTAGACGTCTCTGGAGACACCTGGGGCAGCGTGCCTATTCGGCTTTCCCTATTGCACGCGACACCGGCCCGTGGCCGCGGTTGCCGAGTGGTATAGGTATTGGATCGTGGCTTGCCTTGTCACGAGTTCGAGCCCAGTACCACTAAAGACCCGCCGTGTAGGGCAGCGATGCACGTTAAATCTGTCTAGAGCTGAATTGTCCTCCTGTTGGTGTGGTGTGGTAGTTAGGAGAGGGGGTGCCAGCTCAGGTGTCGACCACGTCACTTGACCATGTTTCAAAATTACGTGGTCTGTCGCCAAAAGCCCTCGTGTAGCTGAACAGTGCGACGTTAATATTCAGTCAGTCAGTCAGCGACACCGGCCCTCAACCAGATGTTATGGTCTGAGGTGCCATTTCGCTAGGGCTATCAAACGAAATCCTTCATCCTTCCCTTTGGGCGTCATTAGAGGCACACTTACAGCACAGCGGTACGTCGACGACATTCTGATAACTATTTTGTAATCGTTCATTTTGTAATACCCTGACCCTATTTTCAGTGAGATAATTCCAAACCGCATACGGCATGTGTTGCTATGAACTGTCTTACAGCTTTTCAAACACTTCCTTGGCCCACCAGTTCGCCAGATCTCTCTCCAATCGAGCATGTCTGGGATATAAGAAGGCGACTGCATCTGCCATGGAATATTGATGACCTGACCCGACAATTGGAGCAAATTTGGCAAGAAATACCACAGGAGACCATAAGGGTGCTTTATCACTTAATGCCACGTCGTGCGGCAGCTTGCATACAGACTAGACGTGGGTGAACACCTTAATGAGCTCGTTACTTTGTAACTATGTAGCTCTGAAATAAATCGTTCAATTTTTCTGAAATTTTAATCATTTTCTATTCTCTACATCATCGTTCTACCCACCAATTTTTATCTCTATCGGACAACTCGCTCTTCGTGCGTCGTTTTTTTTTGTTATAGAGTGTATAGTAAGTTGTCTACGCAAAATTCGACGGGCTTTTACCACTTCTCGTAATAAGACGAAAAAGGTCGAAAATTATTTTTGTGAGAAGAATGTCTAAGCCACAAGATAATAAATGTATTAATTCTGAAAATTGCATTTTCGATTTTAATATACTTTATTAAAAATAATATACAATCTCGTGGGGAAGTAATGTACGAGGCATGTCCGGAAACTAAGTAACGTTTAGGGAAAAATTCGCATAATCTTTTTTTTTCGAAAAATTTAGTTTTACGTGAAAGAGCACGTCGAAAACTACTTTTCTACATAGTTTTCACCATTATCCAGACTATCATATCGGGAAACCAACTTTTCTATTATACCCTCTTCAAAGAAAGATGCCATCAGTGAAGAAAGGCCTCTGCTGACCTGCGGTTTGTGGAAACTTTCACAAAGCAATCGTATTCTTATACTATTTTCCCGAGTTTGCTCATTCACCTTTTCAACCAAACCATTATTAACAACAAACAGTAGGCCACCCACTTCTTGCCTCATCATGATTACGGTGAGCCCATCATTAAATTATCGTACCCATTTTCTCCTTATTGCATCATTTATTAAATTTTCACCATAAATCTCTGCAAGTTAACGATGAATTTCAACCAGCTTAATATCCCTTGTGTTCAAAAAACTGATTGCAGAACACACTCCACAGTTGGCGGGATCGGCAATCGTCTTAAGCATTTTGAACGCTCATTAACACGTGCAAAAACAACACAACAGCTGTAATTGGTGTCATTGGACTGATAATCATCCAGAGATACATGTGCGCAAGCATTGATCTACGATACTACAGCAGCGGTTACAGCAGAACAAAATGATACTTGGTTTCCAGACACCTCGTAAAATACAATTAATATACTATCAATATAATAACAATCTCGTACCCAAAATGACTGTCTCTTAAATATCTCAGAGTTCAAGCTGTTAATTCTGGTCAATAATCTAAACAAGGTTTTTTTATAAAAAATGTTTTTCTCCTTCAGTTTACTTGAAATTTTGAAGAATGAATATTTATCATTATATATCCTTTATATAATACATCATAAATTCTTCACACAAGACATATACACAAGGGATTGGTTTGAATTAATGTTGTCGTAGAACTACTCGAGTAAAACAGACGATGAATTGGGCGATTTAAAACCTCTTGGATTAGCACATCTGCATTTCACTACCCATACTCATTCCCGCCATGTAACATTGGCGAGAAAATAATATCAAATTTGCTTTTTCATTTTATATTAATTTGTAAAAATATTTTTATGAATGGCGATTAAAAAACCCGTAAATTACTCTAACAAATGAGAATGCAAAAAGCATATGAACTTAAATAAAATACATTAATATCAACTACTAAAATTCTTTTAAAATTAAGAGTTTAAAAAAATTTGGCCCCAAAAGACTAAAGAGCTAATATTTGGGGGGTCTTAACAAATGTTAAAAATAAAGGTTAGAACACGTACCTTTTGCAGTTCAAACTAAATTTTTTGTCATTTAAGCGAAAAATAAGGCAAAATGAATTTTTTTTTTACGTTACTGAAGATTAAGCAGATGAGTGTGTGTAAAATGAGGTTGAAGAAATAAAACACAATGGCGGATTCTTTACGTAAACTTTTTCTGTGAAAATAATTTAATTTCAGATTTAATTGTTTAAATACATGCTAATTGATTTTTAAAAAATGATAAATACTACGGTTGGAATATATTTCACTTGACTTCAGACGATTATTTCGGCAATGTAGACACTATTTTCAGCGCAGAAGCAGAACCTTTGTGTGAAGGATGTCTCGTCGAGCTTTGGCAGTATTTTGGCGAAATAAACGGCACCTTTCAAGTTCCATACGCTGGCAACAGTCTGTAAAGTGTTCAAAATTATTTCATTACTTAAATTTTTTTAAAAAATTGTATTGAGAAGTATCAATCAATTTTTTAATAAATTATACACTTTTATAGCTTAAATATTGCATTATTCTAAACACTCTATGGGTTGTAGCGATCAGCAGATTTTCTTGAATAAAAGCTTTAGAAAGAAGTGGAGGGAAGGAAAATAGTCGTTCTCTCTTTCTCTGTGTGTATACTGCGTTTCAAACAATTTATTTTTCAAAATGGAGTTGCATACAGCGGCCATTTTCGTAAATTCATTCAAAAGATAAAATACCCTTCTCTGGGGTGGGTGGAAGAAGCTATGTTTATGTTTATTATATGTTTATGAATGTGTTTTATGTTTGATATGAATATTGTTTGAATGTTTTATGAATTATATAACTCCCCCCAGTAAAATAGTAAACCTGTTTGAAATTTCATCATTAAAAGTGTAATTTAACAGCTACCGTTTTCGCATTTTATCATCTACCACCATGTGGTCAGTTTCATTTTTGAAAAAAAAAGTAATTACAAATCACAAAATATCTTATGGGGACGGGGTGTTACATTCAATTCAATCGCATTATAATGCAATGCAAAATATTCTCATTCGTGACAAAGCAAACCAAAGTTATACTGCTGTATTAAACAGAAGCTGCTGATTATAAATGTGTATTCCCTGTCTAACAACCCAACGTGCAAGATATTGACATAAAATACAATTTAGATATTAATTTAAAACTCTCATCAAATAAAAAAAAGTGTGTGCTTATGACCACACCATAGAAGATATAACTTCAAATTTTGTAAATTTATATCAGGGATTATTTAGGTGAATAAAAAAACAAGGGGATATTGGTATTGTCCTATAAAATTATTTATTTATTGTCTGTATTCATAAAATAATATTTTTGTGCGAAATATACAATCATATTTGGGAATTAATTATATTCTAAGAAGGAAACAATAGGTTTATGGTAGCTGAAATAGGTTATAAATACCACTACCACTTTTCCTTTTTAGGGCTGTTTATGTCCGACTAAAGATGAAAAAAGCCGAATGAACGTTACATACCCGAGCGTGACGTTCATTCAATTTCACTCTCCATCAAAACGCGCCAATAGAAGTCATCTCTTCAAAAAATTTGCAACGTTGCTTCTTAATGATATACAAGGTGATTCGCTACCAGACCGACAAACTTGTGGGATGAGTAGAGGGTACAGAGATGACTCATAATCACATGGGATTGCAAGGTCGTAAATGCTGTAGTTGCCAACAATTGTGCAAAGATAAAAAGAACAGCAACGCATTAATGGGATTGAAAACATTTTATTAAACAGTTGTACTAAAACAGAGGTGTTCGAAATTACGATGAGAAGTCGTCTGAAAGCGACGCTGTATGAAATTCCTATCGTGCGGGAAGATTCCTCCAGGCAGTTTTGCGGTAGAAGGCACTGAACGGAAGGTTTCGTGAGCACCGATCCTGCTGGAAGTCGTTCTTTGGTTTCCGTTTCCCGAGGTAGTTGGATGAACTCGTATTCAAACAAGGATCTGGTCAACAGGCTAATAGTGTATGGAGTTGCAAATTGCAACTAGCACTCCACTTAGCGGTTGTACCAGGAACGTTACCCGAACAGGCGTGTTCACACTTGCAAAGGTCGTTAGATGTGGAACAGAGGGTTACGTGAGACTGGTTCGTTAACGAACTAACTGGTTCTTTTTGGTGTACGAGACGTTCTTTCTTTCAGTTGAAGATCTCATCTCTCGAATATCTGTAACTTCCAGGAGGATATGGGGCCTGTCAGGAATCTTTTAGAACGTATGGAATTCCATGCAGTGCCAATGTCAAGCTTTCCAGACGACTTCTGATCGTTGTAGGACAATCTTTCAATAAAATGTTTTCTGTCCGATTAATGTGCTGCAGTTTCTGTTCTTTTCCTCGGCTTCTTCGGCCCATATCTCGCAACTACGGCATTTGTGATCCTGCATTCCTATGTGATTCCGAGTCGTCTCTGTACCCCCTACATACCCTGCTAGTTTGTCGGTCTGGTAGTGAATCATCCTGTATTATTCGTATGAGTTGTTTTAACTGAATATACAACCAATCTTTGTATGATAGAGATCACTCAAATATGACAAGAATGGACAGAATGTTATGGATATTAATTTGATTTCATGAGGTCACTGACGTTTTTAAGATTATAACAAAAAACAAAAGAGGGGGAGGGAGAAAAGCGAACTATTTCGAGTTGTGAAAACTGACATTGATTGATATTGTTTCAAAACAATAAGAAAAGAAATTCAGTTAATAAATACCAGTTTTGCATTGATGTCTACGACCCGTAACATATTCTTGTGACTTCCTCCCATCAGTAGTAGCTCTTCAGGCTGCACATATTGACAGCAATACAGCTGCAAAAAGAAAAGGGAGAAAAGTGTTATTTTTCACGGTTGAATACCTTTGACTTCACCAATAAACGCATTTTTTATTTGTTTCATGATCAACTGTTCTTTAAACGACCTACAAATGAAGGCAAAGACTGTAGGATGTATTCAACACATGCGTTTCGAAACATTTGTGATAACGCGAACAATAGAATAATTCAAGAATTATGTATTCAATGCAAATCATACAAAGACGTAGTAAAAGTATTGGTAATTGTGAAATTGTCAATATTGCGAACAAATGGTCTAAATTCATTACGGCCACATGTTAAAGAGAAACACATGTTCATCTTTCAATTCAAAGCAGGCATTAAACTAATTGTACTTGTTGTTCTAAAATTTCATATTTCATAATCAGGTAAATCTAATCTAATATTATAAAAAATAATTTCTTAAAAAAATATTTTAAAATTTAAAGTCAATCTCTTATTTTATGCATGTACTTTTAAATAAAATGCATTTTGCATACGTATATGCGTTATTGTTGTTGACAAATATGTACTGTTTAAGAGAGTTTCTGCAAAGAGCAAAAATTGTCAACAAAGAAACGCATATACTGATTAACTGGAAACACATGATTCCTTTTATCGTGACCCTACGATGCCACATGAGTATTTGAACAGGTGGTTAGGAACATGTGGTTTCATTATCATGTGATCAGTGGCGTAGAGGAGAACATTTGGGCCCCGCTACAAAGTCAGGTTTTGGACCCCAAAGTTGGATTTTACAAAGGATAGGTACTTGGCGGCAGTCAGGCTTTAGGCCCTTTGGACCCCCGAGATGCGGAGATGTACGTTACACCACTGCATGTGACTATCACATCACATGAATTTAGACGATTGAATCAAAGATAAGCAAATAATATAACAATTTAAAAACTTAAGATTTTTACTCTAAATTACGTGAAATAATCGTCTGCATTTGGAAAAATTTAAACTTGTTAGCTAAACATTATTTCACGATAAAGTATTAGTCTTACAAGGAGAGGGCACGACTAAGGAAATTCATTTGGGGTCGAGACTTGGTGTAATAGTAGTATTCCTTTAGGGTGTTCAACCCTTAATGTAGTTCCTCCGAATGGCCAGTCAATTCGGAGAAAAAAGCCATCGAAATTCATGCTTAGCTTTTATACAATTAAATTTCAATTTCCTCCAACGATTTCGTAGCTTGGTTGATATATCGTCTGCGTACTATACTATGTGCGAGGTCTGAGTTCGCTTCATCAGTCATTTTTTTTTTCATTTCATTTAATTTTTAAAATTAAAGAAACTTATATTTATGAAAGGTTTATTAAATATTAAATGATATTTTATATAATTATTTTGAATTTTATAATGTAAAAAGAATTAAATAAATTTATTATTTAAATTATTGATTAAAATTATTTAAATAATTGATTAAAATTATTTAAATAATTGATTAAAATTATTTAAATAATTGATTAAAATTATTTAAAAAATTGATTAAAATTATTTAAAATTATAATTGATTAAAATTATTTAAAATTATAATTGATTAAAATTATTTAAAATTATAATTGATTAAAATTATTTAAAATTATAATTGATTAAAATTATTTAAAATTATAATTGATTAAAATTATTTAAAATTATAATTGATTAAAATTATTTAAAATTATAATTGATTAAAATTATTTAAAATTATAATTGATTAAAATTATTTAAAATTATAATTGATTAAAATTATTTAAAATTATAATTGATTAAAATTATTTAAAATTATAATTGATTAAAATTATTTAAAATTATAATTGATTAAAATTATTTAAAATTATAATTGATTAAAATTATTTAAAATTATAATTGATTAAAATTATTTAAAATTATAATTGATTAAAATTATTTAAAATTATAATTGATTAAAATTATTTAAAATTATAATTGATTAAAATTATTTAAAATTATAATTGATTAAAATTATTTAAAATTATAATTGATTAAAATTTAAAATTATAATTGATTAAAATTTAAAATTATAATTGATTAAAATTTAAAATTATAATTGATTAAAATTTAAAATTATAATTGATTAAAATTTAAAATTATAATTGATTAAAATTTAAAATTATAATTGATTAAAATTTAAAATTATAATTGATTAAAATTTAAAATTATAATTGATTAAAATTTAAAATTATAATTGATTAAAATTTAAAATTATAATTGATTAAAATTTAAAATTATAATTGATTAAAATTTAAAATTATAATTGATTAAAATTTAAAATTATAATTGATTAAAATTTAAAATTATAATTGATTAAAATTTAAAATTATAATTGATTAAAATTTAAAATTATAATTGATTAAAATTTAAAATTATAATTGATTAAAATTTAAAATTATAATTGATTAATATTTAAAATTATAATTGATTAATATTTAAAATTATAATTGATTAATATTTAAAATTATAATTGATTAATATTTAAAATTATAATTGATTAATATTTAAAATTATAATTGATTAATATTTAAAATTATAATTGATTAATATTTAAAATTATAATTGATTAATATTTAAAATTATAATTGATTAATATTTAAAATTATAATTGATTATTATTTAAAATTATAATTGATTATTATTTAAAATTATAATTGATTATTATTTAAAATTATAATTGATTATTATTTAAAATTATAATTGATTATTATTTAAAATTATAATTGATTATAAAATTATTTAAAATTATAATTGATTATAAAATTATTTAAAATTATAATTGATTATAAAATTATTTAAAATTATAATTGATTATAAAATTATTTAAAATTATAATTGATTAAAATTTAAAATTATAATTGATTAAAATTTAAAATTATAATTGATTAATATTTAAAATTATAATTGATTAATATTTAAAATTATAATTGATTAATATTTAAAATTATAATTGATTAATATTTAAAATTATAATTGATTAAAATTAATAAGAATTATTATTTATCATTAAATTTTTTTATTATTGAAATAATTATTAATTTTTTAAAAATTATTTGAATTTATTTAAAAAGGACTTATTAAATGTTTTATAAAATTATAAAATAATTAATTTAATAATATACTTTATAAATGATTTTATATTATATATAATATTTTATTTCACGTTATAAAACTATTTGTAACTAATTTTTATGTATAATATTTAATGATATTTTATAATAGATATTATTTATTAATATAAATATTTATATAATTACAGTATTTTTTTTGCTTTATAAAATACAAAATAATTACATAAAATATCATTTAATATTTAATAAACCTTTCATAAATAAGTTTATTTAATTTTGAAAATAAATAAATGAAAAAAAAATGACCGATGAATCGAACCCAGACCTCGCGCATAGTATGCAGACGATATATCAACCAAGCTACGAAATCGTTGGAGGAAATTGAAATTTAATTGTATAAAAGCTAAGCATGAATTTCGAAGGCTTTTTTCTCTGAATTGACTGGCCATTTGGCGGAATTACATTGAGGGTTGAATACTCTAAAGGATTACTACTATTACACCAAGTCTCGACCCCAAATGAATTTCCTTAGTCGTGCCATCTCCTTGTTAGAGATTAAAATAATGAATATTGGATTTATGTTACGGTTACGAAGATGTTCCAAAAGTTGAAGGAAAGGTTTAATGTTATAGAAAATGTGTTCCGTAGTTTTATGTTAAGAAAGCGTTATGTATGGAATGGGGAAAAAATAAATACAGAAAGAAAAGAATTTAAAAAAATTGTAAATATATAAAAATTAATAAAAGATCAGATGAGACGAGGTTATGAATAAAAATGGCACCCATGCATGACTTCGAATAAATAGTCAATTGTCTTAAAATTATAAATAATTTGAAACCATTTGCTTTCACTTTTGAGAGGATTTATGGTTAAGTAAAAATTAAGCTCTCGATGAATAATATATATTCATTTGTTTTATTTTCAAAGTTTCTCATCTTATTTAAAGTTGAAATTTTAGTTTATTATAGTATGTTTTGAAAATTATACTAATTGGTGAAAGCAGTTACGATGGATAACACGAAACAACATGCAGGTATTATGTGTTACATATAAGATTAAAGGAAAAAACTATCTTACGATGCTAAAAAAATGCTTTGAGACACATTAAGAAACTTATAAATACAGGGTGATTTTATTTAAAACTGACACTAATCAGTAACATTTGGCGCTTGATTTAACCATTCTAGATCTATGGCACCAAACTTGGTTTGAAGATAGTAAATACAGGGGAGGTAAGATACCATAAGAAAAAAAAATAGCTATAAAATCACCGATAGGGGTATTTATGGCGCTGTTGCTGGTTACCAAACCGAAAATCAACACGAAACACAAGTATGAAAGCAAAATCCAGATTTATGCTTACTTATGCGACAACCGCGTCAGGAATTTGAGCTGTAAAAACACAGGCTGCTCCAGAGAGTAGTATTTTCAGCTGACGTGAACCAGTTCAAGTGAATATGCGACTCACATATTACTAGAACACGCAGTATTGGAATAGCTTAATCAACAACAGCTCCTCGTGGGATTAGAACCCAATATAAACTATGGCTTAATGCTTTGAAAGGAATGATAAATTCGAAGAAACAGAGTCACTGACAGGCAGAGGACGCAAATCTGTGTCAGAAGAGGAGATAACAGATGTCGACGCAAATTAAAAGGAATCATTGCTGGTACACATATCCCAGACAGTGTGAAATCGATTCCTATCGACGATTTTTGAAACTAAATCCCCCCCCAAGGAATCCAATATTACATGTCATTATTCGTCTCTATACCAAGTTCTGTGTTATTTATTTTTGTTAGATCGAGCTACATGGATGAGGGGCTTGTTGGGAACGAAATTGCGGACAGTTTGGCTAAGGTTGGTGAAACTACAATGCCTTCCACTCCTCTTACTTATTTGGAACTACTATTTTCAAAGTATAAAGCAAAGAATAAGGCCATTTGGATAGTCCCACCGGTGCACCCATGGTATCAGAGTAAATGCCCTGGTGGCTCCTTGGTTCGGGGCAGCAGTAGACGAGATCAAACTGCGCCTACTCGTTTCTTTAGTGGTCATCTGTTGTCATTGACTTTTGTTGATGACATTGAAAACTTCGAAATTTGCACTAAGTGTTCTTCTGCTCAGGCCTCCCTTGGCCACATTTTATCTTGTTTGGGGCTTATCAGGCAGGACATGGTTCAAAATCCCCTATTGGTTTTGGACTTCTTCAGGGTGAATGGACTCATGGACCTGATCTACCTCTGCTAATCTCGGGGATGAGAAGCAACAGATCGAGCTGCAGGTGGCTCTGAGCAATATTATTATTTAAAAAAAATCACCCCGTATATCACACATGGGAAACTTCTGGAAAAGAGCTACATATCTTAATTCCGTTTTAATTAATACCAAATCATGTCCTATTAATCCAATGAAACTTTTTACAGTAAATTTATAACAGTTATAAGGAATTATCTACTGAGATTTAAAACGAACAAAATCTTTTTTTGAATAAAAATTTTACATTTGTCTTAATGTGCTAAAAATTATAAACTTACGAAGCAGTTTTCGTCATCTGGTTTTATGTTGGCTAGGAGTGCACTGGCATTATAATCCCAGACCTGGAAGATATTCAGAATCGTTGCAAATAATATTTTATCTCTGAGCTCTCATGTAAAAAATAAAATAAAAAAACATTTGAACTACTTATTGAAATAAAAAAAAAGTATAGTGTCCAGAATGCCTATTGGAATTTACACATTTTGAGTAGGCAATTTCTTAATATCCACACAAAAATGGAAGTTTTTTTCTCAAGTCTAACTTGTGTAAAATTACATTAAAATGGTTACGATTTCCAATCACATTTTCCAAAAAAATATAGTATAGAGAAAACATTTCAATCTAATATAATTCATTGCGATAACACATTTAAGTGTTTAGTTTAAATGATTTTCTCAAATTATAATGCTTATATTTCAAGGCTACAGATATAACCACACTTTTTTAAAGAGAAAAATATATTAGTAATATTGTTTCCTTTATTCAGAATGCTTTGAAATTTCGGTTGTAAGCTGCTGATCTTGGCAAGAGTATTTATTTGAACCCCTTACCTATCGGTCCACAACTGCACTGTGTATTCTTAAATGACTGGGACAAAAAGGAATCCCTATTTGGGCCAGTTGTTAAGCATTTTTTCATTCTTGTCCCTTGTTTTTTGTGAAGAAGGGGTCACTACATATCCCCTTCCTAAGGAAAAAAGTTGTCTTTGTAGTTGATGGACTTTCTAAGCGATACGAGAAAGTAGTTTTTCCAGCCATTGCGTAATTGATATACATCTTCACCAGGGTTTGAGCGTCATTGGAATGCTTTTTCTTTGATGTTGTTGGCAATCTGTTGAGATGGTGGATCTGGTTGACGCGTGCATCATTGCTCTTAGAATCACTAGTCGTGATTTATTTGGGAATGTCTCAGATTCTCCATGGAATGAATACATATTCGAGACTGCTTTATCTAGTATTCAATTCCTGGGTTACCACTTCAGTACTAAGCTGTTGACTTTGGGAAGAGTGTTTATGCCCTACCAGTCCCCAACTATATCATGCATATTTTAGACGACTGGTGCGAAAATGAAATCCATATTCCGGCCAGTCGTTTAGCGCTTTTTATTCCTGTCCTTTGTTGTTTACAACTTTCGAAAGAAGCGGTAGATGCAAAAATAGATCATTGGTGACATTGAGGTGACATTGGCGTCTTGAAGTCATTGGTGACACAAACAAATCCCAGATAAAATGACTAACCCTTTCGTATCATTTGAAGAGTGTGACTTGCCATGCAGATATTCGGTTGAAATATTTATAATGATTGGCTATACTCATCATGATAATCGAATAGCTATGTTTCACAGCAAAAGTGCATATATTTCTTTATTAGATTATTTATTAGGAGCTATTTAAAGAGATACGTTCATCGAGGCAACGAGTCCAAGTTCAATCTGTCTGAGAAGACAAAATTTCACAACATGTTTCAGTTCTCGATTCATGCTATCAAATTTGTTGCATATAGAATGCAGTTTTTCAAGCAAGCCATGAAGATCATGGTATTTGTATTAGCGCTGATACGATCTAACAAATAATTACAATAAAAATATTGATTACTTTCTTTGTTGCCATTATTTTTTTTAATAATCTGATTCTCACGTCTATTTAACAAGACAAATTATTGTACATTAATTATGATCTTGACAATAGTAGCCAAGTATAAATGTCAACATACAAATACCCAGTAGTACAGTGCCTATTCTTCCCTAGGCGGACCAACTGTTATTTTTTTCAGAAATAGAAACTATTATTATAATATTTCAGAACAGTCTATAATTCACACAGTTCTGATTTTTCGAGTAGTTTTTTCAACAGAGATGTTTCTTGTTTACTTTCGATGACCCTATACTTCCCGTAGAGTAAAATGTGACATGAATGTTTTGTGCTACAGAGGATATTACATGATGTATTATATGGGAGAACTCAATCATATTATCGCAGAAAGAGATAAATGCGTACATACAAAGAAATAGAAACTATTTTCTTGATAGATGTTTTTTGTGATTTTCATTTACTGTACTTGAAATCATAAAAAGATAACCAGCTACAAGTATTCATACTGTCGAAAATTTGCGTCTGGGGGAGGGAACGCAGTCAACGACTCCAATTATTTGAATAATAAAAAATTAATTAATTAACAAAGAACGATCAAATGACTACACAAAGACAAATCAATGCACGAGGGATGATCAGAAAAAAAAGTTACCAGCAGCAGCATTTGGAAACTACATATTGTGGAGAAATTTTATTTCCACAGAGAGGATGCAAATGGCGCTACTTGTGATACAGCTAGTGTACGGATAGGTAATGTAGGTTCCCACACGGTTCCGGACGTTTAAAATGGCAAGACGCTTAGAAAATTAGTCTCGTATGGAAGTGCGAGCCGTGATTCGATTTTTATATGCAAAGAATGTGTCCGCATCTGACACACACAGTCGAATAGGGGAAGTTTATGGTGAGGAAGCAATGAGCACGCAACATGTAGCGAAATGGTGTCACTCTTTTCAATCAGGCAGACAGGATGTCAAAAACCTCAATATGGCATGAAGCGGCTGGCAAAGTTCGTCAACGACAGTCACTTCCTCCACATCCAGTCCAGATTTGGCACCCAGTGACTATTTCCTGCTTCCAAGGTTGAAGGAGCTCTTATCTGGCAGATGGTTCTCAGACAGTGTTGTGAAAACATCCACCGAGACCTGGCTCAATGGGTAGGGACCTGATTTCTACCAAGACGGGTTAAACAAGTTGGTTCTACGTTCTAAAAAATGCCTAAACAGACTTGGTGATTATGTCGAAAAGTGATGGGTGCGTATGCCTCTTAATTTCCTTTTGCATTTTTTGTCTATTGTCAATAAAGATTTCTTAATTCAACTCGTAACCTTTTTTTTTTATCACCCCTCGCATATACATGAATAAATATTATTCCAGATTATTTACAGTAGTAGAAAACGCACTTGTTATAAACAGGCTTTGCAGCACTCCAGAAATAGCTCTTTAGAACAGATTCACTAGCAGGAACTCTGATAGATAAAATTTGTCTGATCTCAAACAACGCACAAGCAGATTCTGATCTCGACTAGCTGATTCGACTTGTCTCAAAGGTCCCTAATAAAACTTTACGAAAATTTCTCGGAAGGATCGATTCCAGAGGCTTCTCGAGGGAGATATTATTTGTCACCAAATCTGTCGCCAAGGGCAATAAAGTTGCCAATTGGTTAACCCTGCTCACATTTCTTAGGGTTGTATAATCTTATTTAAGTTTCTGCTGAGAAGCTAATTTTTCCTGTAAAACTCAATTTCCTGCAAGCACCGTATCACCGCAAGAAAAGCAACATGTGGCGTGTTTCACAATATGTATATTTCCCTATGCATACAAATATTATATAAAAATTACATTACCTGAAGTGGATGTCTTCTTCGCCAAGATGCCGTGAGGAACTTTTCTTCATTCCAGAATTCGATTCCACCGTTATTACAGATGTGGGGGCCATTGATTTTCCTACAAATTCAAACACATTCAATAGCAAACATTGAGATAAATCATTCCATACAGAAAAATAAGTAATGGAAACAAGACTCACTTTTTGGAATAAGGGTATCGTACATCCCAAAACTGGAAAATAAAAAAGCATGCTGTAATCATACGTTAAAAGAAAATTCACGATTTGTTTCACACATTCTTTTTATTTTTTGACCATCAAAAAAGAAAAATCTTCCTTTTTAAAACAAAGGCTTTTTCGTAATGAATAAAAAGCAGAATCAGTTATTACTTCTAACATCTTTTTAAATGGTAATTTAGAACTAAGGTTATATAAAGGACGTTCAAGTGAAACATAAATCAAGTCTATAACGACATGAAAATTGTTTGTCATTCGACCACGAGATGGCAGTGCAATCGAGCTAATGATGTGAGAATTTCCAGAAACTGTGTTTTATAACAACAGAGTTGTAGACGATATATGTTTAATGAAGAACAGTGTTATTCAATTTTTGTGTACGGAAGACGAGTGAGATTTGTTGTCGAATGTTAACTATAAAAGGAAAAGAGTTCCTTAAACATGGTACTGTATTTAAAAAGATACGTCTAGCTTCGGAGGGGCTGACAGAGTGTGACATGGATAGCAGCCTGTAATCACCACCGAAATAATTTTTTGTGTGGACATGCTCGTAAGAGGAAATTGCTAAATACTGCACATGTACCTTCAAATGCTATGTCTATTTTCAAAGCGTCCATATACACGATCATGCACAGAGAACTGGATATCGAAAAATTTGACTACAAACGAAAATATTTGAACAAAAAAGGCACTGCATTATATAATTTATGATATACGTAAAAATGAACGACAGAGATGAATGAAAAAAAAACTTATTGGGTGTTTTAATAAATTGACGTATGCCGCATTTTTCTCAAGTGCTTAAAGAATTAATAGAGTTTTCATTAAAAAAATATTGAATTTATTTAAAAATAATTAAAATATTCCCAGAAGTGATTCAAAAAGAATATTTGTAAAATTTTGTGATTGATCCAAGTTAATGATGAATTTTGCTTTTTTTTTAACTGACGACTTCGTAGAGTTAGTACGCGCTCAAAGACTTGTTTGGAAATGGGTTTTAGTTACAAGGGCTGTGCGAAATACTTGCAGAACTATATGAAGAATGCAATTATGACTGTATGAAATATGGAATCTAGTCAACAGATGAATGTCGAAGTAAAAACATTTGATCTCCTGGAATTGCAAGTAAAATATTAAGAGATCATTCTAAAAATAAATCTTTAAAGCAATCATCAACGATTACTAAGCTGCGAAAATCAATCTTTACTTATTGGAGTTGATCTAGCTGAAAAGATAGAACTAAATGAAATATCAAATACCAATACCTGGACGGTATCATCCCATCCTCCACTCAGAAGATCGTTGAAATTCGTTGGATGATAGCGAAGAGCAAATACTCTGTCCGTGTGGCCATCCATTACTTCGGGATCCAAACTTGAAGCAATTAAATTAAAATTAGTCCCAAGAACAGATACATATATCTATTCTTGTTTACAATATATATATAAGCACAAATTTCCTTCCACAAATATAAGACACCTTTCTCTACAACAGTGGTTCCCAAAGTGGTCTATATCGACCCCCAGGGGGTCTATGACGACCTGCAAGAAGTCCACGTCATCAAAGAAAATAATTTGAGAGTTGTAAGTGGGGGTCTACAATAGTGGCTCTCATTAAACTGGATCGTGACTTTAATTTTAAAAGAAAATTTAATCAAATCAAAACCAGATTTATATATTTAATAGATTTATATGCTAAATGTAATGAAGCTAATTTGCAGTTACAAGGACAATCACTTCAGCGTTTCTTGCTAGAATTAAGCTAAGAAATATAATATTCGATGTCCCGAATTTTCCCAGTTTCTCGATTTGTTACAGACAATCTGCCAGAAAAATAACATTTTGAATAGGCGTTGCTTTTTTGGGCTTCTGGACTGTAAGAACAGTCCTCAATCCCATATCTGGACAAGTCTTCGATGAGGGGCATGGCGAGAGTGGAGTTTTGCATTCTGCTAGGTGGCATGGCGGCGATTGGAAGGTCGACGGAATCCGGGAGGCGTGGCTTCTGTGCTTCGTCTGGATGGTGAATTTAGAAAAGTTTTTGACTTGGCTGAGAGCTTAGTGACTGCTCTCTGATTGGTTGCTGGGTACAGTGAACAGTGACTCCAATTGGCTGCCCTGGAGGCTGGGAAAAATAACATTTTAACCCTACGTTCAGTATTTAAATGCCCTTTATTCAGATTTTAAAACTAGGTCGGAGAGTGCTTTGTGTGTGTGTGACTATGGTAATATCACAGCAGGCAATGAATTAATACAATCATATTGAAAACAACAACAACCAAATGTCAGATTATAAGAGGAATAGACACTAACGAAGATCTTAAAGTAAAGTTTAGAAACAGATATCAACAATTTTGGAAGCACCAGATTCATCCATCTCATTAAAAGAATTTATTTGTGTTACTCAGTTACTTTATGTAACAGTTATTTTATGTATTAGTTAAATTTTAATTTAATTAATTAACAAGAGTGTGTCTTAAGTTTTAAACATTATACTTCACTGTAGTTAGAAATTTAAGGGGTGTTGGAAAGCCAAGATCTTATTTTTTTGACAATTTGAGATTTTTACATTTTCAAACTGTATAGATTTTAACCTTTCTAAAAATACCTTACTTTAACCTCTAGGGTATTTAGAAGCCCTTAAAACGTATTTTTAAATAATCATTGAATTTGGGCCACGCCCATTTTAATGGCGAAAATTGTAAACAAATTACTTTGTTTTTGCTTAAAAGTGTAACGACTGATATGAACCAAAACATGTATCTTTTATTTTAAATTGAGCCTTTTATTTTTTTATTTCCCAGCCGATTAGAAGTCTCACTGTGTACATTAAAATCAATTGATCTCAAAATGTAAATTTTAATGTGCGATGTACCTTTTCTGAGAAACTACTGTTCACAGGTATGTAAATTTTTTTATGAATTATTTATAATGATGTCTAATATATACTAAAATGAGCTTTTTTTAAAACACTCAAAAATTTAATTTTTACAAATTTTTTAAGTAAAAAATGGGTCACATTTCGCAATGTTTGATAAAATATTTCATAATTTACTAAAAAATTCAAAATTAGCTAAAAGCTCATTTTAGAATAATGAGAGAGGTGTACTTTAATAGTATGAAAAATTTCAAGCATGTACGTAAAACAGATTTTGAGAAAAGGTACATCGAAAACAGAGCCAATTTAACATTGTAAATATAGAGAAAGAGAGAGGTTTCCAACTCTCCCCTTAAATCTTTTAAAGTAGGTAGCACTCTCTCTACCAGCTGTAAAAAACATTTAAGTTGATAAATTTGCAAACATTCAATATTAGGAAAGTAGAGGTCTACCCTCAATCGAAAAATGGCTAGGGATCTACGAGGCAAAAAAGTTTGGGAACCTCTGCTCTACAAGATCAATATAAGAAAATGAAATGAAACAAGTTTCATGCATTATGCCATCTCCACCTCGTATTAAGAAATAGCACCCAAATCGAACACATTTCTTTTCGTACAGAAAAATACTCCAATAAATAAGCAAAAACACAAACAATAAAAAATAATACTCTAAGTATAATACATAAAACTTCTACGAATTTATATGAAAATTTAGACATAACCTGTCTGAATATGTGTTCTGAATTTGACTTAAGGCTCATTCACACTTAGTAAGCTGAAAGCGGTAGAGAAAAAAGATGTAACCTTTGTGCAAGACAGTCGAACCTTCTGATTGGCTACACCTTCGCCGCTAGCTGCTTTGATATTAATCAGCCGTTAGACTTTTTGGTATTAGAAGAAGACAAGCTTAATAACTTAAGCTTACACATTTCTCAATTTATTATTAATTATATTTATTAACTAGTCGGGAGTTGGGCCAACTCCTCCCCTAACTCAAGAACTTACGAATTCATCCCCTGAAGAAATTAGTTGTCTCGAAGTCTGAAAATACCCTGTGACCTTCTCGTAGACGATATTGGAAAAAGATTCAAGATTTTATTTATAGTTCATAGAGTATGGATAGGCACACAATAGAGGATTGTTTACAATGGCATACACAAGGGGTAGTCGAGGGGGTCAATCTTCTACAGATCAACACATTTTTACCATAGAGATTATCCCTCTGCACTTTCGTCTATGTGTTTCTTAGAATACAACCCCCCTGTGTACGCCACTTATTGTTTGGTCTTTAAAACTAAGCATTGGAGGAGTTTGGCTGTTAGTAGAGGTGGTTGGAAACGTTTGGTTCAGAAAGCCTTGAGTCATCTTGGGCTGTCGCCATGGATGTTGTTGTAACACGTAATATGATAAGTTATCATTTATTTAAGGTCATGATCGGAAAATGATTGGACTGAACATTCTATCCGGCCCACTTCCAATTCTGAAAGAATGATAAGAAACCTTCACTTTTCATGAGTTAAAAAGACTAATTTGAAGGCGGCGGTGCTATAGCCCTTAAGGGCCAAGGCCTACTGTGCCCATCTCAGTTTTCATGCCTTTAGGCATTGAGGTGCATGAGCAGATGTTACGGTCGGGTGGTCAATCTGACGTGAAACCCCCAATACTTTGCTCCCAAGCAAGCTTGGTATTGATTTATTGACCCACTGAAGGGATGAGAGGCTGAGTCGACTTTGCCCAGCCTGGGATTTGAATCCCGAACCTGTGGCGTGGAAGCGCGAAACGCTACCACTCAGCCATTGGCTTTGTTTTGCTTTTTCAGCTACTTTTAATTATATTTTTAAAAATTTATTTCGAATTTAATTTTTATTAGTTTAAATTTCAAACTTCTAGCAATAAACTTTTAAATTTAAGAATCTTTTTTCTAGTGCGCAAAAGCAAAGTGTCTTACGGGCCATCAAATTCTGCACTATTGGAGATTAAAGCCCTACAGGATTAAATGCTCCGGATGTATAGGGTGAACCATAAATCTTGCCCTGATTTTATAAAAATTCATTACAAAACAACCTTTTAATACAATAATGTAATTTTGTGTGTCATTAGATAGATCAGTTTTAATCTACATTTTGTAAAGTAGATGGCGCGAATGTTTCTTCAAGAGTAACTCAAGGAAGCATTTGTAAGAAAGACATTATTATTTTCCCGAAATGGCAACGATTGAAGAGAAAGTCCAATGTGTGCTTTGGTTTCACGAAAAGAATCCGCGCATTAATGTTCAGCGTAAATTTCGACGTTGTTATGGACGCAAACCTCCTGCTGTAAAATCAGTAAAGCAATGGTATGAATTGTTTAAAGAAATAGACAGCGTTAAGGTTCTTCCTGGAAGTGGAAAATTTAGCGTGAGTGAAGCAACTTTTGAACACTTTTGGGAATTGTTTCAACGAAGTTCTATTAAAACAACTTTGGAAGGATTACGTTAACTTCAAATATCGCAAACAAGTTTGGTAAGTATTTTTCATTAAATTCTTAATTGCATTCTCATAAAGAGCAAGACATATTAAAGAACATTTTGCGGGAACTAGAATGTTCTTTAGACATTCTTCGAGCTACCGGGGGAGAGGGGTGCACACAAGTTGAGACTATTGGAATTAAAAAAAATCGTAGTAGTACTTACGATATATCCAAGCATATCTAACTATAATAGTTTGAATCGGTGCCAGTCTAAGGTACTACGTTCGGAACCGTGATTTTAAAAAAACAACGCATAAATGGATAATTTTCATGATATTTAGTGTCACTCAGATTAGAATATATGCATAAAATTGTTTTAAGGACATTTTGACAAAAAAGATTTATTTGAATACAATATTTTGGCAAAAAATTAACTTAGAATAATCTTTTTTCCAAATGTTCTCCTTTTGTGAAAAATGCTTCTATTATAATAATATTTTGCCTGTATATAGCTCAGAGGCTCAACTAGAATTTTTAAAAAAATTCACATTATTTTTAGAGTTACCACCCATTGAAATAATTATTCGCGTTTTTTTCTTAAAATTGCTCCCCTCTGTTGTCGTAAAATATGAATAAACCCACTTCTAAGTTATATATTTCAAAAATTCTTGTTGAGCCTTTGAACAGAGGTCTGAGCTGTATACAGGAAAAATATTATTCTAATAGAAGCATTTTTCACAAAAGGAGAACATTTGGAAAAAAGATTATTCTAAGTTAACTTTTGCCAAAATATTGTATTTAAATAAATTTTTTTTGTCAAAATGTCCTTAAAACAATTTTATGCATATGTTCTAATCTGAGTGACACTAAATATCATGAAAATTATCCATTTAAGCGCTTTGGAAAATCACGGTTCCGAGCGTAGTCGGATACCTTAAGCTCATTTCGGGCCCTAGGCGCATAAAATCAATGGGCCCCTTTGGCACAGTCGGATACAAGAAGGGCCTCATGAATTCGGCTAAGTCCAGCTTATCTGTATCCCGGCCCCTCTGGGCACCCGGTCCAATATCCCAATGGATAAACCTGCACTGGTTTGAGCACAATCAATACTTATATTCAGAGCAAGACTTTTAGTTCACCCGATACATTTCAAAAACCAATAATAAAAAGTAAAGGTAACAGCGTGCACAAACTCTTTTGTGTGAATATTTGTGTTAAGGGGTTAATCAAATGCTAACATATAAATTTTAAATGTTTCTTATCAAATCAGGATTTTTTTAGTGTTTTATGTATGTATTTCCCCCATAAAAACTTATCTACGTTTCAAAAACATTGAAATGAGCTACTCACGTGCCCTGAAGGACTTCTATCTCTCTACCACTCTCAGTATCATGCAACTGTATTTTGGCGTCCGATCCGCTAATCGCAAAACAGCTCGAATCTGTATTAAAAGTGTTCACTAGAGTTTGTCTCTCATGTTTCAGAGATAATAGTTGCGTACCTTCTTTCACGTCCCACAAAATGGTGTCTCCAGATGCATCTAGAAGTGAAAAGACCCAGAACGTTTAGAAAAATTGTGAGATATGTAAAAAGACTAGTGGTTTTCTGTTAATTGAAAGTATTCTAATCTTGTCCAGGTTTCAAAAGAATGCAATGGGATTTCGAGCTTAGCTATGAATACAAACTAGAGTGCAAAACTTAGGCGACAGTCATTTCTAGCATGCAGCCCTGAAATAGTAGCAAAGGATTTTGTTCGATCAGTTCAATGAAATGCCTCTCAATGGAATGGTGATGCATATTCAAAAATTAGGTTAAATAATTGTTCATAAACGTCCTAATCCGAAGCTAGACGAGGGCTATTGGCTACGGATTTCGTAATTATATACCTGTGTCAAATGATGAAGAGAAACCTTAAGATGACTCCTCACACTCTTTTAACTTCCACGTCACACCTACATGAAGACTTTGATTCTTGACAGATTTAATGTACATCAGCTACTCTACACGGAGTGCCTTCAATGGCAACAAGACTCAGAACCCCGACTCGATAACGCCAGCCCCAAGTTCGCGGCCGTGACCACTGGGTTACCATGATCACCATATAAATGCGGGCATAATATCAGAGGTCACATGAGGGAACGGAAAACGTGTAGAATTAGCATACAGTGGGCATTTTCGCGCCACACAGCTGAAAAATCTGCATCTTTTTGTGGATAGGAAAACCGCGTTCCTATGCACACATGCATCTTTAAAATATTGCGAGGTCTTGTCTTCTGTCATCGCCCCGGCAACTTTTGACACCGTGAGAAACCCACATTCCATCCACGAGCCGGATGTAATTCGAGGATAAAGGGCCAACCGCTACCATCCCAAGACCCAAGAGAGAGCAGAGGAAGTCCGTTGGAAAACATCGAACAGAAAGGTTGGGATTCCCTCCCTCACAAACATCCAATTCTAGACTAATGAAATAACCAATATTTTTTAACTTCAATGTATATACAGCAATTAATAGCTGTTACATAAATAAACCAAATATTTAAATTGATAAATAGTGCGCTAACATTATTTTTCTTAGACGTCACAAGACACAATACCAAGCGACTTAAGAAGAAAGAGAAAGTGCCTTTCCATTCATTCGCTGTTACTTTAAGTAGAATCGTATGCACAATCTACAGCTATAACAAATAATAAAGAGATCTTTACATGTTGAGGAAGATTTGGGGAGAAGTGTATTTTAACGGGTTTGAATTGACAAATATTTTATCACTAGTTTGGAAAACCTTCAGAAGGGTATGTACAGTTGTAAGAAAGTTTGGTAATAGTAGACAAGGAAGATCAATTTGTGATTGGCGATACATTTAGTGTTAGCGATAACCGAATAGTGCATAACATTGCTCAGCATCTTGGTATGATAATTTGATAATAAGTGTCCCCGGTTTACTGTGACCAAAATTTTTCATTATATATGTGACGAATCTTTACGGCACTTTTCCACTAATACTCTTAGGCGTCTTTGGGGATTGTAAATTCGCGTATATTTCCAATCAGCTCTAAAAGAAGAAAATAGGATATGCAAATCAAATAAGGTATATAAGGAGAGCGTTGTAAGTTAGCATTTAGAAGGCGATTGAGCCAGGAGCAGTAGTGACGACGATAAGAAGATTTAATTGGATTACGTGATTAGAGTATTGCTGTTATTATTCAGCGAAGTAGCCTTAGAAAGATTGATCTACCTGGAAAGAACGACATTACAGCCCGGTGATATATTATAACTTAGTCTATCTGATCACAAGAGTTAATATAGAATAAAGTTAGTTAAATTTTAATGAATGTTAATAATTCAAGTTGCGTGTATTTCTCGGACCTCCTATTCCGGTAAACCCGTTCGATATTGAACTTAGTACTTGTGTGTGATTGATTTTATGTTTTGTAATTTAATTTTATATTAAAGGTAAACCCCTTTGACGTAGACATATTTTTCATATTTGTAATTAGAAGGTTTCTAATTGAACCTATCGAATAAATATAATTTGTTATTATACAAATGGCGTCTGGTCATTATTTGCCTCAAGTTAATCTTAGTGTCTAGAGTGGAACCCAGGGAGGGAGGGGGTCCCACATATATATAAGAGAGAGGGAAAGAGAGAGAGGTAACCTATTCTCCAACGTTCTGTACTCTGCATAGCATTGACCAGCCCAACAAAGGCACCATTCACAGTTGTGTAATGAACACAAAGACTGAAAATCTCATCAATGGAGCCACGTACTTTTACCGATCAAAGTTGTTTGTCTGATATAAACTATTCTGGGCTAGAATTTATATGGAGAGAGGTAGGGACACGCTTGTCTTCTACTAAGATCAGGACAAAAGAACGTTGAGTGGTCTTGATGTGTTTGAGTGGGAACATACCATGATAAACAGAGTGACCAGCTCCATATTTTTGATAGAGGTTTAATTGCTGCAGTTTGGTGCTAAATATGAACAGACGGTGTCTCGCCTCGTATTAGGGGAGTTCATATCCTTCACATAATGAACTTCGATTTGCTCTATCTTTTGACTTGACAGCGTTTCGTACCAAGATCATCCAGTCAACAAAGACTTTCTGTGTCATTCCATACTGTATATATGCGTGAAATATATATATATTCACATTCTTCATCTTTTTTAAGTAATACAGTATGCCCCTGCAGTGTGGATTTCATGTCTCCCAGTAGATATGCGGAATTATGGCAAAACCAGAATAGTTGCTAAGTTTCGCTCCCTAGTGTACTTAGAATTGTGTTATCAATAAAACGAAACGCAAGTAATATTTTTTTTCAAACATAATGTGCTGTTGTAGCGTAATGTACACCCCCGCAAACCCCACATTGCGGGGGGCCCAGAGTCTAGGGGTCTTTTAAGCCTGACGGTCACCAAGTACCTACCATCTGTGAAATCCAACTTGGGAGCCGAAAACTTGACTTTGCAGAAGGGTCTCAAATGTTTTTCTCCGTTACGCCACTGATGTGCTGTTAGCAGTGGCGCACACAGGAATTTTCAAGGGGGTGCGGGGTCGAAAGTTTACCATTCTTGTATCATGCTCCTTTTAGTTTTGTAGATTTTTGGGAACAAAGCGCAGTAAAAAACTAATTTTTGAATAAATAATTAGCATTAATTAATAAAATTAATCATTAACAACAAGTAATTAAATTTTACGTACTTATATACTTAGAATTATAATCAATCTGAAAAAAATCAAGGGCTTTAGGGGGGTCCGACCCCCCAGGACCCCCTTGTGTGCGCCACTGGCTGTAGGTTATTTTTAAATAATATGGATGACAAAAAGTAGTCACTTACAAGAGGCCAGTAGCTTCGGCTTGGATTTGTCAAATTCATGAGCACTGATGCAGGTGACGGACACATTTTCGGGTCCAATAAGAGTTTTCTGGAGTAAAAACTCATTCGTATCTCTCAACTGTGGAAACAATACTTCTTTTTAACATCTAACAGAAAACCAACAAATAAAAACAAATGCCGAATTCTTTTTTGAACGTATACATCCTAACACATCCAAATTAAATTACATTCCTGACCTTAACGAGGATGAGTTCTAATTATAAAATCACAAGATAAACCATTTTCAATGGGCTAGGTTCATGACCGTCGCATGATGAATGCAATCACGTAATCTCCATTGAGTTCAAATTTAACATTAGACTTGTAATGGCTGTTCTACTCGAAAAATTTAGATACAATTTCAAGTTCAGTGATTTAGTAAAGATGTTCAAATATTAGGAGTCTAAACAGTTTTTCAAAATGAAAATAAAATATTATACGTTCTGAGGTTCGCCTGAATTCAAAAACGGTATAGGTGGCTCTGCCATCGGAATGTAAAAAAAGAAGAAATTTTAGGAGGGAAGGAGGCGCGAAAGGACGGTCACACGATCACTAGGATGGAAACAAAAATGTTGGGAAACTAAAGTTAATGTATAGTGTTAGTTGTTTTTAAATGTTATTTTTGTGTGCTGTGTGACTGTATAATCCAAATAAAAAATTGGCCACTAAAAATACATGGACTTTATTTATCTGGTAAAGTAACGAAACGAATCATTTGACTACAAAGAACAAACAGCTAGAATAGTACTTACGTGTACTTTGAAAACAAGTGCATTTTGCTTACTTATATGAGTGCTACTGTTGTTGACTAAAATGAGCTTTTAAAAGCAAATTTCTAGGAAAAGCAAGATTGGTAACATGAACTAATTGGGTGAAAACACGAGATTGCAGTTATCATGTGACTATGACGTCGCATGCACTTACTTTCTTTTATCTTAAAACAAATATGCTTCGGTGTGGAAGACATCAAACAGTTTTGATTAAGTAGTAATGTGAACTCCTAGAGTTTGTGTTTTTAATAAAATATTTCGGAGAGAGAGTATGCAAAATATATTAGATGTTTTTTACTAGAGGACGTATTCTACAATCACGTGACTCGTTGATGGTGCGATATGTACCACGAAATTTGTTAAGGTTA